>APFE030838998.1:0-80425 GCA_000404065.3 Pinus taeda
AGGTAAAAAGGTAAACTACTCTATTTTAAAGCCTTTTGGTTGTGAGGCCTTTGTCCATATTGATAAAGAAAATAGAACAAAGCTTGAAGCAAAGTCAAAGAAATGTACCTTTATTGGATATGGTGTTAATGATTTTGGTTATCGCTTATATGATTATGAAAATCACAAAATCATTAGGAGCAGAGATGTAATATTCAATGAAAAGGCCTTGTATAAGAATCAGTTGCAGGAAATAAAATAAAAAATAAAATAAAATAAAGGAATAGATAGTTCTTGATGAGATCACTAAAAAATTAAAGGTGCCTGAAAATAATAATAATCAACAACCACAACAACAGCAACCAACACAACAGCAAGATGCACCCCAAACACCTGAAAGTGGTGTTAGAAGATCTACCAGGATAAGTATACCCCTGAACAATACTCTCCTTCATATTATTTATTGTTGACGAATTATGGTGAACTCGAATGTTATGAAGAAGCAATGCAGGTTGAAAGTAGGAAGAAGTGGGAGCTAGCCATGGAAGAAGAGATGACTCCTTAATGCATAACCAGACTTGGGATTTAGTCAGGTTGCCTGCAGGAAAAACCACATTGAAGAATAAATGGGTTTACAGGTTGAAGGAAGAAGATGGAGGAAAACAGAGGTACAAAGCTAGACTTGTGGTGAAGGGGTTTGCACAGAAGAAAGGTATTGATTTTGATGAATATTTTCTCTTGTTGTTAAAATGACTTCAATCAGAACTATTTTCAGTCTTGTAGCAGCTGAAGATTTGCATCTTGAGCAGTTAGATGTAAAGACAACCTCTCTCCATGGGGATTTGGAGGAAGAGATATATATGCAGCAACCACAAGGATATGAGGTAAAAGGGAAGGAGAAACTAGTGTGCAGGTTGAAGAAGAGCTTGTATGGCTTAAACAGGCTCCAAGGCAGTGGTATCTAAAATTTGACAGGTTTATGTCTGAACAAGGTTATACTAGGTGTCACTCTGATCATTGTGTTTATCTAAAAAAGCAAAATGATGGCAGCTTATATTATATTGTTATTGCATGTAGATGACATGCTTGTTGCAGGATCTAACATGCAGGAAATAAATGTGCTCAAAAGAAAATTGACAAATTCATTTGCAATGAAGGATTTGGGAGCTGCAAAACAATCCTTGGTATGAGAATAACTAGAGACAGGAAAAATCGTAAATTAACATTGTCTCAGAATGAGTACATACAAAAGGTGTTGAAAAGATTTAACATGCACAATGCAAAACCAGTTAGTACACCTTTTGCTAGCCATTTCAAACTTAGCAAGAAAATGTGCCCAAAGACCCAAGAAGACATGAATTATATGTCTAAAGTTCCATATGCATCAGCAGTTGGAAGCTTAATGTATGCAATGGTCTGCACAAGGCCTGATATTGCACATGCAGTGGGAGTTGTAAGCAGGTACATGAACAATCCAGGAAAGGAACATTGGATGGCAGTGAAATGGATTCTCAGATATTTGAAAGGTACCACAGATCAAGCATTATGCTTTGGTGGTTCAAACATTTCTCTACAAGGATATGTTGATGCAGATATGGCAAGTGACAGAGATAACAGGAGGAGCACTACAGGGTATGTATTCACTGTTGGTGGAACAGCTGTCAGTTGGGTTTCAAAAATCCAAAGTGTTGTTGCACTTTCAACAACAGAAGCAGAGTATGTTGCTGCTACAGAGGCTAGTAAAGAAATGATTTGGTTACAAAGATTTATGGGTGAATTGGGTAAGGAGCATGATATGGGCACGTTATACAGTGATAGTCAAAGTGTCATTCATCTTGCAAAGAACTCAACATTTCATTCTAGGACGAAACATATACAGCTCAAGTACCATTTCATACGATCAGTGTTGGAAGATGGAGAGTTGGAGCTGGAAAAGATACACACTAGCCAGAACCCTGCAGATATGCTAACAAAAGTTGTAACCAGGGAGAAACTGAGAATATGCTCAGTTTCAGTTGGTCTTCAAGGATGACGATGAAGATGAGAAACAACCAAGTCCAAAGAGGAGTCATTGTCCAGCAAATGGAGCAGTAGTGGAGTTGCTACAATCAGTCTCCAAGTGGGAGATTGTTGGGTGTGGAGCCTGATTATCTTCTATACTAAAAAGTACCACCACATTGGACCTCAGTTCAAAATGGGGGCGGCAACGCCACCCGTAAAATATTCGCTGCAGGGGGGGTCCAAGGGGGGACGGTTGTGACCTTTGGGAGCCCCCCCCTAGCGGGGGGTTTCGGGGGCAGTGCCGCCGAAGCTAAAAATAACTGTAAAATTGCCTTGTAAAAGTATAGTAATTTCTAGTCAATCTGGGCCGTTCATTAGGCGGATGATTTGATGGTATAACTTATGTTTAATTTAGGGTTTTTTGCCCTAGAAGGAAACCCCTCTCTTTGTATGAGGGTATTGCATTTTGAGGTTGTGAGATAGATGTGTATTCTGTGTGAGCGAGAAACAGAGAGGTGAGACTATGAGAGAAGACAGAGGATATTATAGCGGATTTGATGTAGGTTGTGTCTCTTCATTTTGCTGGATAATAGAAAGGAAGGACTGGCTGTTCGGGGTGGACGTAGCCCAAACTGGGTGAACCACTTATATTTGTGTCTCTCTTGTTTTGTGCGTTTTCTGTGTTTATATTTCTGCAATATTTTATGTGTTCCATTGCTCCGTAATATATAATATTCTAATAGAGGCCTAGGCTAGAGACGTGTTCCGGCTTCGTTAAAACTAGTGGCTATAATTTTCATTGAAGGTTGGGTGATTCCTCCTCCTTGATATGATAAGTTCTAGCATAGACTTGTGCTCCCCGTACCATCATGTATATATTGGGAGACCACAATAGGCTTAAATCCTTTATCCATAGGAAGCTGAGTCTGTCACCTTATTGATCGGAATGCACTGAACACAACATTCGGGAAGATTGACTGTCGTTCATAAGTCCTTGGTAATTTCTCTTTAATTTATCACCAAGGTGTATATTGCAGTTTTGCGATTGGTTTGGTAATCCCTCTATCTAGATTTTCCAAAGTAGTCACTTTCATTCCTTTTCGACTCTTTAAAAGAAAAGGTCCATCTGAGCACTTGTCCTTTCAGGCTCATTAAAAATCAAAGGAGACTAGAGTCATCTTTAGCTTTTTATCGACTCTTAAAAACTAAAAAAGGAAAGTTGTGTCCAAGAGTCATTAAGATTAATTGAATTCGGAATAACATCAATTTCCCCTTAATTTTGAGTTGATAAAGTAATCCACAATTGTGGAAGAAAGTCAATCAAAACCCTGTTATTCGCGGAGACTAGCGAGTCAATTGTCTTTGCCTCCGGAAGCGAAGCCAATCCGGGAAACACCGTCTCGTTTAACTGAATCCAATTCATCTGGTTTATCTGAAACTTTTGTTTCAGCATTGTCAGAGACTCCAGTTACTCCGATTATTTTTGGTACATTTTCCTTTAGAGAAGAATTTCCACATTTACAAGAGGACATTGGAAGTGATCCTATTGTAACCGTAGACACTTCTATACCTAAAACAACTCCATATAGAGTTGATCCAGAACCCATCTCAGTTCAAACCGAGGCTACATTTGAACCACTAGCTGTTCAAGAACCTCCCTTTGAGACTGAAGTTCACTTACCTGAACATCTGGAAGTTTAGTTTCAGTATTCAGAAGGTATCACCCCTCCAGTATCTGGCACTGTAGAAGCTATACCTTCTTCAGTTCGAGAAATCTTTTACCGACCTAACGATCTACCTCTTCAACCTGGTCTAATTGTTATAGAGGAGATAGTAGAGGATCCCCCATCTAGTACCCCATTACATTTTGCAATTGGGATTCATTTGTGTCCTTCTACTGCTGAGTTTGGTTCTTTTAATCCTCCTTCATCGCGAGTTCCTGTAGAATGCTTGGAGATCTTTTGGATAGACTAAACATGTTTGAGCAACCATCAACGTCTAATAATGTGTCATCTGATGCAGCTACGACGGAACTTCCTACCACCATTCCTACAATGTTTGCTGGTATACCATCTCTTCTGGCTGGTTATCAATCACTAGTTGGAGTCCACTCAGGGGATACAGTGGCAACATGTTCTACTCCTATTTATTCATCCGGAGTCCCATTTGGTATTTCTTATGTAGAAACTCAGCAATTTGATCCTGCATGCCATTATCAATTTGGGCAAACCAATTTTCAAAGATCGATATATCCTTTAAACACTAGACTGCACCATATGGAGGGAAGTATGCCTTTTCACCACTTCCTCCTGGGGAACATCTATATGAGATTTTCCAACAAAATTAAGGTCAAACTGGAATTACATCTAGTGGTTAGATACCAATACTGCTAGAACAACCAAGGGTTGTATATTCAGCGCAACCAATCCAACTTGTGTCTAATATTCCCACTACACCTGCTATTATGACTAGGTCGCAAGCACAATCATAGCCTATTGTGTCTCAACCTCAACTTGTTCCTTCTTCCTCACAACCTCAAGTTTTGAGGCAAAAGACTCAAGTTTCTTAGGTTGTGATGCAACAACCACCTCTCTCTATGGATCAACTCTAACCTTAGGTTAGTGCTTCTTTATCTCGAACAACTCAGGCACAAACGGGTATTGTCAATCTGCAACTTGGTCAATTCTCTAGTATTGGGCAACAAAAAATGGTCCAAAAACCATGGCTGGCACAATACCAACAACCACAATTCCAGAAAACCCAACCTCAGTTCGGAGTTGGTTTATAAGCACAGATTGGATTTGGCCAATATAAAGCCTACCGAGGACCTGAGAAACAAGGCTTTGTAGGTTATGGACAACCGCATTTTCAAAACGGTTATCAACAACCACACTATACTAGTTATTTCCAAAAACCTTAGCAAAGTTACTAGCAACAAATACATTATGATAGTATATAAAGACCTACTACTCAGGCATTCCATCTTATCCTAGGTATGCTCCACCAAACCTGAATCAGCAGTTGCCTTTTGTAGCAACTCTAGAATTACCATATTTGAACTAGCTGATGAATGATCCAATTACATACACCCCTTGGTGGCCATCGATTCCTCATAAAATCCCTCTGATACTCCTAAGTTCAATGGAAATCCAAGTGAAGATCCATCGAATCACGTAATGAATTTTCATTTGTGGTGCTCATCTAACACCCTGAATGACGATTCGATTACACTTTGCCTTTTTCAGAGAATGCTCACTGGTCCAGCAGCGAAACAGTATATTGAATTTCCTAGAGCTTCGTTTGATAACTTCAGCACCCTTGCCACTACATTTCTAACCCACTTTCAGTTACCGATTAGGTATGAAACGGGAACAGAACTCCTTACTAACTTTAAACAGACCACATCCACTCACATATTTGATCATATTCATGAGTGGCAGTGCCATTGTCGAATGGTAAAGACCTATGTTCCCGATCAACTTTTAGTTGAGTGGTTTATTAAGTCCTTATTGCCATCTATCACAGAGGATGTGGCAAAAGGAGGAGTTTTCACTGAAGAGCAAGTCATTTCTCATGCCCAATATTTAGACTTGATCTATACTCAATATGGCGCACTCTACGAAAAGATTACTGGCGCTCCTAGACCAGTTTTTCCCATTCCACCTCCTCCTAAATCAAATAGGAACTCTCATGCCAGTGACGGTGTGATTGGTGCCTCAAGCACGCAAACTGCAAGAGGTCCATTTGGTCAAGCTCGTGTTGTTTCTAGTCAGAATGCAAATGGAAAACCTCTTGCCTCAGAGATTAATGTCGTGTCATCTAACAAAGGCAAAAATCCAAAGCAACCAGGGGGCAAGAAGAAAGGGAAAAATAATAAGAAGAAACAAGAGAATTCCACTCCTGAAAAATCATCTGAGAAACCAACTGGGGCAAAGAAACCTCCTCGTTTTCCATGTTTGATATGTAATGAGGAGCATTATATGAGGTAATTTCCACATCAAGCTGAGGTTTCAAAACTTTTGAAGGCTTCGAATATCTCAACAGTGTTGACTGATCCATTTCCAAGCCCAGAAACTAATTTGGTTGCTATCGATAATGCTTCCACATCCCAAGTGCTAATGCTATCCATCTCAAACCAGAAAAATGACTCTTTGATATCGATAACGAATAAAGATTATGGGAATCCATCGTCGTCAAACAACCAGACTACAAATCAACCTAGTGGTTCGACAACGAATTCACCAGAAGTTGTCCCACCCATTATTCCTAAATTAACTATAAAACCACCAAAGAGAGTCATACATAAATCGACATTTAATCTACTCGAGCTGCTCAGAATTATAATATAGTGGAGGATCTGGCTCAATCACCATCTGCTATGTCGATACTTGAGGTATTGCAAAATTGTCCCACCCAAAAGCAGATTTTTCTATCAGCAATAGGTGGGATCGATCCAACGGATTCCGATCTTGTGGCCTTTAATAATAAAGGATATACACCTCAGTTACCGGCCCAACTCGCTTTCCTTATACAGGTAAAAGCCCTCAAAAAAAAATTTCATCGAACCATCATTGATGAGGTTGAATCTACCTGTATTATGTCAATGAGTTGCTGGAAAGCTCTTGGTCCACCACCCTTGTCATGATCATCAACAATATTAGAAGTGTTCGATGGAAGAACGTACACTCCATATGGGATTTTAAGTAACTTGCAAGTTGAACTGGGGGGTAAGACAGTAGATATTAGTTGAGGTCATTGATGGAAACCTTGATTACAATATCTTACTGTAAAGGCCCTGGATTTATGCTATGGGTGTCATCGTGTCTACATATTTTAGAAAGATAGCATTTCGCTTCCAAGGTGGAATCACAATCGTTGACCATCAATGCCTGTTCACACCATCCCATGTCATCAACTTCTGGAGATCATGTTGGTAACACACCTTCAACTAGTGATAGTGAAGTTCATGGACAGAGGACAAAGGTTAAGTTTCCATGTAAGTTATGTGAAGGTAACCATTCCCTTCACCTTTGTCCATTTTTGGATGAAGCCAAAAGAGTGTTGGATAATCGTCTTGCTTCACCAGAGCGACTCCCTTCTGGTTACAAGACACTTTCCTTTTCATCATGCTGGGGGCATGCAAACCAACTCAAGCATAGTTTTGTCGTTTCGAGCTTGTGTAAAAATGGAACTGACTTCAAGCACAGTTTCTTCGTTTCGAGCTCGTGTAAAAATGAAACTGAATCCAAGCATATTTTATTCGTTTCAAGCTTGTGTAAACATGAAACTAAATCCAAGCATAGTTCCCCATGGTTCAAGCTTATCTAAAAATGAACGCATTTCCAATTTTTTAACCCTTGCGATTGCCATTCTATCAGCCCTTTGAGCCTTGGTTGTGTACATCCCATCGCCACCATCCCTTTGGCCGATCATACACTTTCACTTGGTTGTTTTACCCTTTTTGAGGAATAGTTGCAATGAGTGGTCTTGTTAGCCAGCCTATTCACAGAAGTCAACATGTTTAGAGAAGTTCCAAAATCACCGGAGCTAGCTGCTACCCTAGACACCACTCGTTCCTAAAAATAGAGTCCTCTTTAAACCCTTTTCAGACTCATTAAATATGAAAAGATTATCGAGCGCTTGGCCTTTTTAGCTCATTAAAGTGATTGGAAATGTAATCCCTCCTTTATTATTTTATCCTTTTTCCGACTTGAGGGATTATCTTATGAAAAATAAATTCGAGTTCTTGTCTTTTTCAACTCGTTAAAGTGATTGGAAAAGTCATCTATCTTGTATTGTTTTATCCTTTTTCAGACCCAAGGGATTATTTTATGGAAAAGAACTTATGGATTTTTCTTTTCATCCCTTCTCAAACTCTCTAAACATGAAAAGGACCAAGTTATCCTTGTCATTAAACTCATTAAAAAAATAGCGACAAACTTGTCCATTCTAGACGATACCGAGTTTCACTGTCACTAGACTCGTTAAAACATAGTAACAGGTTTGTCCGAAGGGAAAATTATAGAACAAGCATATGTTATCCTCCTCAAGCTTGACAAAAATAAGGAGGTACGGGTCAGCAATGACTGGGGAAAAAGGGAAGAAACTTGAAGAATTTATGGTAGCAAGTTGCTCTTGAACATGACACTTTCACTTCATTACCGTTATTGAGTTGGGTTGGGTTATTTCGTTCACTGGTCATCTCACCATTGGTCTTTCATACCATCCATCTTTTGTTATTAACGCTACCAATTCATCTCAGTGTCACTGACATGTTCAAGAGAAGTCATTCAGTTGAGAAACCACCATCCAATTAATGTATCATCCACCGTAATACCTCCAACCTTCATTTTTTCATGACCGCCATTCCCAAACCTTGTGTCGTCAGTTCATTTTCACCTCTAGAAATCATTTGCTTCGTTTCATGTCGTAGATGTGGGATACATCAAGGCCCTCCTATGATGAGTCACTTCTTGTCGACATCAACTCATTATCCAAGAAGTTGACTTAGAAACACCCCTTTCAAAGCTTTGAAGCTTGCCTACGTCAATGGCAAGTTTCTCACTTCCATCGACAGGTTGACATCAATGGCCTTTGACCTAAATATTTTGCATGGTGTTCAACATCAAATCATATATTCACACCACATGAATTGTATTGTAGTAACTTGAGGTTCATTATCATTATCGGTGATTCCTCTCACCTCTGTTAACATCTTACATCATTGGCTAGTAATCAGGCGCTGTCTTTCCATGTTCAACTTCAGAACATCTCTTCACATGGATTGACTTGTACTTTTGATCTGAATTGGATCCAAAAAAAGACTATCAAGAACCTTGACTGTACTGAGTTGAACAAATCTCTAATGAATTCCAAAACAATGATCAAAAATGCCTTGAACTAGTGGCAATGGCCGCCAACGTGGAATGATGAGGACCTCAATCAAAGCGCGCTGACCGAGGCCCATGGAGACTGCGCAAGAGGTCAAAAAATCCCCTGGGAGCCCCGAATCGGGAAAAGGAGGTGATTTTGATGCGTGATTAGTGCTAAGGGCTAAGATGGAAAAGCCTTAAGCACTCAGTCACATTGGGAGCTAGAGAACTGCGAGCGGAAAGCAAAAAGCACTAAAGGACAAAAGGCGGGACCTGCACTCTGGAAAACTGGTGGTATTGATCGAGGTGCCCTTGAACGGTAAGAGGTTTTGGAGGAGAGCAGAGTGATCCCACTCAATGATCGACACGTGGTAGTGGATGTGAGAGAAAAACCACCGTGATCGCGCACTATCGGTCGAGCAAGTCAACCAAGCTCGATGTGCGTATGACGTTGGATATGGAGGAGCCCAGATCGAATGGCTGAGATTGTGCCCAATAGAAAGAAGCAGAATCGACAGGGAATTAAGCCATGATTTAGAAGGATTTGGAATCTGCTAACTGCCATGGTGGAGAAAGAATTCATACCCGATGTAATGGAAGAAACGAGCCGACGAAGCATGCTGGAACCAATTAGACGGAGACATGTGGCCAGTTCCCGAGCGTTCATGCTGACGCCGAACAGGGAACTCCAACTGCAGCTGTAGAAGGTGAATCGACACAGGTGGAAGAGGAACCAAACAGGCACAAGGATCGAATGGCTAAAGCCATGAGCAGAGACAGTCGAACAGAGGAAGCAGAGGATAGAGAAGAGTCCAAGCGACTAAGAGAGATAGTGAACAGTGAACCCTGAGAGGAGGACTGAACACAGAAAGCAGTAAAGCCAAGCAAAGGAGACAGAGGGTCGAGCTAACCACAGGCAGCATCGAACACCAGAGAGCTTGAAGATTCAAGCCTTCCCATAGAGGAATCTTTCTGGATTGAGCATCACAGTTGGCTCTTTCCACTGTAGACCAAGGTTCATAGAGCTAGTAGGAAGAACAAGAGTCTGTGTACTCCGAGTGGCTTGGGGAATCCAAGAACCACCCTGCCAAGAAAACCTGCTTTAGGAGAACTCACATTGAGTCCCTGTATTTGTAATACTTTGCTTAAAGACACAATAAAACAAGGCCACCACTGAAAGATGGACTGGATATGTGGCCCACGAGAATAGGGTGAACTCCTTATTAAAAACTGTTTGTGTCTTTGTGTTGCTTACTGTATTTCTCTGTTGTCTTTCCACTTATTTTCTGTGTATTGGCAGTCTGATCGATCCATTGTTTCAATAACACAGAACACACACTAGCACATGAGTCTGTAATACCTTGTGTTTAATAAATCTTAAACTAAGGTCACTCATAGGGTGATTATCAGATCAAGAGGTATCAAGGCTTTAGGATATAAGGTTAGACAAGCTTATGTTGGTTTAGCTATGAATGTTCACTAGATCAAAGCTCCAATTAGGAGAAGGAGAGTTGGTGGAAACTAATCCTGAAATTGGGAGAGTCTATTCTTGGAAGACAATGTCAGAAGAAGTTTTTATAGGGCCAGACCCTCAATTCATAGAAAGTTTCCTAGCTATAAAGTCTATGGTAAAATAAATGTATAGGGACTTTAGAAAGCATAGGGATGAAGATTCATCAGGTTCTAAACAAGATAGAGAAAAAGATGATTCTCATTCCCATGACCACTCCAAAGGAAAGGGGAAAGAGGAAAGATTTCTCACACCTCCTAGTAGCCCTGTGCATAATAAGAAAGCATGTTTGATTAAGTTAGATGTTAAATTTGATTTGTCTATATATGATGGAGATCTAAATGCTGAAAGGTTGGACAATTGGATTAGACAAATTGATGTGTATTGTAGAGTATAGAACATAGACTCAGACAAGAGTAAGATTCAGTTGGCAAGCCTATGCCTAGGAGGCACTACCTTGGTTTGGTGGGAAGGTAGAACCCAAGCTGATATGAAGAAGCATGGTAAGACCATCTTTGTCTAGAGTGAATTTGTTGCTACAATCAAAAGGCAGTTCTTTCCAATGGCCTACATGCAACAAGCCATGATGAGTTGGCAAACGTTTCGGCAGTTGAAAGGGCAAAGTGTGCAAGGGTATACTCACGAGTTCAAAAAGAGAGCATTGATGTTGGGTATCTCATTAGACTCACCAGAGACTCGTTTGAAGTACATTGGTGGTCTACACAGCTACATGAGGCATACCATCCTCATGTTTAATCCCACTAGTATAGATGAGGTATCTGTACAAGCTACTCATCTAGAATCTAGAGGAAATAATGGAAATCCAAAAGTTGGGGGACCATCCCAACCCACTGTAAGCAAGAGAAAGGAGAAAAGGAAGCAGAAGTGGAAAGCAAGGAAGGCTAACTTGGATTGTAGATTACTGTGGTGTGGTTTCTGAGAGGAGTTCAGATTTTCCACAGGAAGGCTAACACTGCACAAAAAGGCAAAGCTTCATGCACTCACTGTAAAAAGGAGGGGCATGATGATGAGCACTGTTGGATTCTGCATCTAGAGCTGAGACCTAAGAAGTCTGAGGGCAAGAAGAAGAAGATTGTTGCAGCTATTCAAAGAGATTTGGGGTCAGAATCGGGAGATGAAACAATCATTGTAGCCACAGGTATAAAAGGTAAGAATTTTGAAGCATCTACTAGTAATTATGCTCAATCTATTATTTATGAAGAACATGAGAGAAAAAGGCATGAGCTTTTCCATATTCGAGTTATTTCCAAAAATCAAAAGATTTATACTTTGTTTGATAGTGGCTCACAAGTAAATTTGATTTCTGAGGCAATTGTAAAGAAATTGGGATCAGCAACTACACCTCATAAGAAGCCATACCCATTAGGATGGTTGAATGATAAAGAACAACTGCAAGTGACTAGACAGTGCAAACTCAAGTTTTCTTTTGGGTCAGCATTTGTATATGCGGTTGAGTTAGATGTAATTCCTTTAGATATATGTGGAATTGTTTTAGGAAGTCCCTACTTGTATGATACAAAAGCTATTTTCTATAGAGCTGAGAACAAGTATCTACTTGTTAAAGATGGAATCGAATACTTTGTAAGGGCTCATAAGCTCAAGAATAATTATACTCTCATCAACTCAGGACATATGAAAAGAATGATAAATTCATGCAAACAATTCTTACTAATGGTTGTAAAGGAAAATAAATCTGATAAAACCAATGTATTTGAGGGCTGTAATGCTGATCAGCAAGCTGATATAGATAAGATTGTTTCAGAGTATGATGTCTTATTTCAAGAATCTAAAGGTTTGCCACCCAAAAAGGGAATAGTACATGATATTATTTTGCAGCAAGATGTTCCTTTGCCTAACATTGGGATGTACAGGTTGTCTACTCTAGAGAATGCTGAAATCAAGAAGCAGGTGCAGGAGTTTCTCGAGAAAGGGTTCATCAGGCCTAGCACATCACCATGTGGGTCACCCATCGTCTTGGTGAGAAAGAAAGATGGCTCGTGGAGAATGTGCATTGATTACCGATCACTGAATAAGATAACAATCAAAAATTGTTATCCCCTTCCTTGCATAGATGATCTTTTAGATCAATTGAAGGAAGTTGTTTATTTCACCAAGCTGGATTTGTACAGTGGATACCATCAGGTCAGAGTTGCAGAGCAAGATGCATGGAAGACTGCTTTCAAGACAAAGCAGGGATTGTATGAATGGCTAGTTATGCCTTTTGGCCTAACTAATGCTCCTGCTACTTTCATGATATTAATGAATGATGTACTCAGACCGTTTCTTGATGATTTTGTTATTGTGTATCTGGATGACATTCTGATTTTTAGTAAAATGTGGGAAGAACATTTAAAGCATTTTAAGAAGACATTAGATGTTTTGAGAAGAGGAAAGCTTTATGTTAAGCTCTCCAAATGTGAATTTGGCAAAACCTCTCTAATTTATTTGGGTCATATAGTAGGGGGAGGTGAATTGAAAATAGATCCCTCTAAAGTGGCAGTCATTGTGAACTGGCATAAACCCCAATCTGCTATAGAAGTGAGAAGCTTCTTAGGAGCAACACAATATTGGAGGAAGTTCATTTCAAATTTCTCCTCAATTGTAGCTCCCTTACATGCTTTGACAGGTTTGAACAAGGTGTTTCAGTGGGGATCCAAATAGCAAAAATCCTTCGACACCTTGAAAGAAAAGATTAGTACAACACCCGTACTAGCACTGCCAGATCTACAAAGACCCTTTGAGATCCAAACTAATGCCAGTGACTATGCCATGGGAGCAGTGTTGACACAACATGGTAAACAAATATGTTATCATTCTAAGACTTTTAATCCTGCAGTAGTTAACTAGCCTACCTATGATAAAGAATTGTATGCATTAGTTCAGAGCGTGAAAAAGTGGAAACGTTACTTAACGGGCAAAGAAACAGTAATACATACTGATCATCAACCACTTCAATACCTACACTCCCAAACTAAGTTGCAACAATCGAGACATTATAGATGGATGGGTTTTCTACAACAGTTTCATTTAGTCATCAAATATCAAAAGGGCATACATAACAAGGTTGCAGATATGTTATCTAGACCAATTATAAATGCATCTACCATACTTAAGCATAATTCTGTGCTGCATGAAAGCTACATAGAACAATATGCTTAGGACATGGACTTTAAATATGTATATGCAACTTTGAGTCAAGGCAAAAGAGTAGAAGAATTGGACTATCATGTGAAGGACTGACTCTTATATCATTGTGGGAAACTCTGCATTCCACAAACTGAGAAAGTAAAGATAATTAGGGAAGCACACACTTCTCTGATATCAAGTCACTTTGGGGTAAGTAAAATAGTTGCACAGCTGCAAAGGTTCGGTTATTGGCCGAAGATGAATGAGACAGTTTCTAGATATGTAAAGGGATGTGCTGTGTGT
Organism: Pinus taeda; assembly: GCA_000404065.3. NCBI lineage: Eukaryota > Viridiplantae > Streptophyta > Pinopsida > Pinales > Pinaceae > Pinus > Pinus taeda. The sequence continues at coordinate 13,813 of APFE030838998.1, forward strand.
TCTAAAAGAAAGACCAGTAACAGAAAACTAGGCTTATACACTCCATTACCAGTTCCTTCTCACCCTTGGGAAAGCATTTCCATGGATTTTGTTGGAGGACTTCCTAAATCTAGGAAAGGTCATGATTACCTATATGTTGTTGTGGATAGGTTCAGCAAAATGTGTATTTTGATACTCTGTAGTAAATAGATTACAACTGAACAAACTGCAAAATTGTTCTTTGAACATGTACCGGTTCATTTTGGATTACCCACTTCTATTGTATCTGATTGAGACACCCGATTTGTGGGGAAGTTTTGGTCAAGTCTGTGGAACTAATGGACACTAAGTTAAATAAAAGCACAACTTTTCATCCACAAACAGATGGCCAGACAGAGGTAGTTAACAGGACAGTGATCCAGTTACTGAGAGGATATTGTAGCAAACACCCTAAGCTTTGGGATGAACACTTGTGTTATGTGAAACATACTTACAATAGAGCTAAACGCTCTTCTACACAAAGATCTCCTTTTGAGACCTGTTTTGGTTTCATACCAACGTCTCCTTTGGATTTTGTCTTTGGTAAAGATACCATGGTTGATAAACATAGTGATGTGGACAAGGCAACTAGGTTCATTCAATAGATCCAAGAGATCCACCAAGCAGTACAAGAACAACTGGAAAAGAGCCAGGCCAAGTACAAGGCTAGGCATGACAAGCATCGGATGGAGCATATTTTTCAAGTTGGAGACCAAGTCTAGCTGTATATTAGCAAGGACAGGATGAAAGGTGAAGGTAAAAAGCTAAAACCTATCAGGTATGGACCCTTCAGGATACTTGAGAAGATTGGTGAAAATGCCTTCTGCCTTGAGCTACCATCTTACATGCACATCTACTCAGTCGTAAATGCAGACTGTTTGAGGTTGTTTGAACCTTGAATGATTGAGGACCCTGAAGAGCAGAGTCAATTACCTTCTGTTGACAACCTGCTACCTGAATATCTTAATGAGTTGCAGGAAGATATACTGCTAGACAGGAAGGTAAGGATGACATGCAGTGGACAAGTAGAATACCTCAGGATTGGACTTAAGGGTCCAAAGCCGAGTAGTGCAAAGTGGATTGGGATTGGACAAGTGAGACAGTAGTTTCCTCACTTAGCCGATGCTTGAAGAAAACCAACTTTTGGTGGTCCAAAATATTTTTCAGTAGGGAGGCCGTGATCCGAATCGGATCCACAAAAAGGCTGTCAAGAACCTTGACTGTATCGAGTTGAAAAAATCTCTAATGAATTCCAAAATAGCGATAAAAAACGCCTTGAACTAGTGGCAATGGCCACCAATGTGGAATAGTGAGGACCTTGGTCAAACCACGCTGACCGAGGCCTATGGAGACTGCACAGGAGGTCAAAACAACCCTTGGGAGCCCTGGATCGGGAAAAGGAGGAGACTTTTATGCACAATTAGTGCTTAGCACTAATCGCGCATCACTGGGCAAAAATGGATAAGATGGAACAACCTTAAGCACTCGGTCACGTTGGGAGCCGGAGAACCGTGGGCAAAAAGCAAAAAGCGCTAAAGGACAAAAGGTGGGACCTATGCTCTAGAAACCGGTGGTATTGATCGGGGCGCCCTTGAACAGTAAGAGGTTTTGGAGGAGAGCGGAGCAATCCCACTCAGCGATCGACGCGTGGCAGCGAAGGTGAGAGAAAAACCACCGTGATCATGCACTATCGGTCGAGCAAGTCAACCGCACTCAACGTGCGTATGACGTTGGATCTGGAGGAGCCCATATCGGACTGTTGAGATTGCGACCAATAAAAAGAAGTGGAATCGACAGGGAATTAAGCTACGATTTAGAAGGATTTGGAATATGCTGACCACCACGATGGAGAAAGAACGCATACCTGATGTAACAAAAGAAACGAACCGACGAAGCATGCTAGCACCAGTTATATGGAGACACGTGGCCACTTCCCAAGCGTTCATGATGATGCCAAACAGGGAACTCAAAGTGCAGCTGCAGAAGATGAATTGACACAAGCGGAAGACGAATTGAATAGGCATAGGGATCGAATGGCTAAAGCCATGAACATAGATAGTCGAACAAAGGAAGTGGAGGATAGAGAAGAGTCCAAGCAACCAAGAGAGACAATGAACAATGAAACCTGAGAGTAGGACTGAACACAGAGAGTAGTAAAGCCAAGCAGAGGAGACAGAGGGATGAGCTGACCACAGGTAGCATCGAGCACTAGAGAGCTTGAAGATTCAAGCCTTCCCATAGAGGAATCTATCTGGATTGAGCATCACAGTTGGATCCTTCCACTGTAGACCAAGGGTCACAGAGCTGGTAGGAAGAACAAGAGCCTGTGTACTCCGAGTGGCTTGGGGAATCCAAGAACCACCCTGCCAAGAAAGCCTGCTTCAGGAGAACTCACATTGAGTCCGTGTATTTGTTATACTCTGCTTAAAGACCCAATAAGACAAGGCCACCAGTGAAAGTTGGACTAGAGATGTAGCCCATGAGAATAGGGTGAACTCCTTATTAAAAACTGTTTATGTCTTTGTGTTGCTTACGGTATTTCTTTGTTGTCTTTCCACTTATTTTCTGTGTATTAGCAATCTCATCGATCCGTTGTTTCAATAACACAGAACGCACACCAGCACATGAGTTTGTAATACCTTGTGTTTAATAAATCTTAAACTGAGGTCACTCATAGGATGATTATCAGATCAACATTGAGTGAAGATTGAACGAGTTTGAAGACCCTGGATCTAGTTTCATCCATCTGGCTACGATATATTTGGGGACATAAAAACATCAAATGTACAAAGGCTCTACACAGATGGTCATCCTAACCATGGATGATGACTCTACATCTGAAGAATCGACAGTCTGCATCTAAAGACAGCTATCTGATCTATGTACATGAAATGAATTTATAAAGTTGAGCATGGGAATGCCTCCCTCAGCTAGATCATGAAAACTATATTATGATGATGTATTGTGTTGTAGCTTATGCAGGTCACCTTCCAGTTCGAAACTTCAGATCCTCATGATAAAGCATTTCACCGGACATCAATATTTACGACTTCATGCTTTAGGGGGCAACTGTTATTTACATATTTGGGCACATCAACCCCTAACTTATATGTCAATAAAATAGGGCTCATCAACCCCTAAACGAGTTGTTTCATACGCTAAAAGAACATAGTCATCTCATTACATCATTCCCCAAAACTTCCATATGAGAAACCATCTAGAAATTGCCTAAACTGAACCATACTGACTGCCCCACTGGTAAATTGCAATGAATATTGAGTGGTACACTTCCAGGGTGCAATGCATACTATTTGGGCCTTCTATAGGGTGTGATGGGCAAGGATGGACAAATGTCCGAGACAATTTGCTAGGTGGTTACTCATGGAATCTTCTAGAAACTTTTCTTTTGCCACTTGCCTCTCTGAATTCGCCCAAGGATGAATAAGAGATCTAAGAAATCTCCAAGTGAAACCAATTGTAACAAGTGAAATGACACTAATCAAAACCCCATGGATGACTCACACCCTTGCACACATCTATAAAAGGATCTCCAATTCAAGAGATCTAGGGGCTGGAATATTGTGAATTGCAAGGAAGTGTTGATCGTTTGTAATTGAGGAAAGAGCATTGTATTGTTGGAGTGATCTTGCTATTTCATGAGGTGAGGAGGGATTGAAGCTGGGAGGATGATGCTGGATCAAACAACTGGGTTATAATTCTCCCTTCTATTAATAAAGTTCTTGAAGTTTTCTTCCATATGATTGTGCAATTGTGAATATTATCATTTGTGAATGCTATCATTTGTTCATTATATATTTGATTCTCTAATCTTTATGTTGTAATAAATCACGATGCTTTGATGGTTCTTTGTTGTTGTACTTGTGTAGGTACTCTCCAAGCATGTTAAGTACGGGGAGGAGTTGCAGGATCTATCAAAGGGGAGAGAGAGAAAGCAAGGGATTAAGCGGAAGTTCCAGGTTGGTTCCATTATATTCTCTTATCTGTTACACATAGAAGAAATCATTGAATTACTTTAAACTGTTGTTTCTAGGGTAGCTGCCAAACCTATAGGGCTAGTGGTTCGACAAGACACTAGATTTCCCATAAACAGATGGGTGAAGTGAAAGCATTGGGTGACATTCACAAAGTACTTACATCTCAAACATTGCATATAAACTGCATGAACTCTATTATGTGGTGCAGATTGCCCCAAATAAGTGTGTTTCTCAAAATAATTTATAAAATGGAAACATTGAGTTCTAGAAATTGTTGACACTTATGTATCATAAGACATAGCGCTTTGTTACAAATTCTATGAAAGTATTAATACCAATGGAGAGAAAATATTTCAAAGTGATAGGTTCAAATTGAGGGATGATATGGAAGGTCCATTGATGGTGGTCCAAGTCACGTGTTTATTGCAAGTGACAAAGTAAAGGGATTGATTGCTATGTTTTTCTAGTGGATGCATTAGATCTTGGTGTTAGTTGAATGCTTGGTTTCCCCTTGCTTTGGTCTTTGTGAAGCCAATTCTATTGTTTCAGGTTCTTAAGATAGTTGAATTCCCCAACCATTTTTCTTATCTCCCCTAATGAATCTATATTAACGATGTGGTCTATGAATCTGAGTGTTCTCTACTTGCCCTCTTAATATAGATATCAAGAGGGGGTGTGGCATATAGTAAGGATAGGGCCTTTTTATATATATTTCATTATTATTTTTTAGTGTAAGCCTAAGTGCATGTTCTACTGAATTGACTCACAGATTGAGCATTTGACTATTAGGGTGGAGTTCCTAGACCAATATTTGATATGATGGCCACAAAATTGGAGAAGGTTTCAGTTGTGCCAATTTCAGTAAGGGCTATAATTGGATAAAGTTGATTCTTTCTCAGATAATATCTTCACTATCAGATCCATTGTATGTACAGTGAGTAGGATAGTTTTCTAATGGTTTGGGTCTTATGTTGATTAATGATACTTTATGGAATAGTGTCTCTTATGCATTCTCTATCCGTTGTGAATATCTTAGTCTACTTTATTGATCCTATTAAGCTTGGAATTTACTTTCTCGCATGCTTGGTTTTCCTTTGTTTTAGATATTGTCTCTGTTGAGCTTATTCTTATCCATTTTTAAACTAAAAATCTGTATGTGATTGTGAAGTTCACAAGCACCAATTACTTTGAAAATATACTTGGTTATGCTACAAAACAAGTCTGGTCTGATCCTTTGGGACAAAATCGGTTAAATGTGGTTAAAATTTCAAATATTTGGTGAGTTTGACCAAATGACTAGCCCACTTTGACCGACTTTGACTATGTTTTATCATTGTGATAGATTTTGGCAAACATTTATGTAATGAAAAAGTAAATTAAGTTTGTTATTTGTAGAGTTTTATGTTGAGTTTTTGAAGCTTGTACCTAGTCAGAGTTATACTCTCGTTGTGCACTTTCGGCAATTTTTATGTGAGTCTGGGTCATGTTCTTAATCTTTGGCTTTGCTGAGTTGTTCCAGAGTCTGAGTCATGACTTTGTTTTCAATTTACATGAGTGCATACTAGCCACCATAAGTTTTAGACATTCGCTTACCTTTATTATGGGCTTGGATCTATCACCATTATGATTCCTTTTCAGTACATGCCTACTATTGTTATCTCTTGATTAAACCATTTTCTATTGTTTTAATGCAATTAGATAGTGTTGGGAATGTGTTTTTCTAAGATCTATTTAGTTTCAACATCTTATAGTATCAGTTCATCTGTTGCTAGAAGATTGCTCTCTGAAAATTTTGTTGGTGTTCGTTCAATTGTGGTTGACCTAATATGTAGATATAGACCAGAATTTTGTACTTTGTTTGCCAGGAATCAATATGATCTACTATAATATTAAGTTCTATGATGTATCGAACTAAGGGTGCTTGTTGAACCCATTGTCTAGTGAGGATGGATTTAGATGGCTGGCCTATAGTAACAACATTTGTAAAAGCTCTTGAGGGTAGCTATTATAGAATTTCTATTCACTTTATGAGTGACAATTTCTGTAATTTCTAGTGAGAAATTTTCAAATTACAAGTTTCATTTAGAGAAAAGCATGGGAATTCTTTTCTTAGCTTATGTGTTAAAAAGTTACACTCTGAAACTTTGCATGATAGGTTCTATTTAGAGAAAAACACAGGGAGTATTTTTTGAGTTTACATGTTGAAAAGTTATAAACATGTTTTGATTTCAATGACATTCAATTGAGCCTCATAAAGTTCAACAAGTCCCCTTCTAGCTAGCTAGACAGTCCTATTTGAAGAATATTGAATGGTCTTCTAATTTTTCATAATGCGTCTTTCTTGGTAATATTATGAGAAAATTGATGAAAATTTAAAGACATGCTAAAGAACCATTGGGAAAATCTTAGTGATCTCTACAAAGTTTTTGGTTTAATCAATGCATGGATTTCCACAAGCTCTTAGCTCTTTTTCTATTGCTAATATCGTGTCTATAGGAGTTGCTTAGGAAATTCCATTATGTAGTTATAGTGGATGTACTATTTTAGTCCCATTGATGTACTTTTTTGGTATTTTTCTAGACGTTAATAAGGTTATCTTATATTAGATTCGATATTTTAAGTGTGAAATTGGAATATACATCATTATGCCTTTTCAAGCTTCAAACATAAGTCTTTAAAACTATCTGACATCTAGCGTCTAGCCTTGATTCTATTCCATGACTATTTATAAACAGTCAGCCTAGTCTACCTAAAGGAAGCCTTCACAAAATGAGACTTTTTCTTTCTACATTTAGCCAAAAGGATACAATAAGAACTACATTAGAAAAATAAAGACACCTTAAACAAATGCTAGGGGTTTTGAACCCTACATCAGAACAACTAGCTTTCAGAAGCTAATAATTATATCCCTCCCCTGAACTATTGTTCAGTAAGGGACGCTTCCTGTAGTAATAAAGCTTTTTTTTATAATTGATCAGCCAAAACATTAAACTCTTTAGAGATATGTGCAAAAGATAGAACACCAAATATCCTATTAACCTCCAGGAACTAATTTATGATAGGTCAAGTAATAGATTATCTATTATCCACTTATTATTAGACTGATCAACCATCAACTTTGAGTCTTAAAACACTTGTAACTTTTTCATACCCTATATGTTTTTGTTTTCTAGAGTAGCTACATAGCATAAATTTTTGTTTTGTTGTTTGTGCCAGGTCCTACTACTAACTTTAATTTGAAATGGTGATGTCAATCCAGAAATAGAATGACACCAACCCAAACAAACCTAGAACTCTCTGTTAGGCTCCATCAAAAAACAATCAAGCCTGTTCATGGCTATATTTTTGTTTCATTTAGAATTCTGGTTGGTTGCTCTTTTGAGGAAGATTGATTTCCACTGCAAGTATACCTAATTTTATGGGCAACTTGTGCTGGTATCAACTATAGATCTTGGAAGATAATTATGTTTCTAGATAATTAAATACCCCATATGACAAAAGATTGTAATGCCCTGAAAACTTTTATAGATTTATCTACAATGCAATGATAAAAAGATTCAGTAAGAGTCCATTGCTCCCATTTATTTCTCCCACAACAGCACCTCTAGGATCATGCTTTTATCAATGAATCAATCCTAAAAGGCAACAATGGTATGGTTTATTAATGTGAGAATTGAAATTCAATGGAAGATCTAGCCTAAGACCTTAGATGGCCACTTCATGCATCCTTTCATAATCTAATATATGATTAATTTCTCCTAGAAATACTACTAAATGAAGCTGAAAAACCCCCACCCCCATTATATATTGGGACTAAGCTATCATGTTGATTTAATCTAGGACCAATCAGTAACTTGTCATCTTTATTATCATTTCCAAAATCTTTGTGCCCATATGGACTAGCATTATACTCTATTCATGCTTCTCAATAAATAATATATTACAGGCTATCCATAGGTGAGCTTAAAAATAGGAAATAAAGAATTCATCCGTGGATTCCTCACTTGTCTTACACAAAATACATCTTCCAAGACCCCCTTATCCCAAGTTAAAATTTTGTTGTATAAAGCTAACCAACGAAAGATTTTAGCTTTAAGAGGAATTTCTAACTTTCAAACTAAATGGCACCATGGGGATCTTTCCCTCATCATTTATTCTTCCATCTTTACCTTGTATTCTAGTTTGCAAATATATTCGTTAGGTCCCTCATTTTTTGACCACTTAAATTAGCTCATCTTGTTTAGAAAGTTTAATCATTAATGGCACTATAATTTAGGCTATGGTTTCTTGCCTCGGTTTTTACCCCTCTCAAATTCAAATCCCATGCTCAATTCAAGCCATGAGATCAAACATTCCTTCCATCATTTGTTGCCACATTTTCCCTTGAATAAATCCCTAAGAGATGGATGTCTCTTATTAGCTTACACAGTTTGAAATTACCTTTACAACAAATCTAGGGGTCTTCCCCTATTCGTACCTTGTTCCTTTGAACCCTCCATGTTGTCCATTTTCCAATTAATGGGAATTCTTTCACCAAATCTTTCCAAACAATAGAATTTCCATTAAAATGTTCCCTTTCTTCTGTAAACTAATCTTCTGTAGAAATCATTCTCAAATGTTTGGTTTTCATAAATTTTTTTCTCCTATAGACCTTCATTATAGGCTAACCTCTACAAAATTTTAGTAGCTAAAGCTACATTGAAGAGATTTATATTTTTTTATGCCCCACCCTCCAGCTTCTTTAAAATTGATCACCTCACTCTAATTAACTAAATAAATTCCTTTAATTTTCGTTATGTTTTCATTTTTTTTGTTATTATATATATATATATTATTGTGTTTATGATGCCTTTAGGGATATTGATAATGGATATCCAATGCACAAGAATACTTTACAACACAACCTCAACAAATGCTAATCTCCCTCCCCTAGAGAACCATCAATTGCACCATAATGAAATCCAAGCTTCAATTTTTCTCTACAACCAAGGTCAATCATAATAAATATAATCAACAGGCTTTAAGATCCCAATTATATGTTTCCTTAATCTAATTACATAAAACTCATAGGAAACAGATTCATTATTTAGGATTTTTCTTCATCAGCGAAAGCATTGAGCAACATTGTAGAATTACTCATAATGATTTCCATACCTATAGTTTTGCAGTAAATATGTGTTATACCTTTTAACTCCCTTAGTGATTCTTTCCCAGATCTGATGATATCATCAACAAACAATAGATGAGAATATTCAGAGTCAGAAATTTTTACTCCTTTCACTATCCCTCTTCTCCTTGCCCCCGTGATCAACATACACCTTTAACCACTAATAGGAAAAGAAATGGTGAAAGAGAGCACCCTTGAAACAAACCTCAATATGCATTAAAGAAAATTTTGGGGGACCCGTTGATTAGAACTGTAAAAGCAAGTTTATTCCCAACTGAATCAACAACAGACTAAGAAAGAGCTAATTCATTTTGTCTTATGCCTTTGCAAGTTCTAACATCATTTCTACAACAAGAATCTTGTGAGTTTTAATTGTATGTATTCTTTCATATATTGTCCCCACAACAACATAGATTTTCCTATTATAGAGCATAAATTCTTCTTCAGAAATTCAACTGTCCATCCATTGGGTATACGATTCTTAGTTTTTTGGAGTTTAAAATTGATTTTATCTCCTCTTTGGACACCTCTGCCTCCATGTCTATGTTCATTTCATCACTGATGATGTTGGGAAATAGCTTGATAATTTTCATGATTTCACAAATATTTTCTTCCATTAGACTTTTAAAATGTTTCTTTCTCACTTTAGTTATCTCCTTAAAAGACTTATTAACCCTAGAGCTATCTGGCTAATTGTTTTCCCAAATAATGTTAATGTTTCTTGTATGACTTGCGTACTTGGGAAAAAATTTAGTATTCCTATCACTTTTAGAGAACAAGATGGTTATCCTTTTCAGCTTAGTTTCTTTTTCCTCTTTGGAAAGGTGGTTTGTTTTCCCTTCCATCTCTTTGAGAGGATTGATTTCATCTTTCAAAAATGCCCCTGCTTTATTATTATCGTAGGTTTTTAATTCATTTTTCAACATCATTTAAATCATTTTTAGAAAAGCTTTGAGCTCAATCTGCAACTTCACCTTTTACCCTTTTCAGATTGTCTATAATTGCTTCATGTCTCTGTCCTCAATTTTACTACCGTAATGTCTTCAATTCTTGATTACCACAACCTTTGAATCCTTTTTATTAGTGAGTAAGTGATTAAACTTAAAGGGGGTTGGAGGCTTCTTCCTCTCTGATTCAATTTCCAGCAATATAGGGCAAGATTCCCTAAAACATTTATGATCTCACTATCTGAATTTAACATCAATTAAGTAACAACAAAGGATTTATCTAGCCTTTTTGAAATTCCACTTTTTCCCTTTTAGTTATTTCTCTAGGTAGGTGCTTATTTATTTGGTTCTACATCAATCAACTTTTGAACTTCAAAGAAAGGACTGAAAAATCATTTAGAAATGGGGTTTTTCTTGCTGCAAGGGCCCCACTGATTGTCAACCGTTCCCTTTACCACCTATTTTTTTGAAACCGTGACTTTGCTTTAGAGTTATTAGAGTTTCTTCCAATGGAGACTTGGTGGTGATCCTGATCAAGTGCTAAACCCCCTTCTAGACCCCAAAATCACCCACAACATTCTTTCTTTAATATTGGATGGTAGGATGACCTGAACATCTCATCACCTTTATTTTGTGAGGCCTTTTAACTAGATGACTACCCAAACAGGACAAAGAATGAATCCCTACATCATCCGATGAAGGTTCTGAATACTAGATTTCATGTTCTAAAAAATGGATAACTGGCATCAAGAGAAGGCCACAATTTCCTGAAGCAAAAGATGGACCCAAATTCCCGTGGGGGCGTTAAAGTCCCCTAAACCTTCCTTAACAGTGCAAACAATTTTGGAACACCCAATAATGGAAGGGGATTCTTTTAGTACTTTTTGATAGCAAGAGAAATTGATAAAAGGGGACCTACCTTGAAAATTCACAGGAAAATCATGTGTTACTTCAACCACTTTAGGACCACATACCTCAGTCTAGCACTTATCACCTTCCAAAGATGGAAGTCAGAACAACATCTCAATCAATAGCTTTGAGATTTGCCTTCCCTTTTTCTTCTACCTTGTCCAGACTTCAAACTAGCCTCCAAATTAGAATCTGTAGACACCACAATTCATACTTTTTTCTCTCTCTGAAATCTTCCCACAAAATTGTATGAGAGCCAACACAATGAAATGGGACTTTTCACTATTCAAAAGTCCAACTTCCAGTTTAAAATCCATTTTCCTTGGGAAATATTAGTATCTGCAAGCAATCTCAGTATTTTCATGAATATCAATTTCTACCAGCATTTTAACCACTTTTCTATCTTTGGAACTGAAAATTTTCGCCAAGGAGATAAAATTGACCTATAGCATTATTGACCCTTCCAAAATGTCTGAATTACTCCACAACTCTAAAGGGAGCTTGAATCTATTGCAAATATTTTTGTTCCTCCTTTCAATCAAAACCTAGTTTTCACTTTTTAGGCACACTTTGGAGCGCCCCCACATCCAATATTGCTTGAGAAGCATGTTCTCATCCTCCTAGATTTTCGCCATAAAAAAAATCTAGCCGCGGACTAAAATATGTAATGCATGTTGAGTTTTGTAGCTCTGAAGGTACTTCTAGTCTTTGTCTTAACTAGAAAGACCTTGATTTGACTTGTTATGACCTTGAAAAATGATGACACATGCCTATTATAATGGGTTCTCAGACATTTCTCACAACAACCCTTGCAATGTTTTCCATCTACCATGCTAAGAAAATGCAGTTGAGAAGAATGCAACTAAAATAAAATTTCCAAACCTGAAATCTACACAAGAATCTTCACCCTACTTTTCCATGTATGAAAAGCCAAAATGAAAATCAGGAAAACCCTCGAGAGATGCTCTCACCGTTAATAATGTCCAATTACATGTAGCAGGGAAACCGCCAATGACAATGGGCATTAACTCTCACGAAGGGGATCGAACAGTTCTGTATTCCCATTAACTCAACACCTTTCACTCGATCAACAAATGAGTCACACATGGAGGCAAGAGGTATCTAAAAGTTCTTCCATACATATTTTTTCTTATCATGTCTCTATTTTTTTGAATTATATTCCCCTTCTTATAGTTAGAGATTTACTTATAAAAAGTTAGTTGTTCATGTTTCAGTCTTTCAGTTTACCACATGATATTTGATGGTGAAGGAACTATGATATAACATTTGTGTAAATATTGGAACAAAAAATCTACAAAAACGTAAATGAAACTAGATGATATGAAAGGGAAAAAATAAAGAAAACAAGTGCCAAACTATGTACAGACTGTGTGGATAAATTATAACAATAATAAATGAATTACTCAATCCAAAATGAATTCCCTGTCTCCATGTGACTTCAAAATGTATGTACAATAGCTTCACCTCCTCAATATTTCACTTTGGAACAAACCAGTTGAGCTCCTTACAGTCAAATAAATTGCTATGGCACATGGTAATTTTATAAATAGATTTCACAGAGCCGGAATTGTCAATGTAATAGAGTGTCGAAAGAAGAATATCTCAAGTAAAAAATGAAGTAAATATATCTCAAATCCAAAAGGATAAGTCACAAAATTTTGAAAGTTATTAATGTTAAGCAACATATTGATAGAGGTCACTGAAGTTGCAGTCTTTCTAGATGGATTAAAGGACAATATTAATGATATGTCAATGACTCAAGGCTAGTTGTCCAAATCCGCATAAATCTTTTTTCAAACTATCCATCTAATTCCTGAGATCCTTGTCAAGCGTGAGGCTGAGTTTACTTGCAAAGGTTTTTGTCCTTGTGTAATTTTTTACAAGTTGATGTGTATTTTTATGTAGAAATACTCCTCTGATTATTTCATCCTTCTAACAGATGATTATTATGGTTAGTATGCCTTCAGCACAAATGTGTGTTTACTAGTTTCTTGATGATTTAGTTCTTCAGACACAGATGATTATTATGAATAATATGCCTTCAGCAGAAATACCTGATTACTAGTTGGCTAATGATTTAATTCTTGATACATAGATGATTATTATGCTTAATATCCCTTTAACAGAAAAGTTTCTTGAACTTGCCAACTCTTGTGCTCTAAATTATTTTTAGGTTACTTACAAAGTTGTGGTTTATACAGGTTGTTTCAAGACTTTATGGGCTTCTAATAAGTTGATTCTGGTTTTGCATGGCATGTTTGGTATTGTTTCTTGTAGATGTTGTGGAAATATTGCACAATCAAAGGAAAATGGATTATTTACGGTTTGTCTTTGCATTTCAACTTGTATAAAAATTTTCACTTGTGCCATTATTGAAGGCATATCTCGAGCATCAAAGGAAAACATAAGAAGAAATAGCAAAAACAGGAAGAGATCATGTTGGTCACTGGTATGTTATTCTTATTGGTGTGGTTCATGCTCCCTTGTTAGTATAAACTATCAAAATATTAACTTGTCATTAGACATATTCTTTGAACACTTCCATGTCTTATTGCAGAGTTCAATGACCTCAAAAGAAATTCATTCATTGAACAATGTAATAAAGTGCATTGAAGTGCTTCACATCTATAAAATTTACCAGAGCTATTATTGAGTCTTTGGATGTGGTTATATTTTCAAAGCACACATGTACAAGAAGACGAGAAATAATATGCTTGATTAATTTCATGTTACCTTCTTGCGAATAGGGTGTTCCCTTCGATACACCTAATGACTCTCTCTGCTTCTTTCTAGTGAACAAATTTGGGGCTTTTCATGAATTGTGAGACAGTTCCAACCCCATAAATATTAGATTCTTATTTAAAGTTATACCCACTAGATTAGAAATTGCACAAGGAGAATCCCATTCCCGTTTCAAAAGAACCTGCAATCAACTTATACCATGCTATTTAATATTTTATGTATTTCTTCACATCCTTGGCCTGTGACATAAAGATGCAACAAGGTACCTTGCATTTTCTATACTAAGACTCCTAAACAATAATAAAGTATGCCCAAATCTATCATTTCAAATGATCTATGCAACTCACCTTTTGGTTTTTCAATTATCAAAGTTGTTACCTATATTGATGAGATGATCTACAACCGAGGCCACAGTGACAATATCTGTTAGAGTTTTATCTGTGTTGCACTAAAGGTGGTTTTTATTCAGCAACACTACAATACATTGCAGTTTCCATTCAATGAAGAAGTGTACCCAGTAGCAGCCTTGGTCTATGTGCAAATGAGTTGAATTCATGGTAGACTTTATCTGTTGTTTTGAATGTGTTTCTCCTTCAATAGTTCTTCATCTCAGCATATCCTTTCAATCTACACCCTCAGCAGATGCATATAGCCTTGGGGTACATACTATAGGTTCCAGTTTCACTGTGAGGGTATAACAACAATGAAAGAAGTGCATCGATTTTAGGCATATTATGGTTGTTGTATGCAAGCATGCATGTCTAGTGTTTCCCAAACTTATATAGAGCCATATTTAGTATAACTTTATAGTTTGACATAGATGCTCACTTTTCTTAATTTAGGTGTTTTTCTTAGTACTATTTTATGCACAGATTCATCTCTGAGAAATGTGCATATTAGAGAAGGGTTCTATGTTTTGAGCAGCGGACAATCTTCTAGGTAGGAGGTACTCTATTCTAGGGTGCTGCTATCATGCATGTTAGGTGCTTTATCCTAGATAGAGTTACAAGTTCCTGCCTCCTTGACAAAATCCATGCTAGACAAGACACAGGTGGACAAAGTTCCAAGTCCCTAAAGTTTCCAAAAACCCACCTGAGACTAGCTATCTAGCCTAAAATCCTTTACATTCTAGTCATCTCTTGAAGTGATTTCATAGAGATAGCCTTCTCTGGTTTGGTAGGGATATCTACCAAACTAAAATCTTGGTCTGTGGTTACCTCTGTTGATCTCCTCATCAGCCTAAGACATTGTGGAGGATAACAAAGGGCATGACAACTAGGGAGTGCCAAGGTGTTCTATTCAATGTAAGGTTCCAAAGTCATGGAAAAATGTAATGCTAGTTGTGAGGTGATGACTGCCAAGGTGTGGTAGGGAATGCTAAGGCATGCTAACATGTTCCAGATAGTACAAAGACATGTCAAACAAGCTAATATGTGCCAAGTGCTAAGGCATGCCAAGGTGTACAAGGGTTATAAGTCCCTGCCTCCTCTTCTTCCATATGCTATCCACTTATGACATTTCCTTTGCAATATTTGGTGCATTTTCTAGCTATAGGTCATTTATAGGTTATAAATGTCTTCAGAGTTTCACTTCTAATTGAGTATTCAACTCAACATATTGACTCTCTTATACATAACTATGTTTTCCTACACCCACTTTTCATAACTTCAATAACCATTAGGTAGGGGCCTCTAGCTTCGATGTTGCTTTGCTTGTTTAGTAAAATATTTCCGAAACATTAATTTATTGAAATTTGTAGAATTTACAATTGATGAAGTTTCAAGGTCTAAATTTTAAAAGTATAATTTTTTAAAGGGTTCTAGCTCAATGGAAAAGCATTTGCTTTACAAGCAGGAGTTTGGTGGTTCAATTCCATTGTGCCCTGACATCCTTATGGAATGGCAATGATTAACTTTTGGTGACGGAGGCTCTTTTGACCATCACCAATGAGATTTGGTGAAAGAGGCTCTTTTGACCATCACCAATGAGATTTGGTGAAAGAGGCTCTTTTGACCATCACCAATGAGATTTGGTGACATTTTTTAGACCCTCCCAAAAAATATGAAATGGTGATGGTCATTGAATGCCACCATATATATGAATCAATAGTGATGACCCTCAAAGGCCCGTAACCATAAATCATTCTTTTTTTATATGAAATGGTGAGGTCGTTGTCTGTCATTATAGTCATTATTCATGATGGACCTTGAATGTCACCAAAACACCTATACTTCTGGCAATGCAGCTTTTGTTGACGGTCAATGAACTTCACCATATATATGCACCAATGGTGACAACCATTAAGGATCCATCATAATAAATCATTGTTCATATGAAATGGTGACAGTCACTATCCGTAATTATAATCAATATTCATGATGGACCTTGAATGTCACCATAACAACTATACTTTTAGCGACACCACCTTTGGTGACCTAGGCTATGGTCTATCACCATTGCTCATATGAAATGGTGACAGCTGTTATCTATCATTAAAAATCATTATTGGTGACGAACTTTGAATGTCACTAGAACACCTATACTTTTGGCGACACCACCTTTGTAGACGTTCAATTTTTGGTGACAGAGGTTATGGTCGATCACCATTTCTCATATGAAATGGTGACGGTCGCTATCCCTCATTATAAATCATTATTGGTGACGGACTTTGTATGTCACTACAACACCTATACTTTTGGTGATTCCACTATTGGTGACGTTCAATTTTTTGTGACAAATGCTCTTTTGACTGTCACTAATGAGCTTAAGATGACATTTTTCGACCCTCACCAATGTCCTTTTTTCTCATAGTGAAGGTTCCATTCCATTGCATATGACTAGCAAGTAAAGGGTGATCAAATAACATCCCTCCACCATGTGAAGATGATTTGTAAAGAGAAATGCTTATTTCATAATGTAATTTTATGTCTTTCAAATATAATAATTTCACCATCCCAAGTTGTTAGCTCAGTGTTCTAAAGATGCGTGACTATCAAAAGATCAATTTGTCAAAGAAAATAATCAAGTGAAAGGGTAAAGTTTCAAAGGGCTAAGTGCATGCCAAAGGGAGTTGTCTTTTCCCAAGGGTGTCCAAGTCATCATTTTCCACAAGCACTAAACCCAAATTTCCTCACCCATTGAGCTAGGGTTGGATATGGAATCAGAGACATATGAGTATATGAGGCATAAGGGAGGTAATTTAAGCAAGTATGAGGCAATTCCAACTCATACACATCATGTCTTCATTTTTCAATAAGTCATTCCAAGGGACAAATCATTTGCCACACATACTGCTGGTTTTTCTTCAAACTATGCTTTAAATCAAACAGGGATAAATTTGGCAAAAGTGAGAGAGGGTTTTGTCCATAATAGGCCAAGTATGAAAAACCTCCTTCACGTTTTACACGTGTCATGGTTTTAGAGAAATTTCAAAAATACAGTTGCTACAAGAGAGTTGCTTGCATTTCTATAGTGAGGATGGGAGGTTAGGATGGTAGATTTGAAGCCTATATTATGTATTTCCATAGTCATTTTTAGAGGTTGGACTCAGTTGGATGCTTATGCTTTGAGTAGACATCATTCTGTATCACTTTCAGCAGGAGATTAATGAAAATTTGCAGCTATTTCTTTGTGATCCATATGGTATGATGTCTAGTTTAGTTTTTATTGTGTTAGAATGTATTGTTGACTCCATTTCATAATTTCATTTCCTTCATGTGAATGTATACAATTATGAGAGGAAAAATCCATATCTTTATGCTTTGTTTTGGGTAGACATTTCATAGTCTATGTTTTCTTCAGTCTAGGAAGAAACCATGTTGCTTACCTGCTCTTTCTAGCTCCTCACCTGTCTTGAATCACCTCACCCATCAAACTCTACAGTGTTGATCTTTGTGCCTACCATGCCCCATAAAACACCCTGCAATTTTGACCTAATTTACTTTCCCTAACTGTTTGGATCCTCTTGATCTAACAAAAGCCTTCAAAATCAAATCAAACCTTGTGCTACTCTACCTAGCCTAATATCATTTTCTTGATCCAGTCATCTTGGTTGAGATCCTTACAGAGAGAGCCCTCTACTAGCCTAGTAGGGCTAAATACTTGGCTAAGCATGGTTTTTGGTTACCTTGGCATCGCCTTCCTTCAGACTGAGGTTCAATCCAGGTGCGAACAAATCCAACCTACTCTATGAAGACCAAGAACTTCCCTTTCTGTAAAGCCTTGGTGATAATATATGTGATTTTCTCATCAGTTGATATGTGATGGAGCCCAGGGACTCCTCTCTGCACCATATCTCAAATGAATTTATATCGGCTCTCTATGTGTTTAGACTTGTCATGGAATATGAGATTCTCTTCCAGACATATCCCAATATTATTGTCGCAATATATCACTGTGGTGTCTAGGACCTGCTCGAATAGCTCTCCAAAGAGATTCCTCAACCAATTTGCTTCGTAGATAGCCATGCTAATGGAAATATACTTTGCCTCGATTATAATCAATGCTATGCACTTCCACTTCCTTCTCATCCAAGATATCATGATAGATCCAAGAATAAAGCAACATCAAGATGTACCCTTCCTGTTGATAACATTTACTGCCTAGTTAGCATCGATATATCCATGAAGTCGAAGATTTCAAGTATAATATCTCAAAATAAGTGTGATTGTCCCATGAAAATATCTCAAAATGTGTTTCGCAATAGTCCAATTTTCATCGAGAGGCTCAGTCATGAATTGAATCACCGTATTCATTGCATAGCATATGTCTGGATGGGTGTTCACAAGGAACATCAAAGCCCCAGTAAATTGTCTATACTTAGATGTATTTTCTAAATTGGGTCCTGCAGATTCTCCACATAACTTCTTGAAGTTCATGTCCATTGGTGTGGTCATGGACTTTAATTTTGTCATTCCAAATCTCTTTAATTACCTTCATAAAATATTTTCCTTAAGAAAGGAATAATCTCTAGGCCTTTTCCACAAATTAATTCCTAGAAAGTAGTGCATGAGTCCAAGGTATTTCATCTCGAATTGATATGCTAGCTCCCTCTTACACTCGATCATGATAGGCTCACAAGTTGCCAAGAATATATCATCAACATATAAAACCAAAATCAATGTCATACCTTGGACTATCTTGAAGTATAGGTTGGGTTCGATATTGCTTCTTGTGAATCCCTACTTCATCAAATAGCTCTCTATATGGGAGTACCATACTCTTTGGGCTTGGTTCAAACCATAATATGCCTTCTTAAATCTACAAACATGTGTATTTTGATTCTCTATTTCAAATCCCTGTGGTTTCTCAACATACACTTCTTCTTGTAGCATGTCATGGAGGAATGCAGTCTTTACGTCCCTCTAATGAAGGGTCCATAATTGACTTGCATCAAGGAAAACTATCAAATGAATGGTTGTATATTGAGCCATAGGTGTAAATATATCATCATAGTATCCTCCCTCTTTCTATGAGAACCCTCGAACCATGAACCCCACCTTGTATTTTTCAATGTTACCATCAACTCCATGCTTGATCTTGGATAGCCACTTCAAAGTTAGCACGTATTTCCATTTCGGTCTCAACACACCATCTCATACGTAATTCTTCATAAGTGATCCATATTCTTTAGCCACAACATCTTCCAAACTAGTTATTTTATGACTTTTTCAAATGTGGAAGTTTTGGCTTGAATTATAGTACTCATGGCTAAAACATATCCTTGGTACATGCATAGTTTCTTCCTTTCTCTAAATGACCTTCGGAAGGGAGCCTATTTCTCAGCATCCTGTAGAGTGTCACAAATCCAAAGTGGTCTCTTCCTAGTATGAGGATCAATTAGTGGATGATCTAAGGGATCCATAGGCTCCATGGGATCATCAATCTCAGACTCAAGCATGGGAAGACCATCTAAAATATCCATATCATCATTATTCTTAGGAGGAAGAGGCAGAGCAAGGTCCCTTTCTTTTCCAAGGGTGACATCCTCATCGAATGTAACATACCTCGTAATTTCAACCTTCCGTTGACCATGAATATATATTCTAAAGGCATTAGAATTTTCAGAATATCAAACAAACGTACCTTTTCTTGTTGTCACTTCCAATTTGTTCTTTTTGTCCTTTGGCACATGGAAATATACGAGACATCCAAATATGCGAAGATGACCAATGTCAGGCTTAACACCTGCAAATGCTTCTTTGGGGGTCTTGTTTTCAAAATCTTGATGAGGCACCCTGTTTTTGAACATATAAAACAACATGTGAAGCTTCAACCCAAAGAAAATTAGGAAGTTTTTGATCATGGAACATTGCTCAAGCATATTCTACTATAGACCTATTCTTCCTTTCAACTAGACCATTTTCCTCGAGAGTATATGGCACAATTGTTTCCTTCTTGATACCTTCCTTCTTGCAAAATTCAATGAAATCATTTGACATGTATTCTCCACCATTATCGCACCTAAATATTTTTATCTTCTTCCCTATTTGATTCTCATCCAATTCTTTTAACTCCTTGAATGTTTCGAAGGCTTCATACTTATGCTTCAAATAGTATATCCATGTCTTCCTTGAAAAATCATCAATGAATGTGATGTAGTATAGATAACCACTAATATAATGGATGGGAATCATACCACATATGTTAGAATGAATGAGATGGAGGATGTTAGTGGTCATGTTCTCTCTAGAGGGGAATGTTCCCCTTATCATATTTCCACTAGCACATCCTGGACACAACCCATCATGTTGAGCATCAACCTTTGGAATCTCTTAGACCAATTTCTCCAATTTTGGATGAGCATCATAATGTAAATGAGACAACCTTCGGTGCCATAATTCTCTTAGATAATTAGTATTATGAACCAATGCTAGTAGTGGTATCCTAGTGACCTTGTCGATTCCTTCATATATCGATCCCAATCTGAATGCATTTCTCATAGGTGATCCAACATGCCAAGAGATAACTTTTCTCTTGATGAAGGCAACCCTCATCCCTTTGTCTTCCAAAGCAGATATTGATACCAAAATCTTCTTCAACCCAGGCACATACATCATGTCATGTAGAAAAATAGATTCCCTAGAATTCAAATTAAATTTTACAAACCCAAAACCTTTAATGAGATGGGTGTAGTTGTCTCCAAGAATGATTTTCAAAATTGACTCCCTCTCTACCAATTTAGAGAGAAATTTATCGTAACTAGAGACATGATGAGTGGTCCCACTATCAACCAACCAACTATCCCATGAGTGTAGAGGAGAAGATCTGGTAAGGGAAAAAAATAAGGATATATTCAGATTGATTCGCAACATTCCTTTTTGTTGTGGCCAACAACAACCCCCCCTTGCTCATTTAAGTGTTGTCCAAAATACTAAATGAATGGGGACCCTTAGTTAAATTTTTAAGAAAAAAACAAGTTTATCCTTTCTTCAAAATAAGGTTACCATCGTAAGCTTAGAAAGGTCTTTTGAATATTTTTTAACCTAAGTCTATGATAAGGGAAATATCTTTAAAACCGCATTGCAAAAAAGATAGGAAATGCTTCCATTTCTCTATAATATCAGTATGCGCAAGACCCTCGTGTTAAGCATAACATCGCATCGCAATGAAGTAATACTCATAAGGAAAAAACTTCAAGATTTATCGATCTACGATAACACCGATCGCAAGATCGCATATCGCAGAAATGAACTGGCAAGATTTGGAAAACATTAAACTTCTGGGACCTGCGATGTTGCGATCATTGCGATGGTGAAATTTGCGATGGTGCAATCTGCGATCTTGCGATTTGTGATGGCGCGATTTGCGATGGCGCGATCTGCGATGTTACGTAAGAAAATCATAAATCACTTAATCACGAATCCTTCGGGCACGCCATTCAAAGAAAAGCCACTTACCATAATCTGACTCAAGATCATGCGCTTTTAATGATAGTAAATGAATTAGTTGTCAGTTATTAAATGAAATGAAGACGCGTGCTTTTGTAAAGAATTATTTCACGTAAAGTGGCATATTTGATATATATGTTGCATTTAAAACTCTCCCATCACCTTTCTTAATCAGTCATTTCCACTTCACTCGTAATCTGCAGGAACGAAGAGCTAAGATGATTCAAAGCCAAACGCAGGAGAAAATGGGAAAGAAAAATAAAGCTCAAGGCTTCGAGGTGAAGGAAAAGACGAAAGAGATGGCGCCTTTGTATACAGACACTACCTGCAACAGAGATGCAGGGATTTCGACATGGGAAAGCATGTACAGGCTGCTGGAGGAAGAAAATCCTAGAGTAATGAAGGTTGATACTGTCGCGGGCTCACAACGCTCTTCTGAGGCGTCCTTAGAGGAGCTAGCATGTTCATTTCTTCACCGGATAGCAGCTAGCCCCAAAATTTTACCATACACAGATATGATCAAGTGGATACTTGACAATACAGAGATGAACAACAAACAACTCAAGGTTCAAGGACATGGGCTCATCGGGTCATTTTCTGCGCAAGATTTAAAGCTTATGTATCATCTTCCTGAACCTCAGACGACTTACAATGCATAATTTGTCAAGAAATTTGCGGCAGAGAACTCAAACCTAGCAGAGACCACTAAACATTGGTCCAGAAAAGAGGAGCCGCTCAAAAAGGACAAAAATGGTATGTACAGCACTGGTTCCCTCACCTCTCCGTATTGTTTTGCTGCGGCCATGCTTTGCAGATTATTTGGGATGCCAGATATCAATAAATTTTCGTCTGAATGGCTACCACTAATAGACGCTACCATAAATGCCGATATTATGGATTGGGCCAAGATCTTTTCTGATAATCTTTACACGGCTGTTATGAATTACCAGTCTAAAAGATCCTTGTCTCAAAGGATCTATCCTCCTTTTTATCTGTTCGCATATGTTATGAATATGGAATACTTAGCTTGGCAGGATGAAGAGGAAGGGAAAAGAGCAAGTGCACCCAGAATAACTGAGAGTCATAAAGAATTTCTCTTTAATAAATGGGACGATCAAATCAGGCAGGCTGAACAAGCAGCGGAGACAGCGGCCACGCAAGCAAACATTCTTATCGACTGTGTAAATGAGAATTTACACAGGGCCAACTTAATCGAAGAGACCACCCCAGGGTACCTACCAAATAAAGTACGACTGGAAGTAGAATGGAAGCAGAAGGCGCAGGAAAAGGGAAAAGCGATCCAGGCATCGAACAGATTAAATTGGGAGTGTTACTGGGCATACTTGGTCAAGCCACATAGTCAATGGATGATTGTTAAATGCATCATAAACGCAGCCGAAAAAGTAGTGCCAGCTCTCATAGATTCTATTTTCGCAACCCAGCTCAGCGCAGAAGTCGGCGAGCCGACTCTTCTCAAGCCCATGATGAACACTTGCAGTTTTAAGGACCATGTTCAGAAGTAGCCTTATTTTAGAGATTTTTTTTGCCTTTTTATTAGATTAGAAAAAGGACGGTCATTTGAAAACCACATCCTAAATTTTGTAAAGACACTATTATTAAAATTAGGAAGTAGTATTTTAACCCTTCTCATGCATTTAGAGAAGGGTCCAAAAATTTGTCAAACACTTGTCCTCGGAACATGCACTTCTGCACCCTCAGAGGAGGTTTTGATGAATAGATAGATCGAGATTTATTAATGTTTGCATTTGATGTCTACTACTGATGTTGCACTTTTGTACTCTTAGCAGATGTTAGAACAAGTAGAGATAAATCGCTTTTGCTTGAAGTTTATGAGTAGGATTAGTCATAAATGGTACTTTTATCTCTTGGCCATTTCTTCTTATATTCTTAAAGTGATTTACAATATTCAGTTGTTTATATGTTATTGCATGAATGCATGAGTTACCATTTGGCACTTATGTACGGTGGAGTCATTTATTTATGTCTGATATATGAATAACTTATTATGTGATATGTTGTTCACAACTATTTTGCCTAACTTCCTATGCAAAGTGGTTTATCTTAATTGATTTCTATTCTTATAATAGTTGAATGATCTTTATTACCAGTTATTGTTTGAAACCTCTTTAAATCGCATAATAGAAGAAATACACCCCGGGTTAGCGTAGGTTAGATGTGTTGTTTCTCATTAGATTACAATAGCATAGAGTTAGTTTAAGAATCTGAATTAAATTAGCTTTAAAGTACTCTTAGATCAGCATCATTCAACTCTACACACACACACACACCCTTAGATTGGGAAACTGGTCCCATTATCCCCAGTCGGGCCCGCTATACCAAACGGATAAGGAGCTGCCAACCAAGGTTCGGACCGGGTGGGTATCCCCCTTGTTGTCGACCCGATTTTCGGGGCTTCAACACTTTCGTACCTGGAGAATCTTGAATTCTTTTGAGGATGACAATCTATTTCATGGTCACTCAGAGAATCTCTTCATCTTCTTTCATCTCTTCCATTACAGTCATTTCTTCAGTCATTTCCTCCTCTTTGTTCATTAGACCTATTGTTGTTTCTTCTAGTAGTATAACATGGTCCACTCTTCTTCTTAGGGAAATCTTGAGCATGGTGACCTTTCTTATGACAAGTGTAGCATTAACTATTCACGTATTCCTTTCTACTGCTTGGATTTTGAGGAGGAGGCTTTCTTCATGGACCTCCTTTCCTTTTCTTCTTATTCTTGTCATGAGTGAAGAATGCAATAGGTTCTCCTTCTTCATGCTTTTCAATCCTTCCTCTTGATATCTTCCTTGACTATTCTTGAGTGATGTTTCCAACAATTTCATCAAATGTCAGGAGGACATTGTTTTTGCTTATGGCAGTGATGAAGGTTTCTCAAATAGAAGGGAGACCTCTTAGAGTCATGATCACCGATTCCATGTCAAACATAGATTCTCCAACTCTTTGAAATTGATCATTAAGACAAGATATCCTCATTACATAGGAATTCACAGACTATCCTTTGTTCATCTTGGTGTATTTGAGTTGATCTTTCAAGGAGATGATTTCAGTGAAATTTTGGACTTCATACCTACTAGCTATCTTATCATACATGTCTTTAAACCTCCTCAAGTTTCCAACATATGCATGTAAATTATGTTGTCAAGCATCAAATATAATTTTATTTTCTTTTAACTTATCTTTATTATGCTTATTCTTGATAGCAGCAGAAGCATTCTCCAAAGGCCCAGGTTCTTTTCCTTGAATCTAGTCCAAAACATCATTATTATTAGCTATGATCCCCAATCTAACTTTCCATGTAGAAAAATTAGATGAGTCACATAACTTCTCATCACTCTTGAATAATGAAGTCATCTTGACTTTGACTAGATCGTCTCTTTCAACTTTCCAAATATTATTGCCTCAAAGCTTGTCTTCTTTTGGATTTTGCTTCACCTTAGCTCTGATACCATGTTAATTTTCAGATGGTTCTATGCTGTATCAATTACTTTAGCCCAATTCCACACTTCAATTAGCAATCTTTCCAATTACAGCTAGTATTTCCATTCATAAAAAAATAATTGAATATATAACAATAAATGCAATGGAAAAGGAGACAATCAACACATCAACAAGACACACCAGATTTGGTTAAAGACCAGGGAAAGACACCACTAGGTAGAAAGACCTTTGAAATTATTATTCTATTAGAATGTCATAAAATCTTTAGCAGAGAGTACAATGAGCCCAATACAATATCATCAACAATACAACCCAGTGACATTCAGAAACAAGTTTCCAGTGTTAGATTATATCAAAGACAACTTCTCTAGTCTTCGGTCAACTAAATATAAATTCGGTCAAAAATCAACTTCAGTCAAACCCCTAGTCGCATGCATGAGGGAATGTCATAGTTATTAAACAATCCTAGCCACTACCTTTATGCTTATGTGCCAACAACTATATCGAAAACTACTTTGTGACAAGCCTATGACTATAGTGTAGAAACCCTAGATTCGCTGCAAGCCTCAGACCCTGAAATATTAGACCTTTGCAAACTTTCTTTGTAAACCTTTCCTCAAACCTATGTGAATCAATAAATAAGAAGAGAAGAAGATTCTTGGTGATGATGTCAAAATGAGCTCTAGGTCTCTTATGTTTAGAGGCTTGCATGGGTGTCCAACAATGTCCATTTGATGTTGAGGCTGAATTGTCCAAATGTCCATGTGTTTGTTAGGTCCCCATAATAATAATGTATTCCCTTATTATTATTTTCATTGTAGACCCTTATTGTTATTTTTTTTTCCCATGTTTTCCACGTACTGTTATTATTGTGCCCCATAGAAGCCCACTATTGTTTTTGTTGTGCCCTTACATTATTATTGTTATGTTGGCTCTGATTATATTGTGACCCCTTAGACTCCTATATATAGAAAGGAGGTATTATCATTTGTATCATCAAATAATTTCTCATTTGTGTAATTTAAACAAGGTTTCCCCCTCAAAGAGGATACTTTTGAAGTCTGTGATCTATCTCTTTCTTCTATTTTGTGAATTGGTTGCATAACAATTAGGATCAGAGCTTTGGATT
The DNA here is from genome assembly GCA_000404065.3 of Pinus taeda. NCBI lineage: Eukaryota > Viridiplantae > Streptophyta > Pinopsida > Pinales > Pinaceae > Pinus > Pinus taeda. The sequence continues at coordinate 40,108 of APFE030838998.1, forward strand.
CTATGATGTTGCAGCTTCAAAAAAGGTCAGTGTGGAATTTTCACTATATTTTTTTTTCTATGAAGCTTCAAAAGCTGAAATTAAACCCCATTTAGGCCGAAATCATGATGAAAATCGTGATGGAATTTATGACCTCTCCTCACTATATTTTCGATGATATCAATTGAGGAATTTATGGTTTTTGCAGGCTCTCGAATTCACTATCAAAGAGGTAACCTTGGGAAACTCATCATAACATTCTCTCTGAGCATATGATTCAAATTTTGTAAAAAGTGATAGAAATAGGACTGGTTGTGGTTGGTTGGGTATCATTTTTTAGAGGTGAAGATCAAACCTGTGACATGTGGGACATTGTACAAGTTCGCTTTACTGAACCAGTCTATAATTAGGTCATCACAGGAGATTTGGCATAACTCTTTCTTGGAAAATCAAAGTGTGATAAGAATTGTGTAGTTGGAAAAAGGAATTAGAGGGATATCACAGGCATAAATTTTAGAACTTATATATTTTCAATCACAAAGTTACAGTCATTCCAATATCAATCTCATACAAAGCGAAAACAAAAACAAGAAAAAACAAAAAAAAGTGTGTAGTTTTTTTAAAATTTGCATAAGCTTTGTTTGAGAAAGTAGTATGAAGTGATTCAAAGGGAATTTTGAAGCATAATTATCATTCATTGATGACCTCAAGAAAGAAAATGGAAACACCTAGTAAGAAACCTGAAATACCTATTATGACAAATGAAAAGAGGAAGAAATGCAACATGATATATCAAAATTACGAGACCAAGTTCAACAAATTTCACAGTCACAAAAAGTAACTGAAGATAAGATGGATGGTTTAAAGAATGGAATGCAAGCTAATATGGATGGCATGGAATCTAATATGGATGGTATAGAAGCAAAAATTAAGGGCAACATGGAATATTTGAAGATAGATTTCACAAAGTTTCTATAAGAAATTCTTACTAATGGCGAAAGGGTACTAAAGGAAACTCATGATGAGAAAAAAAGAAAGGTTAGTCATGATTTCATATAATATAATATTGGATTGAAGACCCACCATGTTCCAAAGATAAATATGAGGAATTTTTATGGCAAGGATCCCATAACATGCATACTACATATGGAGCAATATTTCGATCTCCATAATGTGCAAAACACACAAAAGGTACACATTGCAACTTTATATTTGGAACCCAATGAGTTTGTATGGTATGAATGTCATTGCTCTCATAAAAAAATTGTCACTTGGGAAATTTTTATGGAAGAAATGATAGCACATTATGAGGATGCAAAAAGCAACATCCTTTTTAGCCAATTGATACATCTCAAACAAAAGGGTTCAATGGTGGAGCACATTGAGGACTTCCAAAATTTGAATATAAGGGTAAAAGTTATTCCACAGGAGCATAGAATTCATGTGTTCACAAGGACTTTAAAGGATAACATGCAACATGAGGTTTTCCTTTGGGAACTTGATTCATTGGAGAAGGCATTCAGGTTGGCAAGAAAAATTGAAAGCAAAATTATGGAAACAAGGAAGCCTACCACTCACAACTATAAATATGGAAGTGTTGTTGCCCATAGCCTTCCAAAACCTACAAGGTTGACACCACAACAATTGGATGGAAAAAGAGAAAAAGGGATTATTACATTTGTGATAGGAAATAAACTAAAGGTCATAAGTGTGCTGTGAAGAAATTATTTTACATAGATTGTGAAGAGGAGGATGAAAAGGAACAAGACATGTCAAAATAAGAGGATACACATGAGGAAAAAAGCCTAGATAAAGAAGAAATGAACCCAACCATATATTTTAATGCAACAGCTAGAATTACCACTCCTCAAACTATTAATATAGAAGGACATATCAAGAAGAAAAGGGTAATAGTGTTCATTGATTCGGACAGTAGCCATATTTATTCATTGTAAGGTAGCCAAGGAATGAATTTCTTCCTATATCTAGCACCTTTATTTTCAAGTGATGGCTTCAAATGGAGGAACCATAAATTTCTCTAGAAGGTTCCATAATATCAGGCTATCCATGGGAGAATATGTGTGGATAGTCAATCTTTCCATTCCAATGGGTGGTGTTGTTGTTGTATGAGGATTGCAATGGCTACAATCCTTGGATATGATAGACTTTAGTTTTCAAGAATGCTTCTTGAAATTTTTTTTGGAAGGAAAGGAAGTTGAATTAAGGGTATCATAGGAAAACCAAAAAACATAATCATCTCTAACAACATGAAAAATCTTCTAAAGAAAGAACAATGAGGAGTAATTTCACAATTATGTTCGCTAGAGGTTCCCACATGAAACCATCTATTTCTCGAGATCTCCAAAAAGTCTTTGACAATAATTCCAAGGTATTTGAGACTCCCAATGGCCTCCCACCTATTTTTGATCATAATCATGCTATTCATTTGATTCTAGGAAGTGTTCCTCCAAAAATCAGGCCTTACAGATATCCCTATGCTCAAAAGAGTGAAATTGAACGTATGGTTGCAAAAATTCTAGAGGTTGGTATAATTCAACCTAGTCAAAGTTTTTTCTCTACTCCAGTAGTAATTTTGCACAAGAAGCATGGATCATGGAGCATGTGTCTGGATTATAGGGAGCTCAACAAGCTCACTATTAAAGAAAAATTCCCCATTCTTGTCATTAATGAATTATTGGATGAATTGCATGGAGTAATTTACTTCAAAAATCAACTTCAGTCAAACCCCTAGTCGCATGCATGAGGGAATGTCATAGTTATTAAACAATCCTAGCCACTACCTTTATGCTTATGTGCCAACAACTATATCGAAAACTACTTTGTGACAAGCCTATGACTATAGTGTAGAAACCCTAGATTCGCTGCAAGCCTCAGACCCTGAAATATTAGACCTTTGCAAACTTTCTTTGTAAACCTTTCCTCAAACCTATGTGAATCAATAAATAAGAAGAGAAGAAGATTCTTGGTGATGATGTCAAAATGAGCTCTAGGTCTCTTATGTTTAGAGGCTTGCATGGGTGTCCAACAATGTCCATTTGATGTTGAGGCTGAATTGTCCAAATGTCCATGTGTTTGTTAGGTCCCCATAATAATAATGTATTCCCTTATTATTATTTTCATTGTAGACCCTTATTGTTATTTTTTTTTCCCATGTTTTCCACGTACTGTTATTATTGTGCCCCATAGAAGCCCACTATTGTTTTTGTTGTGCCCTTACATTATTATTGTTATGTTGGCTCTGATTATATTGTGACCCCTTAGACTCCTATATATAGAAAGGAGGTATTATCATTTGTATCATCAAATAATTTCTCATTTGTGTAATTTAAACAAGGTTTCCCCCTCAAAGAGGATACTTTTGAAGTCTGTGATCTATCTCTTTCTTCTATTTTGTGAATTGGTTGCATAACAATTAGGATCAGAGCTTTGGATTCTATGATGTTGCAGCTTCAAAAAAGGTCAGTGTGGAATTTTCACTATATTTTTTTTTCTATGAAGCTTCAAAAGCTGAAATTAAACCCCATTTAGGCCGAAATCATGATGAAAATCGTGATGGAATTTATGACCTCTCCTCACTATATTTTCGATGATATCAATTGAGGAATTTATGGTTTTTGCAGGCTCCCGAATTCACTATCAAAGAGGTAACCTTGGGAAACTCATCATAACATTCTCTTTGAGCATATGATTCAAATTTTGTAAAAAGTGATAGAAATAGGACTGGTTGTGGTTGGTTGGGTATCATTTTTTAGAGGTGAAGATCAAACCTGTGACATGTGGGACATTGTACAAGTTCGCTTTACTGAACCAGTCTATAATTAGGTCATCACAGGAGATTTGGCATAACTCTTTCTTGGAAAATCAAAGTGTGATAAGAATTGTGTAGTTGGAAAAAGGAATTAGAGGGATATCACAGGCATAAATTTTAGAACTTATATATTTTCAATCACAAAGTTACAGTCATTCCAATATCAATCTCATACAAAGCGAAAACAAAAACAAGAAAAAACAAAAAAAAGTGTGTAGTTTTTTTAAAATTTGCATAAGCTTTGTTTGAGAAAGTAGTATGAAGTGATTCAAAGGGAATTTTGAAGCATAATTATCATTCATTGATGACCTCAAGAAAGAAAATGGAAACACCTAGTAAGAAACCTGAAATACCTATTATGACAAATGAAAAGAGGAAGAAATGCAACATGATATATCAAAATTACGAGACCAAGTTCAACAAATTTCACAGTCACAAAAAGTAACTGAAGATAAGATGGATGGTTTAAAGAATGGAATGCAAGCTAATATGGATGGCATGGAATCTAATATGGATGGTATAGAAGCAAAAATTAAGGGCAACATGGAATATTTGAAGATAGATTTCACAAAGTTTCTATAAGAAATTCTTACTAATGGCGAAAGGGTACTAAAGGAAACTCATGATGAGAAAAAAAGAAAGGTTAGTCATGATTTCATATAATATAATATTGGATTGAAGACCCACCATGTTCCAAAGATAAATATGAGGAATTTTTATGGCAAGGATCCCATAACATGCATACTACATATGGAGCAATATTTCGATCTCCATAATGTGCAAAACACACAAAAGGTACACATTGCAACTTTATATTTGGAACCCAATGAGTTTGTATGGTATGAATGTCTTTGCTCTCATAAAAAAATTGTCACTTGGGAAATTTTTATGGAAGAAATGATAGCACATTATGAGGATGCAAAAAGCAACATCCTCTTTAGCCAATTGATACATCTCAAACAAAAGGGTTCAATGGTGGAGCACATTGAGGACTTCCAAAATTTGAATATAAGGGTAAAAGTTATTCCACAGGAGCATAGAATTCATGTGTTCACAAGGACTTTAAAGGATAACATGCAACATGAGGTTTTCCTTTGGGAACTTGATTCATTGGAGAAGGCATTCAGGTTGGCAAGAAAAATTGAAAGCAAAATTATGGAAACAAGGAAGCCTACCACTCACAACTATAAATATGGAAGTGTTGTTGCCCATAGCCTTCCAAAACCTACAAGGTTGACACCACAACAATTGGATGGAAAAAGAGAAAAAGGGATTATTACATTTGTGATAGGAAATAAACTAAAGGTCATAAGTGTGCTGTGAAGAAATTATTTTACATAGATTGTGAAGAGGAGGATGAAAAGGAACAAGACATGTCAAAATAAGAGGATACACATGAGGAAAAAAGCCTAGATAAAGAAGAAATGAACCCAACCATATATTTTAATGCAACAGCTAGAATTACCACTCCTCAAACTATTAATATAGAAGGACATATCAAGAAGAAAAGGGTAATAGTGTTCATTGATTCGGACAGTAGCCATATTTTATTCATTGTAAGGTAGCCAAGGAATTGAATTTCTTCCTATATCTAGCACCTTTATTTTCAAGTGATGGCTTCAAATGGAGGAACCATAAATTTCTCTAGAAGGTTCCATAATATCAGGCTATCCATGGGAGAATATGTGTTGGATAGTCCAATTCTTTCCATTCCAATGGGTGGTGTTGTTGTTGTATGAGGATTGCAATGGCTACAATCCTTGGATATGATAGACTTTAGTTTTCAAGAATGCTTCTTGAAATTTTTTTTGGAAGGAAAGGAAGTTGAATTAAGGGTATCATAGGAAAACCAAAAAACATAATCATCTCTAACAACATGAAAAATCTTCTAAAGAAAGAACAATGAGGAGTAATTTCACAATTATGTTCGCTAGAGGTTCCCACATGAAACCATCTATTTCTCGAGATCTCCAAAAAGTCTTTGACAATAATTCCAAGGTATTTGAGACTCCCAATGGCCTCCCACCTATTTTTGATCATAATCATGCTATTCATTTGATTCTAGGAAGTGTTCCTCCAAAAATCAGGCCTTACAGATATCCCTATGCTCAAAAGAGTGAAATTGAACGTATGGTTGCAAAAATTCTAGAGGTTGGTATAATTCAACCTAGTCAAAGTTTTTTCTCTACTCCAGTAGTAATTTTGCACAAGAAGCATGGATCATGGAGCATGTGTCTGGATTATAGGGAGCTCAACAAGCTCACTATTAAAGAAAAATTCCCCATTCTTGTCATTAATGAATTATTGGATGAATTGCATGGAGTAATTTACTTCACCAAGTTGGACCTTTGTTTAGGATATCATCAAATTAGAATGAACACTGTAGATATTTTGAAAACAACATTTAGAACTCGTGAGGGTCATTATGAATTTTTGGTCATGCCTGTTGGCCTTATCAATGCACCTTCTACATTTCAAGGTTTGACGAGTTCCATTTTCAAACCCTTCCTTAGAAAATTTGTGTTAGTATTTTTTGATTATATACTAATCTACAACAAATCTTGGAAGGATCATGTTCAACATGTTGATAGAGTGCTCAAACTATTGGAGGAGAAACACTTATATTCAAAAACCTCCAAATTTTTCTTTGGAGTACAAGAGGTGGAATATTTGGGTCATATTGTATCTCATTAAGGTGTTAAGGTTGACCCTAGAAAAATGAAAGCCATTATGGAATGGAAAATCCCCACATCCATAAAGATTTTGCGAGGATTTCTTGGGTTAACAGGGTATTATCACAAGTTTGTTAAGAATCATGGGAGAATAACAATACCTCTAACAACATTACTAAATAAATATGCATTGTCTTGGACTCTAGAAGCAATAAAGGCCTTTGAACATCTTAAAGAGGTAATGTACCAAGCACCGGTCTTAGCTACACCAGACTTCACAAAAACCTTTATTGCAGAATGTGATGCCTTAGGAAATGGAATTGGTGTTCTTTTAATGCAAGAATAAATATCCATTTCTTTTGAAAGTCGTCAAATCAAAGGAAAGTATTTACACAAAGCTATTTATGAGAAGGAAATGTTGGCAATACTATATGCACTTACGAAATGGCGACCTTACCTAATGGAACACTTCAAGGTAAAAATAGATCATGATTGTATTAAATAATTTTTAGGACAAATATTATCTTTAGAAGAGAAACAAAAATGGGTCAAAAATATGTTGGGATATGACTTTGAAATCATATACCAAAAGGGGAAGCAAAATATTGTTGCAGATGTACTCTCAAGAAAGGATGAGGATGTGGAAGCATTTCTTTGTGCCATTTCCATTACCCAACCAGATTGGATAAATAAATCAAGGGATGAATGGAAGAATGACAAAGAAGTTTGGGCACCCATTTAAAAGTTGCAACAAGATCCCAATACATCTAATACATTTAGCTGGAAAAATGATCCGTTACGGTACAAAGATCGCGTATACCTCTGTAATAATTCCCGACTCAAATAAAACGTTCTTCTTGAAATGAATACCTCTTCATTAGGAGGGCATTTAGGATTTTAAAAAACTTACCACAAGGTTAAGAAGGATTTTTTTTTTAGATGGTCTTGAATATGATATTCAAAATTTTGTGGTGGAATGTTTGGTTTTCCAAAAACAAAAGGTTGAGACACTTAAGACCCCAGGTCTATTACAACCTTTATCCATTCTAATTCAATGTTGGGAGGAGGTTCCAATGGATTTTATCACAGGTTTACCCAAGCCTAAAGGAAAGAGTTTCATCATGGTGGTAGTTGATAGACTTACCACATAAGCACACTTTTGTGCGTTATCTCATCCATTTAAAGCTAGTACAATTGCTACTACATTTATGGAGACAATTCAAAAGCTACATGGAAATGCAAAGATTATTGTAAGCAAGAGAGATCCTATTTTCACTGGCAATTTTTGGACAGAATAATTTTCTTGGCTGGGTACTCAGTTAGCTCATAGCTCATCTTATCATCCTCAATCTGAAGGGCAATCTGAGATAGGGAAAAAATGTTTTGAAGGATATCTTTGTTGCTTTGTATCTGATAAACCGATACAATGGGTCAAATGGTTTCCTCTATTTGAATGGTTGTATAACACTTCCTTCCATACTGCAGCAAAAAATGATCCCATTTATGCACTTTATGGATATCATCCACCATCCATCACATCATATTTAAGAGAAAATTCTAAGGTTCAGCAGTGGAAAATCACATTGAGCATCAACAAAAATTTCTCCAACTCCTAAAGGATAACCTCAGTTTGGCATAGAATAGAATGAAACAATAGGCATATCAACATCACAGTGAAAGAAGTTTTGATGTAGGTGGTTGGGTATTTATATGACTACAACCATACAAACAAATTTCCCTCAAGCAAGCTAAGAAGGATAATAAATTATCACCAATGTATTATGGTCTGTACAAGGTGTTGCAAAACATTGTTACTATGGCATACAAATTGGAACTTCTGGCATCTTCCTGAGTGCACCTAGTTTTCAATGTTTCATGCTTAATGAAAGTTATAGGTGATAAGCTCCCAATTCAAACAATATTTTCAGAACTTGATGAGGAAGGAAAAATCATATTGGAACCTAAAGCAGTCACACAACAAGAACTTGATAGCTACAAAATTTTTCAATTTTAGAGTATCTCATCAAGTGGAAGAACTTACCCGCTAAAGATTCCATATGGGAGGATGAGAATCTTATACAAAAGCAACCAAAATACTCAAACGTTGAGGAAAACACTTTTTTGAAGGAGAGGGGCATGTTAAGTCCCTATAATACTAGTGTATTCCCTTATTAATATTTTCAGTGTAGCCCCTTATTGTTATTGTTGTCCCATACTCTCCACATACTATTATTATTGTGCCCCATTGACACCCACTATTGTTATTGTTGCACCCTTACATTATTATTTTTATGTTGGCTCTAATTATATTGTGACCCCTTACTCCTATATATAGAAAGAAGGTCTTTTCATTTGTATCATAAAATAATTGTTAATTTGTGTAATGTAAAGGAGGTTTCCCCCTCGAAGACACTACTTTTGAAGTCGTTGATCTATCTCTTTCTTCTATTTTGTGAGTTGGTTGCATAACAATGTCGATACATAAATTCAAAATCCAGCTTATTCTTGTCAAAACGAGGTGATCTTTAAGTCAATTTTGGTCCTCTAAAAAGAGGAATTAAATTCCATCATCATATCCATCATATGATCTATGCAAGGTGTAATTTGACCATAGTGTCATATTTTAACAGTTTGCAGGCATAAAACAGAATTTGTAAGGTAGATAATAGCACATTTATTGAGGAATAGGAAAGGGTTGATAAAGCTCAGGAAAAGGAAGTTGTGGTTAATGAAGTCATCCTTGAAATGCTTTTACAGTTGTAGAAGAATGGATAACTGAGAATAATTCGTGGATAGGAAGAAAATAAAAATGGGGAATATGGTAGCAAATCTCAATCAGGATACAAGTTGGATAGGGGTGAAATAGTCATAGGTGGCAAATATTTGGATAGAAATGACATGTGAGATAGCACTAATGGATTTTATTCGAGCTATAGTTCTAAGAGACATCATTTTCATTACCTCCAACATCATTATTGGAGGAGTGAGAAGCAGTATTTTCCATAGGAGTTCAAGAAATCCAAGCCTCATACTTTTGATGGGGATGTGAAGAAACCAGAGAATGCAGAAGCATGACTACTTGGGATGAAGAATTTATTGAAACCGCATGAATATTTTGGGAATATGACAACCAATATGGTGATTGGTCTCAAAGGAAAAGAAAACACCTGGTGGGAAGATGTGAAGGGTGTTATAGGCATTAGGGTTAAGGAGCTAAGTTTTCATGAGTTCAAAAGAATATTTAGGAAGAAGTATGTGTCAAAGCTATACTATGAGGGAAAGGCCAATGAGTTCTATGAGATGAAGATGGGTTCTGTGATAGATGAATAGTATTTGATTAAGTTTCTAGAGTTGTTTAGGTATTTTCCCTACCTAAAGGATGAGAATACGAAGGTTCAAAAGTTCATCAGTGGATTTCCTTTAGCATTTAAATATCAAATTGAGTATGATGAGCCTCGGTCATTGGAGGATGTCATCAGGGAGTTGGAGAATTTTTATGAGTAGTGTAAGTGCAATTTTGATCCTAAGAGGGATTGGAAATCTAATTAGGAGACTAAAGGAAAGAGGGCTAAGAAGCGAGGAAGACTTCTATATGTAGGTGACAAGTAGAATGTAGCACCGTATAAGACGTTCAATGTAGTTGACAGAAAACATACATTTCAGCCTAAGGAGTAGGATACGGATAATGGTAGGAAACCTTTGAGGTGTTGGACTTGTGGTGGAGAGAATTGCAGGAGTGGGGTCCCATTGCCGTAGGTTGGAAGGTCTCAAATTTTAGTGCTCAATAGGCACAAAGAATTGGATATGTTAGGAAGAGTATTCCTTAGATTTATACAACAATGGACAATGGGCAGACTGAACATTAGGCTTCCATTATTGAGATGGAATGTAATCTTTTTGATTAAGTTGTTTCAAATATGATTGATCATATATCTAATTATAGTTATATCAGTCATGACCTGGTGGATAAGTGTTGCTTGAATAAAGAAGTGCAACCAAAATCTTGGTCGGTGCAGTTCACTATAGGGACAAAGAGAAGAGTTCATCATTGGGTGAGATCTTGTGTATTTGAGCTAAATGGTATTCCTAATGTGAAAATTCCAAAACCCAGAATCCTACTATAGTAACTGACAATATTTCTTCTATTTGTTAAACAAGCTATATTTAGTTTCCTACAGAAAATATTGAAACATATACACTGCAGCCTTCACAAGACAAATACTATGAAAGAAAAATAAATGTTGGAAAATTAGAGAAATTATAGCACACACCTACAGATATTGACACAGTTATTTTGGACAATTGTCTTTGGAAAAATCCAATGTGGGAAAATTGATGCAGCAGATGAGGGTTTCTTTATTTATTTTTCAGTTGTAACTCAAGTATAGGAATTCAGACAACAAAAAATAGGAAACACATTGAGAGAAATTTAGTAAAAAAATTCTCTCTCTCCATAGCAACTCCCTGATCATAAGATGGACCCTCTGTCCAACCGTTGGTGTCTCTGCATCACCCTATACGTGGTTTTCTAGTGGACTATGTCTCTCCTAATGCTGTCTCTTCCTAAATTCATCCTACACTTCCTAGACCACTACTGATACTCTCTCTCTCTCTCTCTCTCTCTCTCTCTCTCTCTCTCTCTTGCAACTCACCCTCTAGCTCTATCTCCCTTGTTTAACTTCAACCACTGAGAATATCAATTAGCTCGGGTGACTCAATAACTTCATTGTTGTGTTGTCCATCTACTCATCAACTTGTTCTTATAATCTTTTGTTGGAGCACCAACAACCAAGATTAAAACATAAGTGACAACCAAGATTATTTCCCTGTTGATCTGTGTGAATTTATAGAATATTCACACCATGACTTAATTAATTCTGATTAATTAATCATATTTCCTAAGTTTAGACTTAGGAAATATTAAAAACTAATTAATAAATATAATTAATTTGTCTCTAGGTGGAATTTCCATAAACAATTTCTAGGTATTCTAGAATACATATATTCTAGCCTCTCCACCAAATTCGTGAGTAGAACACATCCAATGCTAACAAAACTAACACTCCCTCTTAGTGAGGAAAGTGTTCTAGTGCTACAACTATTACCACAAGACATTTTTTCTCCACCATCTCCTATCACACTACTGATGTCTAGCTACTGCTACCAGCCAACTGTTGCACAACTTTGATATATGCTACATCTGTGTTGCTGCTGACCCTGCTGTACTGCTGCCAACTACTGCATCTACACTGCAACTCCCTCTCATCAGTTGTTGCTACAACTAAGAAACCATCTATTTGTTTTACTAATATGGGTTCTCCACCATACCCATGTGTTCCTTGAACTAGATGATCTTAACTCTCCATAGAGATTTTGTGAGTATGTATGCTACATGATTTCCTATGGGAACATACTGTAGTTGGATTGCCCCATGCTGAATGCAGTCTCTAATTAAATGACATATGATATCAATATGCTTCGACCTATCATGAAATACTAGATTCTTAGATATTTTTATGCAACTCTGATTATCATAGTAAACATTGGTCAATCCCATATTCTTCCTGAAAAAACTCATGATTAGCTTCCTAAGCCAAATAGCTTCACACACAACTATGTTGGTTGCCATATATTCAGCTTCTATTGAGCTCAATGATATTGACTTCTGTTTCCTTCCACGCCAAGAGACCATCGCTTATCCAACACTAAAGTAGTACCTAGAGGTACTTTTCCTATCCACTGAACTACTTGCGAAATCTGCATTTGTGAATCTCCATAATTTGACGTCATCTCCCCAAGAATATTTCAACCCATATCCAATTGTTCCACACACATATCTAAGAATGTGCGTATTTTCTTCCCAATGTATCCTTTTCAGTTCTTCCATGAGCCAACTAAGGGTATTGATAGTGAAACAAATGTCTAGCCTAATGTTAACCAGATACATTTGTGACCCAATAATTTGTCTATACAAGGTGGGGGCGACTTCCTTGTCCCCTGATGCATCTATCTTCTTCTAATTGGTGATAATAGGTGTCTTCATGGGTCAGAAATTCTACATTCTAAATCTCTTCATAATTCCTGTAGCATATCTCCCTTGCCCAAGGAAGATCTCCCCATTCTTCTTCCATACTTCTAATCCTAGAAAATTTTGCATCAACCCCATATCTTTCATGTCAAATTTTTCTTCAAAGTTCCTTTTGTAGTCCTTTATGAGCCCTGATTATCTTGTAAAAAACATGTCATCTACATACAAAACCATAATGAGAGGCTCATTATCCACCATCAAATAGTAGATATTGGGATCTGTATCACTCTTGATGAATTCCAACTGCTACAAATTACTGTCAATCCAACCATACCATGCCCTGGGTGCCTGCTTGAGCCTGTATAGGGATTTCTTCAACCTGCATACATGAGTGTTCTTCTCATGAGTTTTGAAGCCTTCGGGTTGCTCTATATACACCTCTTCTTCTATCACCCTGTTCAATAATGTTGTCTTGACATCCATCTGGTGAATGTCCCATCCCATCTGCGCTGCTAGGGATATAACATATATGATAGAGGTATATCTGGAAATTGAGGCAAAGGTCTCTTCATAGTACATCCCTTGCTTTTTTGCATACCCCTTTGCCACAAATCTAGCCTTGTACTTCTCTACACTGCCATCTGCAGCATACTTAATCTTGTAGATCCATTTGTAACCTACAACTAATTTATCATTTGGCCTAGGAGCTACCTCCCAAACATCATTTGTCATGATAGAACTATATTCTTCTACCATGGAATCCACCCACACTTGATGCTTTATGGCTTCCTAAAAGTTGGATGGCTCTGTAGCCTGAGCTACCAAAGCTTGATATCTATAGGGTTACCTATGTTGTCTCTTTTCTATCATAGGAGCTCTGAAAAGCTTCTCTACATCCCTCAAGGTCTGACGCACTTCCATATTGGCTCTACCAATGGTGGTGGGAGGTTCAATCAGTTCCTCCTTTTATTCGTATTGCTCCATCTACTGAGAACTCCCTTTTATCTCCTACCCCTAAGGAGATACTGATACTGGTCACCGTACTCGATCCCTATGACTATCCTCCTGCTTGTCCCAATTGTTGTCCCTCCTGTTGGACTAACGAAACTTCTTTTAACTGATCACTAATAGGCATTTATTGAGATCTTCTTAAAGCTATGACTTCCATGAAATTTATATCTCGCCTCACTACAATCTTCGTGTTGCTAGGAATGTAGATCATGTATGCCTTTGAGGTCTTGCTATACCCTATGAGGAACCCCTTATTTGTAGTTTGATCCAATTTACTACACCTTTCATCTTATATGTTGCAGTAAGCCACACTCCCGAATATCCTAAAATGACTTACTTTAGGTTTATTTCCTGTGAATACCCCTATGTCATTTTCTTCCCAAATTCTCTATGAGGTCTTCTATTTTGAATGTACAATGTTCTTTTGCATGCCTCTACCCACAAACATCTAGGAAAATCTTGGTCATACAACATATCCTTTGCAACCGTAACTATTATTCTATTATTTCACTCCACTAATCCATTCTAGTGAGGATTGTATGGAGTTTTCTACTGTCTTTTGATACCTTCCTGCACGTAGAAGTCTATGAAGTCTTTATATTTGTATTCTCCACCATTATCTAAACGTATCACCTTGATATTTTTTGCTGTCATGTCCTCTACAAGAGCCTTTAACTCTCTATATTGATCAAAGACCTCATATTTGGTATTTAATAAATATATACAAGTCTTCCTGGAATGATCATAAATAAAGTTGATGAAATATTCTCCAGTGCTAAGAGCTGTAGTGGACATAGGGCCACAAATATCTGAGTGTACTAATCACAACACATCATTTTCTCTATTGTAACTTCTAGGAAATGTTGACTTTGCATACTTCCAAAGTACACATCCTCTACACACATCATCATGCTCTACGCTAAGAACTAGAACTCCCATTACAGTTTCTATGAACATCCTAAGTGCTCCATGGTGTAAATGTCCCATCCTCCTGTGCCACAATTTGTTCAACTCCTTCCCACTACTATTATCACTTTCTATCAATGCCATCGGAGAATCGAGATGCAACCTGTATAACTTGTTTCTCCGAGCTCCAATCTTTCTCACATTCTTCTAGCTAGAGTGTATGACATACACTTTGTTCCCCATGAAGTGTACATCTTACCCCTTGTCATGTAACTGAGACACTAAAATTAGGCTCATACCCAATCCTGACACATGCAGTACATTAGTAGCATTGATGTTGGTTCCTATTTCTATCTGAAATTATATGGTGCCTCCCCCTACCAAAGTACATTTAGTTTTGTTTCCCATGGTGATCTGGAAGTCCATCTACTCCTCCTAATAACTAGAGAAATATTCTATAACTCCTCTCATATGATATGAAGCTCCATTATCAATATACCGGACATCAGATGATGTCAAACCTGACAAGCACACAAACTCGTCCTCCAACATGGAAGATAATATTGAGGCTTCATGTTTGTTGATTCTATCCATGATTTTTTTTTCTATTTCTCCTTTCCTTCCTAATGCTTATTTTTCTATTGTGAAATATTGCGTCCCAACTCGAAATCTACTTTGTAAAAAATAATGGTTCTTCCTCTGCCTCTGGTAATCCTTGATATGTAAAATGTAATTTCTTTGTCTACTCTTTGAGAGAAATGGATTTTTCCTCGAAAACTAACCCTCCTAGCTAAGGGGATTAGATAGCCTCTGGGGTTTCAAGTAGTTTCTTACACGGTGCTATGAAGAAGATTCTCCTCTTTGCAATTGAGTTCTCTAAATTCTATCTGTGCTTTGATACCATGTGGAAATTCTGAAACTCATAATCATATTGCAGTAATTGATAATATTTCTTCTATTTTGTAAACAAACTATTTGTAATTTCCTAAAAAAATATTGAAACATATACATTGTAGCCTTCACAAAACAAATACAGGAGAAGAAAATTAAATGATGGAAAATTAGAAAAATTATAGCACACACATAAAGATATTGACACAATTATTTTTGGACAATTGTCCCTGGAAAAACCCAATGCAGTAAAACTAGTGCAACTGATTATGGTTTGTTTATTAATTTTTCAGTGGTAATTCAAGTACAAAAATTCGGATATAAAAATAGAGGAAAAATAATTTCTCTCTCCACAGTGACTCCTTGAACCCAAGATGGATGCTCTTCATATATGTTGTTGTCTTTGCGTCACCCTCTACGAAGTGCTCTAGTGGATTACATCTCTCCTCACATTGTTCTTTTCTATATTCTTCCTGCACTTCTCAAAGAATTGTTGATACCCTCTGTCTCTCCTAAAACTCACCTTCTGGATTTATCTCCTATGGTAAACTTCAGCCACTAAGAAGATCGATATGCCCGGGCAACTCAGTAACTGCATCATTGTGTTGTGCATCTACCCATCAAATTCTTTTTATAATCTTCTGTTGGAGCATCACCGACCAAGATTAAAACATAATTGATGGCCCAGATTATTTCCGTGTCGATCCATGTGAGTTTATACAATATTCACACCATGACTTAATTAATTATAATTAATTAATCATATTTCCTATGTTTAGATTTAGGGAATATTAAAAACCAATTAATAAATCTAATTAATTCATCTCTAGGTGCATTTCCATAAATGATTTTTGAGTATTGGATAATACATGTATTCTAGCCTCTACACCAAATTGCGTGGCTAGAACACATTTGATGCTAAAAAAACTAACACCTAAATCATCTCATCCAAATGTGCTTCCTTTAGGATCATATATTATGATTTTTGGCATGGACTAGTTGTTCATTAATAGGATTAAAGTAGACTACTATGACAAGGCTATTGAGTGCCTAGATGATGATGAGGAAAGAAGAGTATTTCAGGGAAAGAAGAAGATGACATCAGTGAGAACAACTACAACTATGCATGAAAATCACAATTTTTAGAAAGGATGTGTATTATTTGCAGTTCATATTTCCAATGGAAATGGAGAGGATGTTGAGGATGATGAAGTCTTGAAGAAGTATCCTGTTTTGCAGTAGTTTCAATATGTGTTCCAACAAAAATTCTAGAGTTACCTCCTCATAGGGAGTGGAAATTTCTATTAAGCTGATGTTGGGAGTAGCACTAACATCTAAGAAACTATACATCATGAGCACTTTAGAGTAGGTGGAATTTAAGTTGCAACTTAGAGAGATGCTTGGTAAAGGATACATAAAGCCAACTGTATCACCTTGGGGTGCACTAATATTGTTTGTAATGAAGAAGGATGATACTCTCAGATTGCGCATTGATTATAGGTAGTTAAATAAAGTGACTATCAAAAACAAATATCCTTTATCTTGGATTGATGACTTGTTTGATCAATTGAAGGGAGCTGCAGTTTTCTCAAAAAATGATTTAAGATCAAGATATCACCAGGTGCACATCGAAGAAGATGAAATTTACAAGACAACATTCCATCCAAGGTGTGGGCATTATCAGTTTGTGGTGGTTCCTTTTAGTCTTACTAATTCTCCAAACCACTTTCATGTGTTTGATGAAAAATGTGTTGTGTCCTTATCTAGACAAGTTTGTGATAGAGTTTATTGATGATATATTAACACACTCCAAGAATGAGGAAGAGCATGCAAATAACTTGGCAGCAATGTTGAGATATTGGAGAGAACTTCAATTGTATGCCAAGCTTAGCAAGTGCAGTTTATTTTAGTCTAAGGTTCCTTACCTGGGGCATGTTGTTTCCAAGGAAGGTATAGCAGTGGACCCGAAAAATATTAAAGCTATCATGGAGTGGCCAACTCCTAGGAATGTGGATGAGGTCATATCATTCATGGGAGTAAAATGTTATTATAGGAGGTTCATCAAGAACTTCTCACGAATTGGCTAGCCTATTACACCTTGTAGAGAAAAGGAAAGAATTTTTAATGGACTAAGGAATGTGCAACTAGTTTTGAGTAGTTGAAGCATTTGATTATAAATTCTCCAGTCTTCAATATTTCAGATCCTGATAAGGAGTCCAAGGTATGTACAAATTCTTGCAAGGAAGGACTTAGTGGATTGATGATGTAGAAAGGGAAGGTACTATTCTATGAGTCAAGGAAGTTGATTCAGAATGAGCAGAACTATGTGAGTCATGATCTTTAGTTGGAAATTATCATTTATGCATTGAATATGTGGAGACATTATATCCTTGGAAGGATTTTTTTTATTTTTTATGAGTGATTATAGTGAATTGAGGTGTCTATTTGAAAAATCGAATTTGAATGCCAGGCTGACTGCATGGTTGGATACCCTCAATGATTTTGACTTCGAGATTAGGTACATCAACATCAAGGAGAATAGGGTTGCAGATGCTCTTAGTAGCAGAGTGCAGGTGAATATTATTTCAACTGTGAGTTCATATGGACATATTTACATGAACATATATTGCATGAAGGACAACATGATGAGAGGTATCATTAGTTGAAGCATAGATTGCGACAACAATGTGAAGGTGATATGGATGAGGGGTATCACCTCACATAGATGGCTTGATCCATTTAAGGAACAAGATTTATGTGCTAGATATCAATGAGATCAAGAATATTATCCTGAGGTTTTTTCATGTGAAGCCATATTTAGGACAGTCAATATATTAAAATACTTTGACAGTGGTTAAGAAGTTCTATCATTGGTCAAACTTGAAGAAGAAGGCAACTGAATTTGTTGAGATATGTTTGGATTGTAAGTAGATGAAAGTAGAGTGTAAGTATCAAGTTGGTATATTACAACCTATTCCAATTCTAGAATGGAAATGGGAGATCATTTCCATGGACTTCATTATAAGTTTACTGAGGACCTCGAAGCAACATGGTTCCATCATGGTTGTTGTTGAAACGTTGAGCAAGGTAGCTCACTTCATTGTAGTGAGGTCAACAAATTCACTTAGTGAGGAAGCTCAGCTATTCATAAGGGAGATAGTGAGGTCGCATGGTGTTCCCAAGAATATTATATCAGATGGAGATGCCAAGTTCACTTCCAGTTTTTGGTAGGAGTTGTTTACAGGCTTGGGGACAAATTTAGATTTCAACACAACTTAGCATCCATAGA
This sequence comes from Pinus taeda, assembly GCA_000404065.3. NCBI lineage: Eukaryota > Viridiplantae > Streptophyta > Pinopsida > Pinales > Pinaceae > Pinus > Pinus taeda. Next base: position 58,713 of record APFE030838998.1, read on the forward strand.
CATATGAACACATAAGAATGGAAATACAAGAAAATATCTTGTAGCGAAGGCTATAACAAAGGTTTTTAGTGTTATAAAATTGGGAAAAATTGTCAAAAAACCATCTGCTAAAAAATTCTCTTGTGATAGTGGATGTTTTAGTGGAGGTTTTAACAAAACTTCATCACAGTTGAAAAATATGGGTGGCTAAAGGTTTTAGCAGGTGTTCTTTTTGTGATACGCTTCATGGAACAAGTAGCACTGGTGCGCTACATATATAAAAGCACCGAGTGACATAAATAACTAAAAGCACCAAGGTGTTGAATGCAAAGAACACTAGTGAATAATATATACCACACTGGTGATAATACATAAAAAAATCATTGTGATGTTGTTGAAAGGAATGACACCGAGGCTGACAAAAAATAATTGTTGTATTGGTGCTTTTATTTAAAATTGTAGTGCGAGTGTTTATCGTTTTTACAAACACACTAGTGTGTTAATTATACAAAAGGACCAATATTGTTATTTTTTGTAATGCACTAAGATGGAAATAATATTTTATAGGCCCATGGTGTTAGTTCTATGAAAGCATTGGTGTGTTAAGAATTACAAATCACTGGGGCATTAACCTCAAATAATGTGAGTTCTTGAAGAAATAAAATCCCTGGTGTTGTTGCTTTTGGAAAAGGCACTGGTCATGCAAAAATATATCATCATCGTGCTTTTATATCAAATAATGCACCTGTTCATTTTTATGTTATAGAGGCATTGATTTTTTAAATGAGATTTTCTCTTTTTTGGAAATATCAGCCTGTGAGAGTGGAATTATTGTATTTTTTTAAATATGTAATTTATCAAAAAATTGACATATACCTTCTAACAGTATTCATATAAATTAAAATTTGATTAATTTTTTTTTTTTGGTAGGTAAGCACCCACGGTGGATTTGAACCAGTGACCTATCGCAAGGAGTGCCTTAACGGTGCACCCATTCATTGTCAATCCAAAGCCCCATGGGTTCAAAATTTGATTATTTCATTTATATATGATGTTTGGATTAGTTTGTTATATTGTTATACTTCACATCTCTTCATTATAATATTTAATCATCCATATATTTAATCAGTGGTGCAAGATTTCACAATGACATTGGATAAAACAATAGAATAATTTAAAATGTATTTTTCTATATATCAATAAAAGTCTCTTTGTCAAAAAAAATGGGATTGTTATTGGTAAACCCTTGCCTTTTAATTGGGAAACTATGTCGATTACATTAAACAAAATGCCATATTGTCATAGACAATTATTTCAAAAAATACAACAAGTTATATTGATATCTAAATAGATCAACATTCTTTGCTAGAAATGTTGTTAGTTCTTGAGCTACTTCCATGAATTGGGTTATGACATAGGGTTACCCCCGCTTACACCCACAGTATGCATATAAAATGCATAATCATGTCTGTCCCAAGAATTTTAACTCTCTAAGGAGTCAAATCTTTAATTCTTAGTGAATGGTTTAAGGCCCTCTTACTCAAGTTTTATGCAGAATGATTTCATAAATCAACCATAGTTTAACCCTTACTCAATTTCCTTTCTATTGAGACTCATTAACCCTTATAAAATTCATTCACCTAAATATCAAGACTCGTTCAACCCTTATAAACCTTCACTAACCCTTATATCCACGCTATTTCTATTATAATGTTTATATAATAGAAATACACAATAATCATGCGTAACTTACGTTTTCCACCTTCTAAAAGCCCTTGCACATTTTCTGAGGTTTCTCTTTATCGCTAATCACAAGTGTCATAGTCCATGGTTCACATTGACCTTCCTTTATGATTTCAAATCATAATAACCACACTTAATAACTTTTCAAGTCCGCTCCTATCACATACCTCAATACTCCTCCACAATAGAGCACCATTGAATGTTTGCGATGTGATATTTACTAACAATCTCCACCATTGATCCTCATTCTAATCTGACGATCGATTTTTGCTCCTAATCAATCGAACTTGCATGAAACTCCTCCCTCGTTGATCTGTGTTTAGTGGATCCAATGGTCCATAGCGATTTCGAGTGGATAAATAGAATGGAAAATACTCGCCCGATAAAGCAGTTTTCTCTCTCTGCTCTGGTGTTGCATGTCAACCAATGAGTGGAATCAGGTGACTATGCTTCAATACCACTTACCATTCTTCCTCCACCCAATAAACCGCTTATAATTTTAAATCTTCCTTCCTTCTTGACTAAAGCCTGAGCTTGTTAACGCCCGATGACTGTAGATCTTCTATCATCAACAGTTGCGACAACTTCTTTAGATTCCTCTTCCACTATTACTGAAATCAAGCTCCGTCGTTCATTTCTGGACACCAGTCTACACGATTCAATCTTACCCACTCATTTCCTTCGAACTCGTCTGTTGATCTCTAAGATCCAATGGTTTCCATCCATCGAAGACTTGCTTCTTAGTTCGTTCCTTTACTTTGACTTTACTTCATTTCTTTAGTCTTTACTCTATGGTTTTGGGTTTCTTCAATGGTTCCCATCCTTCCACTATTCTGCTACGCACTCTAACCTGAGCTTGACTTCTGTGAAGTCTCATATTGCAATCTCTCTAGATCTTCACTCAGATCCTTCAACTAAATTCAATGATCCATTATGATTCCTCTGAATCATTCTTCTCCTCTGCATAGTTCTACAGAGCTCTGCCTGCAACCTATGTTATAGAATAGACAACTTACTTGTAATTCAATCATTCAATATTCATTCCACACGTCTATATAGTTCTAGAATAAACCTTTACATACATAAATATGAACAACTAATTACATATCAAGACCCTCTATCTCTCAGGCCTGATCTTCAATGTCAGTGGCCTCCTCCAACTCTTCTTGTAGGCTTACAGTCACTCCAAATACCTAACCTATCTCTAATCTGTCTAACTCTTCTTCTCTTCCTTTTGACTTACATTTATACAAAGGGATTATAAACCAATTCTTGGTTTAGATCCATAAACTCTTCAACAAAACCCTAAATCTCTTCCTCATTCCTAAAACTCGTCTCTAATCCATAAATTCATGAACTAACTCCTAATCTCAGATTTACAATTAATTCTCAATCCTCTCATCACTCAACTATCCTAAATCTCTCATGTTCTCCTACATTCGAGAACATTTACAAATATGCCTCACCATATTCAATTAAATCCCTATTCTAGCTTCTCTCATTAAAATCACCCAAAACATTAATAATCACATTTAATTCACACTTAGGAAACCAACTTCCTTAAAACACAAGACCCCCTATGTCTACAAAATTACAATGATTCTCCTTGGACTGAATGCTCCTGCATCAGACTCCCAAAGTAGAAAATTTTCATGATCTCCTGATCATGTGTCTTCATATGTTGCTAGAAAACCTCGAGGGTCCCAAACTTTAGTTTGTAGCTGTCCAAATGCCTTGTACCTTTGTTGTTGTTGTATGTTAGTTGTATTTTGTTTCATTTTCTTCTCTTCAATCAGTTTCAAATTATGATTGATCATTCTTCCTCCTACTATTAATTTCCTCCATATGGACTACTTCATCATTAACTGCCACATTTTTTTCAATATTTGTGTCCAGCATATTCTTAGCCTGGTTCATACTTTTCCCCTTCTTCCTCTTTCTCTCTGTTTCAGGTTGTTGTTGATGTGCACTAACTCTTCAAAATGTTGTTCAGTACCTTCGAATTTTTCTACCTCAGCTTCTGTTATTACTCTTGAGATTACTCCAGGTACTGTTGTAGACATTGTTGTAGTTACTGCTGTAGACATTGCTTTTTCTTTGAATCCTACACTTACTACCTCGCTTTCATCCTTACCCTCTTTCATAATTATCTCTTTATGCACTGAATCCTGACTTTCTAGCCTTCTTCCCAGCAATTGAACATCTCTGTTCTATGGATTGAATTCTTCCATAGAATCTTCTTCTTCCATTTGGCTTCTTATCTGTGCCAAAATTTCTCCAGCATCTGCAACTAAACTTGCACTTATAAAACACTTATTAAAATAAAAATCATAAGACTTGTTTGCCTTTTCCTCCTTTGGAGACAATTTAGCTTGCTACTCTATTTTCTCCTCCTCTATAAGCACATCAGTATGCTGATTTGAATTCTCAAAATAATTCATGAGACTGTCAACTAGTCTCTCCTCCACACCATCTTTCTAATGATGTCTTTCTGTCCCTGTCCACTGTAGTGAACTTCTTCCTTCTTGCTCAGTTTTGATTTTACAACCTGAACACTTACTTTTACGTCTTCTAGCCTTTTCTCCAAAAGACTTAACTCCTGCCACAAATTTTCCATCTCACATGGAATTTCTCCCAAAAGTTCTGTACAATCCCCACTATCTTCTTCTTTGTCACAAGCATAACTTATTGACACTATTTATTCATTCTCGATTAAAATAAAATTATGATCCTCCATCTCTTTGATAGTTTTAGATGTTTGTACATCACTCTCCCTTTGATCATTTATGAAAATTAGTTCCTCGTTATTCTCCTCAATAGCAAATTTCTTATCATAGGACATAACTGCCTCATCCCCATTGAATATATTTCCTCCATTAAGCATGGAATTTATTAAATCATTTTGTTGTAATAACTCAACTTGATCTTCATTTGAAAGGGAATCGTCATCATACTTTACCTGGCAATTTTCAGCTTCATTCAAGACATTTCCATATAATGGTTTATCTTCTGCAATACCTGCATTCATACACAACCTGTCAGTTGTAAAACCATGAGACCTCATCATCTCATTTGATGATTCAATCACCAATTCCTCTAGTTGTTCCAAGTCCTTTACATGACTTATAAATATTTTGATGGTCTTCTCCTCAATCTCATCAAGTCCTTTACTTGATTTCCTGATATCCTTCTCTACTTCCTCTTTTAAAACAGAACTTATATTATGCCTATCTTCTTCCCTCTTTATGACAATATCAGCAAATTTTCCTTCTTTACATGTTTCACCTGTAAACATACACAAATTATCAAATTTAAAATCATCATACCTTTTGGTCTCACTTGAAGTTTCAGTCCTCAAGTCTTCATCTTCACCCAGAACTTCACCCTACTCTGGTTCACAAATGGACACTTCCATTTCCAACTCAGGTTCTTTGAGTTTTTCCATGAGCCACCTTACTTGCCTCTGTTGCAGCCTTCTCTAGAAGTTATGCCACTTCACTAGCTTCTTCTTTAATACCCAACCTTGTATTTGACTTTTCTCTAGCAGCATTATCAATAAATCGAGTTGTTCTTTCATCTCAACAATCTCTCTATCAATTTCCTCTTAACTCATCCTCTTGTCATTTGCCTTGGCATTTTCTTTCTTCATCTTTCTTTTGTTGTGGTCTTCCTCAGAACCTCTGTTATGACTATCAGTAGCCATCTTCTTCTCCATCTTCATGAGTTCCTCACTCATTCACTATGAGCTGCACTAAAGCCTATGCAACAGCAAGTCCTCCCTACTGCCACTTACCTCACCAACCTTTCCTTTGTACTTGGTCTCTTGGCAAGCAATTGGTTCTCTCTCTCTGGAACCTCCTTTGAGCACTTCTCTATGCTCCTTCTAGGCTTCAACTCATCTACACTTCTCAAGAACACAACTATCCTCTTGTATTTCAATCAAAATGAAATATTTGGTTCTGACGACCTCTTCTTTCACTTAGAAAGTCTTACCAGCTTCTTTCATTAGCTTGGAAATTCTACCCACATCCTTTGTGGAATTACATTTGTGATCTATAACAATACCTCTACAGTAACAAGTCTCCTTCTTGATACATATGCTTTACTAAGCTTCTCTCCTCTTCTGAGCCCAATCTCTTAGCATTTCTCTGGTTCTTTCCTCTAGAACCAATTGAGAACTCCTTGCTCTAGATGTTGCAACCTTCTCACATTCTATTGTTGTTATCTGTGCATCAATATAAAAACACACATTCTCCAATCAAATCAAAACAGAACATATCACCTGACTTTCAAGATCTCTGCATGATCTTGTTCAACCATTCCACTTGTACCCTAAATGGATTGTTCTCTGTTTCTTGCATCAGCAAGTTCTGCTACACATCATCTGTGTGTGCCTACTTTCTGTCAAATTATAATTTGATCCTTCCTTGCCTGCATAAACATCTTTGACACATAACTTTGTTCTCAATTCTTTCACATAGAATTTCTTTGTTCTCTTTTAAGACCAATTGTTTCAATTCCCATTCTACTATGATACCAAATAACACAGGGTTACTACCTCTTACACCCATACTATGCATATAAAATGCATAATACTATCTGTCCCAGGAATTTTAACTCTCCAAGGAGTCAAATCTTCAATTCTTAATAAATGGTTTAAGGCCCCGTTACTCAATTTTTATGTGGAATGATTTCATATATCAACCATATTCTAACCCTTCATCATATCCTTTCTATCAGGACTCATTAACCCTTATAAACTTCATTCACTTTAATATCAAGACTCATTCAACCCTTATAAACCTTCATTAACCCTTATATTCGCGCTATTTCTATTATAATGTTTATTTAATAGAAATACACAATAATAATGCGTAACTTACCTTTTCCGCCTTTTAAAAGCCCTTGCATAGTTTTCGAGGTTTCTCTTTATGACTAATCGCAATCACCATAGTCCACGGTTCACATTAACCTTTATTTTGGATTTCAAATCATAATAACCACAATTAATAACTTTTCAAGTCTGCTCCTATCACATACCTCAATACTCCTCCATAATAAAGCACCATTGAATGTTTTCAATGTGATATTTACTAACAATCTCCACCATTGATCCTCCATCTGATCTGACGGTCGATGTCTTTTCCTTCTCAATCAAACTTTCATGACACTCCTCCATCATTGATCTGTGCTTAGTGGATCTGATGGTCCACAATGATTTCGGGTATACAAATAGCATGGAGAATACTAGCCCGATAAAGCAATTTTCTCTCTCCGCTCTAGTGCTACGTGTCAACCGATGAGTGGAATCGGGAGACTACTCTTCAATACCACTTACCATTCTTCCTCTGCCCGATAAACCACTTATAATTTTAAATCCGCCTTCCTTCTTTAATAAATCTTGAGCTTGTTAATGCCCAATGACCGTATATCTTCTGCCATCGATGGTTGCGACGATTTCTCCGGATTCCTCTTCCACTACTACTTAAATCAATCTCTGCCATTCATTTCTTAACACTAGTCCATGTGATTCAATCTTACCCACTCATTTCCTTTGACCTCGTCTGTTGATCTCCGAGATCCAACGATTTCCATCCATCGATGACTTTCTTCTTCGTTTGTCCCTTTACTGTGACTTTACTTTGTTTCTTCAGTGTTTGCTCTGTGGTTTCGGGTATCTTCAATGGTTCCCGCCCTTCCATTATTCTGCTACGCACTCTCTCCTGAGCTTGACTTCTGTGCATTCTCACATCGTAATCTCTGATTCTTCAACTAGATTCAATGATCCATTATGATTCCTCCGAATCATTCTTCTGCTCTGCGTAGTTCTACAGAGCTCTACCTGCAACCTCTATTACAGAATACACAACTTACCTGTAACTCAATCATTCAATATTCATTCCATACATCTATACAGTTTTGGAATAAACCTTTGTATACATAAATATGAACAACTATTTACATATCGGGACCCTATGTCTCTCAGGCCTGATCTTCAATATCAGTGGCCTCCTCCAACTATACCCGTAGGCTTACTGTCACTCCAAATATCTAACCTATCTCTAATCTGTCTAACTCTTCTTCTCTACCTTTTGGCTTACATTTATACAAAGGGATTCTAAACCAATTACTGGTTTAGATCCATAAATTCTTCAACAAAACCCTAAATGTTTTCCTCATTCCTAAAACTCCTCTCTAATCCATAAATTCATGAACTAACTACTAATCTCAGATTTACAATTAATTCTCAATCCTCTCATCACTCAACTATCCTAAATCTCTCATGTTCTCCTACATTTGAGAACATTTACAAATATGCCTCACCATATTCAATTAAATCCCTCTTCTAGCTTCTCTCATTAAAATCACTCAAAACATTAATAATTACATTTAATTCACACTTATGAAACCAACTTCCTTAAAACACAAGACCCACTATGTCTACTAAAATACAATGATTCTCCTTGAGTTGAATGCTCCTGCATCAAAATCCCAAACTAGAAAATTTTCATGATTTCCTGATCATGTGTCTTCATATGTTGTTAGAAACCCTCTAGGGTCCCAAACTTTAGTTTGTAGTTGTCCAAATGCCTTGTACCTTTGGTATTGTTGTATGTCAGTTGTCTTTTGTTTCATTTTCTTCTCTTCAATTAGTTTCAAATTCTAATTGATCATTCTTCCTGCTGAACTTAATTTCCTCCATATGGACTGCTTCATCATTAACTGCCAAATTTCTTCAATCTCTGTGTCCAACATATTCTTGGTCTGGTCCATACTTTTCCCCTTACTTCTTCCTCTTTCTCTCTATTTCAGGTTGTTTCTACTGTCCACTAACTCTTCAAACTGTTGTTTAGTACCTTGGAATTTTTCTACCACAGCTTCTGTTATTACTCTTGAGATTACTCCAGGTACTGTTGTAGACATTGCTATAGTTACTGTTGTAGACATTTCTTTTTCTTTGACTCCTACACTTACTGCCTCCCTTTCATCCTTACCCTCTTTCATGATCATCTCTTTTTGCACTGGATCCTGACTTTCCAACATTCTTTCCAGCAATTGAACATCTCTATCCCATGGATTGAATTATTCCATAGAATCTTCTTTTAACATTTGGCTGTTTATATGTGCCAAATTTTCTCCAACATCTGCAACTAAACGTGCACTTATAAAGAAATTATTAAAATAAAAATCATAATACTTCTGTGCCTTTTCCTCCTTTGACAACAATTTAGCTTGCTACTCTATTTTCTCCTCCTCTATCATCACATTAGTATGCTGATTTGAATTCTCAAAGGAATTCATGAGATTGTTAACTAGTCTCTCCTCCACACCATCTGTTCTAATGATGTCTTTTTGTCCCTTTCCACTGTAGTGAACTTCTTCATTCTCGTTCAATTCTAATTTTACAACCTGAACACTTACTTTTTTGTCTTCTAGCCTTTTCTCCAAAAGACTTAACTCCTGCCACAAATTTTCCATCTCACTTGGAATTTCTTCCAAAAGTTCTATACAATCCTCACTATCTTCTTCTTTGTCACAAGCATAACTTATTGACACTATTTCTTCATTCTCGATTAGAATAAAATTATGATCCTCCATCACTTTGATAGTTTTAGATGTTTTTCCATCACTCTCCTTTTGATCATTTAAGAAAATCAATTCCTCGTTATTCTCTTCGATATAAAAGTTATTATCATAGGACATAACTATCTCATCCCCACCGAAGACATTTCCTCCATTAAGCACGGAATTTATTAACTCCTTTTACTGTAATAACTCAACTTGATCTTCATTTGGAAGGCAGTCATCATCATACTTCACCTCGCATTTTTCAGCTTCATTCAAGACATTTCCATAAAATGGTTTATCTTCTGCAATACCTACATTCATACACAACCTGTCAGTTGTAAAACCACGAGACCTCATCATCTCATTTGATGATTTAATCAAAAATTCATCCTATTGTTCCAAGTCCTTTACGTGACTTAAAAATATTTTGATGGTCTTCTCCTCAATCTCATCAAGTCCTTTACTTGATTGCTTGATATCCTTCTCTACTTCCTCTTTTAAAATAGAATTTAGATTCTGCCTATCTTCTTCCCTCTTTATGACAATATCAGTAAATTGTCCTTCTTTACATGTTTCACCTGTAAACATATACAAATTATCATATTTAAAAGCATCATACCTTTTGGTCTCACTTGAAGTTTCAAGTCTTCATCTTCACCCAGAACTTCACCCTGCTCTGATTCACAAATGGACACTTACATTTCCAACTCAGCTTCTCTGAGTTTTTCCATTAGCCACCTTACTTGCCTCTGCTATAGCCTTCTCTGTAACTTATGCCACTTCACTGGCTTCTTCTTTAATACCCAACCTTGTCTTTGACTTTCCTCTAGCAGCATTATCAATACATTGAGTTTTTCTTTCATCTCAACAATATCTCTATCAATTTCGTCTTGACTCATCCTCTTGCCATTTGCCTTGGCATTTTCTTTCTTCATCTTTCTTTTGTTGTGGTCTTCATCAGAACCTTTGTTATAACTATCAGTAGCCATCTTCTTCTCCATCTTCATGAGTTCCTCACTCATTCACTATGAGCTACACTAAAGCCTCTGCAACAACAAGTCCTCGCTGCTGCCACTTACCTCACCAAGATTTCCACTTTACTTTGTCTTTTGGCAAGCAATTGGTTCTTTGTCTCTGGAACCTCCTTTGAGAACTTCTCTCTGCTTATTCTAGGCTTCAACTCATCTGCACTTCTCAAGAACATAACTGTCCTCTTGTATTTCAATCAGAATGAAATACTTAGTTCTGACGACCTCTTCTTTCACTTAGAAAGTCTTACCAGCTTCTTTCATTACCTTGGGAACTCTACCCAAATCCTTTGTGGAATTACCTTTGTGATATGCAACAATACCTCTACAGTAACAAGTCTCCTTCTGGATACATATGCTTTACTATGATTCTCTCCTATTCTAAGCTCAGTCTCTTAGCCTTTCTTTGGTTCTTTCCTCTGGAACCAATTGAGCACTCCTTGCTCTAAATGTTGCAACCTTCTCACATTGTTTTGTTGTTACCTGTGCATCAATGTACAAAAACACATTCTCCAATCAAATCATAACAGAACATATCACCTCACCTTCAAGATCTTTGCATGATCTTGTTCCACCATTCCACCTATACCTTGAATGGATTGATCTCTGTTTCTTACATCTACAAATTTTTCTACACATCACCTTTGTGTGCCTACTTTCTATTGAATTAGAATCTGATCCTTCCTTGCCTGCATAAACATCTTTGACACATAACTTTGTTCTCAATTATTTCACATAGAATTTCTTTGTTCTATTTTAACACCAATTGTTTCAATTGCAATTTTGCTCTGATACCAAATGATGCACGGTTACCATCGCTTACACCCACAGTATGCATATAAAATGCATAATCCTATCTGTCCCAATAATTTTAACTCTCTAAGGAGTTAAATCTTCAATTCTTAATGAATGGTTTAAGGCCCCCTTACTCAAGTTTTATGCAGAATGATTTCATAAATCAACCATAGTCTAACCCTTAGTCAATATCCTTTCTATTGGGACTCATTAACCCTTATAAACTTCATTCACTTTAATATCGAGACTCATTCAACCCTTATAAACCTTCATTAACCCTTATATATGTGCTATTTCTATTATAACGTTTATATAATAGAAATAGACAATAATCATGTGTAACTTATCTTTTATGCCTTTTAAAAGCCCTTACATAGTTTTCAAGGTTTATCTTATCGCTAATCGCAATCGCCATAGTCCACAGTTCACATTAACCTTTCTTTCGGATTTCAAATCATAATAACCGCATTTAATAACTTTTCGGGTCCACTCCTATCGCATGCCTCAATACTCCTCCTAATAAAACACCATTGAATGTTTGTGATGCGATATTTACTAACAATCTCCACAGTTTATCCTCCTTTAGATCTGACGGTCAATGTCTTTTCCCACTCAATCAAGATTACACGACACTCCTCCATCGTTGATATACGCTTATTGGGTGGACAAATGGCATGGGGAATACTTGCCCAATAAATAGGTTTTCTCTCTCTGCTCTGGTACTACGTGTGAATCGATGAGTGGAATTGGGTGACTACCCTTCAATACCACTTAACATTCTTCATCCGCCCGATAAACCCCTTATAATTTTAAATCCGCCTTCCTTCTTGACTAAAGCCCAAGCCTGTTAATGCCCGATGACCATTGATCTTCTATCATTGATGGCTATGACGACTTCTCTAGATTCCTCTTTCGCTACTTCTTAAATCAATCTCCATCGTTCATTTCTTAACACCAGTCTACGTGATTCAATCTTGCCTGCTCATTTCCTTCAACCTCGTCTGTTGATCTCCAAGATCCAACGGTTTCCATCCAACGACAATTTTCTTCTTCGTTCATCCCTTTACTTTGACTTTAGTTTGTTTCTTCTATGTTTACTCTGTGGTTTCAGGTTTCTTCAATGGTTCATGTCCTTCCGCTATTCTGCTGCACACTCTCTCCTGAGCTTGACTTTTGCGAATTCTCACATCGTAGTCTCCCCAGAGCTTTACTCTAATCCTTCAACTGGATTCAATGATCCATTATGATTCCTCCGAATCATTCTTCTCCTCTACGTAGTTCTTCAGAGCTCTGCCTGCAACCTCTGTTACAGAATACACAACTTACCTGTAATTCAATCATTCAATATTCATTCCACACATCTATACAGTTCTAGAATAAACCTTTGTATACATAAATATGAACAAATAATTACATATCTAGACCCTCTGTCTCTCAGGCCTGATCTTCAATATCAGTGGTCTCCTCCAACTCTGCCCATAGGCTTACAGTCACTCCAAATATTTAACCTATATCTAATCTATCTAACTCTTCTTCTATGCCTTTTGGCTTATATTTATACAAATGGATTATAAACCAATTCCTCATTTAGATCCATAAATTCTTCAACAAAATCATAAATCTCTTCCTTATTCCTAAAACTCCTCTCTAATCCATAAATTCATGAACTAACTCCTAATCTCATATTTACAATTAATTCTCAATCCTCTCATCACTCAACCATCCTAAATATCTCATGTTCTCCTAAATTTGAGGACATTTACAAATATGTCTCACCATATTAAATTAAATCCCTATTCTAGATTCTCATTAAAATCACTCAAAACATTAATAATTACATTTAATTCACACTTATGAAACCAACTTCCTTAAAACCCAGGACCCCTTATGTCTACTAAAATATAGTGATTCTCATTGAGCTAAATGCTCCTACATCAGGTTATTTGGAGGAATGTTTTGTTGATTGCATGGATTTTTTTCACCTTCTTGATCTTGTTACATCTGCAAGAATAAAAATATAGTGTAATGATTTTATCTACATTGGTGGGAATAAGAAAATTTAAATAAATAATATACATCACTGTATATCGAATAGAAATGTACAATAACAAGAGGTGGCTCATACATTGTGCACATGGTTTCAAAACCAAGTCTCATGCCTTGTTGCAACAAGTCTTCTACTCACATAGTTCCATACTTTGTTTCCTTTAACTGCATGTTTTAAACCCCATCATAAATCATAGATTTAATACAAAGGATTGTTTTTATATTAATTATAAATCAAAGAAGTAAAACAACATAAGTACTTATAAATTCCACACTTTTTTTTATATGCCAACATATACTCACAACCATTATTTAACTCAATGACAATCAATTCTTACGATGGCTCTTCTTTATATGTTAGCAACTATTTGAAGACATTCAAGGATGGTTGTTGTAAATATCTTAAAATATATAAAATGAAACCTTGAGTTGTTATAAGGAAATATTAAAAATTACTTACAAACATTGAAATGAAACTTTTTCTTCCTTGACGTCCTATTTTATTGCTAAATGAGTTCCATGTTGTTTTCTTTTTGCAAGAAAATACTTAAAAATTAATATTTAATGTTAATTTTTTTTTTTTTTATATGTACAAAGCTAATCATGATTATATACATTTGAACCACATTGCTGTTGATATGGCTCCTCCTGTGATGAAATTATATCCATTTCTTTGACCATCTTCTTATACACATTTTTGGACATTCTTACGGGCATGTTTCACATATCAACATGTTGATCATTTGTGATTTCATAATCTTCCTGAAAAACATAATAAAATATTTTTATAGTGACATATGAAAACTAAATATAACAAAATAGATATTAATAAATGAATAGTTTGTAGTAATATATACACATAATTCTAGAAAATAATTTTATATAATTAGGAATATTACCTTTTGAATGATTCTTTTTTTTTGTTGTTGTATGTATTTACTATTGCAAGCCTCACATATCTCACTTGTTGTATGCATATTTTTTGTTGTTGTATGTATTTACTCTTCCTATATTTTAGATATATTTTTGTTCTTAGAATTTTTGGATTGATTTTTGTATTTTAAGTGGAAAATGCATCTATACGTATGTTACGCTACATCCCTCATTGTTCTATAAAAAATTCCCCCCCTTTCATTAACCTTAAACACCACTCCAGATGAGCTAAGGGTTGATTCATCATTTACATATTTTCCTTTCTTAGAATGACATCAATCTTTTCTTTCATTACTTATCCCTATAAAAAATTAAACACATATGAATTAATATATTTTTTGAAACATGTTATCTAATAGTCTTCAATATATTATTAATGAAAACAATATATATTGAATAGTATTTTTTCATTCACTTGATTCATCCTTCTGCAATTTATCTATTATCCTTTTACATTATTCTACACTTATATTAGAAATAATCTTATCGACCTTGTTCATTTTGTGGCTCTGCATGACACACACCAATCAATACATATCAATTAAATTTACGTATAGTTCAAACTTACTAATTTCTTAAATAATTTACAAAGAACTTGCCTTGTCTGCTTTTTTTGGTGTGCTATCATTGTGTTGATCAGTACTTTTGTTACTTCAGACCTTCTCAGATTTATTTTATCAATATACAACATGTACCATTCAATATAGAAACCATTCAATTTATTTTACAAATATATCATATAGTTTTTAGCCAAAATAAGCTCTGGTAACTAGTTCCTTTATCTGAATCAATGCGTCGGTGCATTTATAACATTAAATTCACCAGGAGCTTAATTGTTTAGCAACATCGGGGAAAATTATTTTTAAACTATGATGGTGTGATTTGTAAGGCGACATGAATTGTAATTATTTAACGATGTTATTTTGAAAAGGTGCATCAATGTGTTATATTACACTAGGAGCAACAATGGACATATTGGACATAGTCGAAAGTTCCATAATATACCAGTGCGTTATTTTACACAGGGATCATTGTTGTGTTATATTGCAGAGGGTACACCGCGTTACATATAGTCATTTTTTTTTAAAGGAGAGTGACGCCAAGGTTTGGATCTAGTTCAATAATGGATTCTCCTACTTTACATGTCAAATTCCCTATATATAGTAGGTACACAAAGCCATTAAAGGTAAAATTCCTAAATTGAAAAACCTAATTGTGAAGTGGTAGAGGAAGTTAAACCCTAATGTGAAAATTTGTAGGAAGAAGTAAGGGTTCTAGGTAAGAATTGAATTATTTTTTTTTTGTTTCTTTTGTTTTGTTTTGTTTTTTAATTTAAATGAAATTTAAAGAGGAATAAAGATTGTAAATAAGTTTAGTAGTAAAATCTATAGTAAATTTTTTTATTATACAGGGTTTTTAAATTTTAATTTTTTGTTTTATAAATTATGAATAATCCTAACAAAAATTGTAAAGAATTTTAGGAGTAAAATTTATTTTTTTTGTTATCTAGGGTTTTCAGTGAAATACCATATATTTCAAAATTCTGATTTTTCAGCAAATCCAAAATATTTTTCCTCTCCACAGGGCTCCTAGTATGTCTCTCTTGCACATGATATCTCTTCTAATTAAACCTAATAGAAATTGTGAATTTTTTTATTAGTAAAATAAACAATAAAATTTTAAATTTTTATTCCACATGGTTTTGGGTGAATCACCATACCTTTTAGCTTCTGATCTTTTGAAAAGTTTAGTTGCTCCAAAGAATTTTGCTAGTGCACAGTGCTCCTAGTATATCTCTCTTACAAATCACTCCTTTGAATTTTAGGTAAAATAATGAAATGATGAATAAATTTTTACTATTTAAAAGATTTTATGAAATTAGATTTCAAAAAATTAATTTCTTCTTATTTTTTCTTATTTTTTAATTAAAAAAATGCATGTTTTTTTTTCAAGTTTTGGGCACATCGGTGCATTTGATAGTCAAGCACATTGGTGTGTATATAAAAAAAAGTGCACCGAAATTTCTGGGATGCCAAATTTTTTCAACGCACCGACATGATACATTTTTTTTTCAAAATACCGAAATGGTGTGATATTTTTTTAAATGCAACAATGTAGTTTCTATTTAAAAGCCTCAGTGCTCTAATTGTTATAAGATCACCGAGTTGGTTGAATTTAGTTTTATTTTCTAATATTTGGAAGTAGGTGCATAGCGGCATTTTTTCTTGAAACACATCAGTGCATTTTTATAGAAGAGCACTGACATGATAACATATTTTTTTTTAAATTATGGAAACCGGTGCGGGTATTATTTGAATGCCTTGATGTTGTTATTTTTTTTAAATGCATGAGTGCACTTTGTTCTCATAAGTGCACTAGTTGGGTTTAAAAGTTATATGAAATTTTAATTTCACATAAAACGACATATTAATCTCAAAGTATCCTTTAGGATGCATCCACATGAATTACAGTAGTTCATAGTATACATTTTCTGCTTAAAATTGCCTTATTCTTGAAAAATGGTTTGAAAACTATATTGAAATTCACATTATTGTTATATGGTTCTCGAGATTAATTTTAGATATGAAAACAAAATTTTATTTCTGATTTTTCTAAAATGCAGGGACAAAATCTCAACAATATCAAATGGCTAATCATTCAAATTCCAAATCGTTCCATATTTCTAATCAATGTCCTTCATGGATATCTCCCTTTCTATCTTGAGTAGGTTTAAATTTTATTTATATTTTTATTATCTAATTGATTTTATTTTTTTAATCTATGTCAATTTGAATAAAAATATATCTAAATTTGCAAGATCCTCATTTACAATCAAGTTCAGATGAAGAAAATATTCCTCCATTTCAAAAACGTTGGAGGTTCTTATCAGGAGTAGCATATCACAAGGAGTTGGTAAATGGAAATGGACAACCTCTTCACCCTGCTGATTGGAACATGACATCTTCCAGTCGCAATCTGAAATCAATAATGCTAATAATTGTTTGGTATAATGTAATTTCAATAAAATACTTTCATTTACATGCTTACTAATATCATTGATATCTTACTAATGACGTTCAATATTTTTCGAAATTAGGATTCTAGTGATGATGAACGACCCACCTAAAATCTTCTGGTGCACACCTCTACAATGTCAACTTGACATAAGGTTGCATTAAGATCACAACTCAGAAATAAAGCATACAAATAATGGTTGAAACAACTACCTATTCAAATCCCACTACATTGAGATTCATTAATTAGAAATGACAATAAGGATTCAAGGTCACAAGTATTCTCATGTAGGAAAATGAGAGGAAAATAGTGAATTTAGAAATAACATTGAATATTTAGTGTCGATTTAGATACTTATTGGTTTAGTCACATGTTTTTTATTTTTTTTAGTTCAAGATCAATATAAATCATCATGTAGTGATAACTATATGTAAAATTTTACAATGTATAGCATGTCATTTAAAGTCATGAGCCTAAGTCATATATATCACATCACCGGTTTGAAGCACATCAATTGTACAGTACAACAGTGGCATGAAAGACATGTCTATAAGTTTTAACAGTGTTTGGTTGTGACTGATAAGACCCATGAAACCCTAATCTGATACCTTTCCTCTGTACCACTGCCTTCTAATTTCACCCTTATTTTACCATTTGTACCAACAACATTTAACAAAGTATAAACTTCTCTCAATTCCATTTTTGAAATCCATGGAGCCATGGCAGTTTGTAGCAGGGACCTCTGAGATCCAGCTAAGACACTTGGAGTGTGTATTCTAAGACAACAATTAGGTTTTCTCCTTCTCTCTCGCCTCCCATGGTTAGACCATATTGTATGGGTCCACCATTTTCTCATGCTCCTGCTACTGATCCCTTTGCTGACATCTTTGCTACATGATTGACATATAAAATACATCAGCCTCATACATAAAATACATTTTTGTTATTAAGTAGAGAATATATTTATTAATATGTAAACATAACTTTTAATTTTAAAAAAATCATTTTCGCGCCAAAAACACAGTCATGCACCAGCTCTGGTGCACTTTAAAACACAATCGCACCAAAATCGATATGCACATACCTATGATGCACCGTTGTTGGTTCACAAATTTATATTTCCATAGAAGTGCATCACACTTATGCATCAGTGTGCACATATAAAATATTCATACTGGTATGGAACATTCATGTTATCGAACGCACCGAGTTATAGCTATATTTTTATATATTATTTTTGTGGTGCGTTTGGTAAATATGATCAACACTGCATTTGTGATGATAATTAAGAGACATTTGTTTGGCTTTCAAATAGACTTGTGATGCATTTTTGTTTCCTATTTAGATTATATAAAATAAATATATATTTTTTATATATTTGTAACTAAGTAGACATATCTTTATCATTGTGAACATGATGTAATATTAGCTAGGAGAAATGTGGAAACATGAATTTAAGTGACTATCTAGTGATAAGTATGCGGGAAAAACAATAGTTTTTGAGTTATTCATTAAGAAATAATCAAATATATTATTTTTAAAAAGTTTAAATCTAATATAGTATCAATTTTGTGTTAGTTAACTCATATTTATTATTAAAAAGAGTTAAATTTAATCCAATAAAATAGAATATAAAGAACCAAAATAACACCCAAATGTTATATATTTAATACAAGAAAACATGCACTTGCCTCTTTAAGGGAGAAATTCCAATAAACCAAATACCCAACTACAAGTAACTTCACAAGCCTTATTTTACATCTCTTTATCCTCATATTTAGAGAGAGAAGTTTCTAATTTAAATTGCTTGAAAATATCATAACTTTAGTAATAAATAAAATTTTATAAAAATGGAATTTTTAAGTTATATTAAATCGAAATTAATTACATCGAGAGGAACTCAGTATGGGATAGATGTTTTCACGTAACATTACATTTAAAAATATTAAAATAATAATTTAAATTAACAAATTAGAAATAGTAACAACAACAAAAAAATAACTCGTCTGTAATTACAATACTTCAATTTACAACTTAATCTTATAGAACTGAGAGATATAAAGTAACAAAAAGTAAAAAAAAAATAGCTTGCATTATGAGGAAGAATTGTAATGAGTAACCATAAGTAAAATATTTCATTGTCCATGTTAAATAACATAATTTTATAGATACTTTTTATAGAGAAAAACAAAGTAATTTAAATTGAGAAGTTTCATATAATTTCACTTTAATGAGAAAGATTGGTGGAATTCTTATTTCATTAATAATTGCTTTCTAATTCAACATATGAGGGTTATTTGTAAATTTTTTAATATTTAATATGGATTAGACGTAGGAATTTACAGGATAAGTTCCTCAGACAGAACAAGAAAGGACGCCGCTCACAAATAGATCATAGATCAATACACCAATATTTTGACATGGTTAAAACCCTCAAAGAGGGAAACAGTCCACGGCATGAGCCAATGCAGCCACTTCAGGCAATTTATTAATAAAAGAATGAAATTTTAAATAAGCTTCTCTCATGAACAGTTAACCTACAAATGAACCTCCATGCTCTTTAAATAGAGATCATGGACCAATCGGGTGTTAAGCCACGGATCAAGTGTCGATAATACCGAGGAGAGAATGAACCGTCAGATCACCACATATCATGACCGTCGGATTTTAAGTTACAAAAGTACATAATAAAGAAACACAGTTTACCTAACTCTATACTAGACCAAGTTATACTTAACTATTTCGTATGTGTCGGAATATCCTAACATCCCCCCTTAAGAACAACTTGGGATAGGATTGAAGGATTTACAAATATGACACAATAGGAGAAGGATGGAGGCACTAGAGCCTATCGCCCCTTATTGACAACTTCCTGAACTCCAACCATAAATCGAAGTTTAGTAAACTTTGCCTCTGTGAGGGCCTTTGTGAAGATTTCTGCAACTTGATCATCTGTTGAACAATATTGTACTTCAAGAACATGGTCGTGAATGAGATTTCTGATGAAGTGCATGTGCAGTTCAATGTGTTTGCTACACTGATGTTTGACTAGATCTTTGCATAGTTGAATGGCACTTTGATTATCACACCAAAGTGTAGTCCAATGTTGTTGTTGAAAGCCAAACTCTGAGATGATCTGACGAAGCCACAAGGCTTCCTTACTAGCTTCTATGACACCACGATACTCTACTTCTGCTGAAGAAAGAGAAATGGCACCTTGTTTCTTGCAAGCCCATGTAATAGGTCCTGAACCAAGAGTGAACACATAACCTGCAGTAGACTTCTGATCATCAGGGTCACCAGCCCAATCGAATCAGTGAACCACAATAGAGGAGATGCTCGCATTGTAGATGAATCCAAAACTGGAACTGGTACCTCGAACATAATAAGTATCTTTTAGCTGCTTTCCAATGAACTTTCATGTGGCTTTTGCAATAAACGGCAAGCATAAGGCCAACAGCAAAGAAAGGTCAGGACGATATGGGTTGATACAAGTTTTCCTACAAGTCGAAATATAAGGTAGCATCAACTTCAAGGGGATCAAGACAGTGACGATAAGTATTTCGGCCCAGACTGAAAGGGAGAAGGACTGTGCTTACCATGTTCATGTGATAATAGGCGGTAGAGATCACAAGCAATACTCGTGGACTGGGAGGAAATGACTCCTGGAAATTTCGCAAGACTTGAAGACCAAGAAAATAATGCAAGTGTCCTAAGTCTGTCATTTCAAACTTCTTTTTAAGGATGGACTTCACATGGTTGATAAGGTTGGGATCCCTACCAGTGAGGATAAGATCATCAAGATAAAGAACAAGAATGATAAGAGATTTTCCAACTTTCTTGGTGTAGACAGTATTATCTGAATGACACCTAGAAAATCCATATTCTAAAAGAAAGCTATCCATTTTGGCATACCAAGCCCGAGGAGCTTGCTTGAGACCATAAAGGGATTTCTTAAGCCGAAATACAAGGCTGGAGTCTGTTTGTATAAAGCCAATAGGTTGTTCCATATTGATTTCTTCATGCAAGTCCCCATGCAAGAATGTGGATTTAACATCCATCTGATGGACTTCCCATTTGAAAGAGGCGGCAAGGGAAAGAACAAGGCAGATAGAGTTCATTTTGGAAACAGGGAAGAAGGTTTCACTATAGTCAATGCCTTCAACTTCTGAAAAACCCTTAGTAACAAGACGAGCTTTATGTTTATCAACTTTCCCATCTGGTCCATACTTGGTCTCGTAAGCCCATTTGCATCTAACAAGTTTTCGTCCCTTTGGTAGAGGAACAAGACCCCATGTATCATTTGCCAATAATGAACGATATTCTTCATTCATAGATGCATTCCAATCTGGATGGCCTGAAGCTTTTGCAAAGGTGTCAGGATCATAATTCGCTGAAGCTTGAGCCAGTAAAGAAGAGGCTCTATCAAACTGAGAACGTGTACATCGCTGATCTGTAGGATCACCGACAAGATCACCTGCTACATCCTGAGTAGCACAGACCCATTTTGGAAGTTGAGGATCTGAAGCAGGATCCTGAGAAGGTGGGGGAGGATTGTCATCCTCGCTTTCATCATCTGAAGAAGAAATATTTTCAAAAATAGAA
>APFE030838998.1:80595-101255 GCA_000404065.3 Pinus taeda
GTGAAAATTCAACGATTTTACCTTCACCTGAATGAGTTATCTAATATACAGATAGAAGGTTGCAGGATAAGGTTGGAACACATAATACATCATTAAATTGACCATTGTCTGTATGAACAGTTCTAGTCCCTACAACACTAAGAGATCTATCATCACCAACATATATATTTTTGGTGTTACAATCATTTAAAGAAGAAAACATGGCTTTGTTTTTTTCCATGTGATAAGAATCTCCAGAATCAATGATCCACTCATGAGAATGAGAGGAAGAAGATACATTTAGTGCATAGCCAGACCGAGATGCTTGACAATCACATGCAAAAAGTGCCATTCCTGAAGATGAAGTTGAAGTTGAAGAGTGCTCCAAATGGATGTTATGCTTCTTCATTGCTTCTTCCAAGGCTTCCATCTTCTTAAAGCATTTGGATCCTAAGTGGCCATCTCGATTACAAAAGTGGCAATATCTATCAGTCTTCTTCCCTTTGTTTTTATTTTCCTTATCATTTTGTTGAAATGATTTTTCATTTTTAGGTTGAAATTGCTTAGCACCCTTGTTTGGTTTAGCACCATTCCTTTTAGGATACAACTTCTTAGGATTCTTTGAATTTGGTTGCTGCTGGGTAGCTAACGCTTTCTTAGAAGAGTTTCCAAGATTAAGAAGACCAAGGTGTAAGAGTATTTATTGTTCTCTTATTAAAGAATCACAAAAAGAATCAAAGGAATGGGACTTGTAGTATTGTCCTTGAGAAATGAAGGCGTCTCTTGTAGAATGGAAGGTGGAAACAAACACAGAGTAGGTTGTTCCCAACTTAGTAAGAATGGAATAGATAAGGTTACTATCTTCTTTCTTAACCTTAACACCTTCCAAGAGAAGTATAAGGGTCTTAAACTTGGACAAAAAATCTTCAATGCAAGAAAAATTATTGGGGTCCAATGTAAGCAACTCATTTTCGAGTTGATGGGCTCTAAGTTCATTTTTTATTCCAAAAACTTTAGTAATCTGTTTCATTTCTTCATTAGTAGTATCAAGTTCTGCAATATGGAATCTAAGATCTGGAGAAATAGACATCCCTATCAACCCACACGCTTGATCTTGCCTACTTTCCCATTTAGTTGCCTTATCTTCATCTTTCAGTTTGGTTTCTTGTCCTGTGGCTATTATGTAAAGAACTTTACTTCTAAGTAAATCCACAATGTAGGACCACCATTGGAAGTAGTTGGTGCTGTCAAAAATAACTTGTCATGGACTTTCCATTTTAACAAAAATTGAAGCTATATATGCTGAAACTAAGTGTTCTAATGGAAACATCTCAAAAAATTAGGCTGGTTCAAAGAAAGGGCTTTGAAAAAGGCTTCTGGATGAAGAAGTTATGGCTTTTTGAAGAAAAGATGATGAAGATGCCGACGAAGTGTGGGAATGTGCAGAAATGAATGATAATGTTAAAAAAAAAAAAATCCACCTCCTTTCCAAACTTAATCTAATTAGCTCAACAAAAAGAAGACTTGAACTCAAGACCTCTACTCTCATAAATTAGCTTTGGACCAAGTGAGCTAAACTAAAAGTTTAGTAATTTTTGGAAAAGAGGAAGGGGTTTTTTTTTTTTTTTGTTAAGTCACTGAAGCTATGGGTTGCCTGCTTGCTTGAGAAATCTCCTTTTCCCTACAAAACAAAAAAACACAAAACCCAACATGGACGTACAAAAAAACCAAACCTTGCGGCTTGAAGTTAGCTTTAACCGGAAACTAAATATTTTCCTCAATGTTTCCGAGATCACACTAAGGCGCATCGGAAAAGAGCATACGCATGAGAAAAATCCTTCCTCTCTGTTTCTAATTTTCCCAGATCGCATAGAGTCGCAGGGCAAAGAGAATACGCAGAAATGAAAGGTATGGATCCGGTAATAAAAAACCAAGAGATAAATAAACTGAAATAAATAGAGAGAAAATAACTAGAAACTGCAAATAAAGACTGTATACCTCCAGATCTTAAAAATGACGTAGCTAGGGCTACTAGAAACCTTTTTTCATGAAACGAAAGGGGTTCCTCACTGGAACATATGCTCCTAACACAACAGAGCAGTCCTCTCGGCCCAAAAGCAGTCAGAAACAGCAGATCTAGGAAACGACAGTCGAATGTAGTTCTACCGGCTTCAGATTTGGATCACCAATGGACGCAACCCTCAAATAGCTTTGATACCATGTAGGAATTTACAGAGTAATTTCCTCAGACAGAACACCAAAGGACATCGCTCACAAACATATCACAGATCAATACACCAGTATTTTGACGTGGTTAAAACCCTCAAAGAGGGAAACAGTCCACGACCTGAGCCAACACGGCCACTTTAGGCAATTTATTAATAAAAGAATGAAATTTTACATAAGCTTCTCTCATGAACAGTTAACCTACAAATGACCCTCCATGCTCTTTAAATAGAGATCATGGACCAATCAGGTGTTAAGCGATGGATCAAGTTTCGGTAATATCGAGGAAGGAATGAACCGTCGGATCACTACATGTCGTGATCGTCGGATTGTAAGTTACAAAAGTACATAGTAAAGAAATACACTTTACCTAACTCTACACTAGACCAAGTTATACTTAACTATTTCCTATGTGTCGGAATATCCTAACATTAGATATGTAATATTTTAGAAAATAATAATAATCAAAAGAATTAAATGTATATGTAGAGGAAAAAAAATATGAGGGGGCATATTTTAACATTTCAATGTGGAGAACATGAATTATAAGTAAAATATTTCAATGTCAACTACATATATATTATACCATCTTAGAACCATCTTAACTTTGGATCTACCAAGCACCTAGAGTGATCAAATCTCTTTTCACTCTAAAATATGTTTACATCTCAAGATATTTGATCCCTCTTCGTGCTTGGTAGGTCTAAAGTTAAGATGGATCTAGGCTACATGTTATAAGAAATTAAATTAAGAATTTTTAAATTTAACAATAGTTATAAACCAATATTAAATTGTGTATTTTTGAATAATTTATTATTAATAATAATTTTATTTAAAATTGAATAAGCTACACATTTTCTTCTTACTAAGAACAAACTAAATTATTTTACCTTTAATTATTTTTACCTTGTGAGTATTCAAATATTTTATTGATTAAGTTAAATTGAATGTCAATGAACTATCTAATCAATAGAAAAATATTTATTGGAATTTTACAATCATAGTTTCAACCATACTAAACTTTGTATTTTATAAAAACATATTTGCATTTTTTTAAGGTAAGTTGTTTTCCATGCAATTTCATATATAAAAGTTTGATATAAGTTCACGAATATATAATCTACAATAAATATTATTTAATAAAAATAAACATCATGATGATAACCATCTAACAAACATAAACATCATCTAAGATACACATTCGACTTCACTACCATCGTCTAATTATATACACCTCTAACACATATAAATGTCATTAGCTAGCACAAAAAAATAATAATCTAACAGGGCATCATCATCGTGACCACATCTAAAAACACACAAAAAACTTAATCTAACATCATCAACACACACATCCTCAAAGTAATATAAATCTCATGTCAAGTAACTGCTATCACATTACACATATATTTGCAAGCACATTAAATGAGCATATATAACATGACCTAACAATATACACATCAACGCCAACATATAAATTATGTACATAAACATGAAAAAAACAAATGCACCATATATATATATATATATAATAATATATATATATATAAACAAGTCAAATAACTAAATCAAGTAAAATAAGTGCAATCAAATTTCTGATACAACAAACTTAGTAGTGTCAGCTTAGTCTATAGTAGAAGATCATGGATAGTCAATTACTACCTGATCAACATCTGTTGAACACAAATGAGGTGGGTAGGAGGTGGTGGATGGTCTATAGTAGAATATGATGGATGGTAAATTACTAATTCAACATAATCTTTCAAAGTCTGAGGTGGACGAGGAGGTGACGGTCTTCTCTATTAGGAGAAACATAAGGCACACATTCTAGCTCTCGCATCTCATCATCAGGTGACTGACGAGGAGGTGTACTACCAGAATGATCACCGACACCGTGATAGCCATGATCCAATGGGGTGGTACTACCAAAATCATAATGATCAACACCCATATCATAATGATTATGATCTTGATCATGATCATCACCACCCTCATCTAATGTATCTATCATTGCATGCCTTGCATCCCCCATCACTGTTAGTACCCTACTAGATCTGATGATATGCCACATAAGATACATCATGTCACACGGATGTTCCTTGTAGATATCCAAAAACCTTAGATTTGTGTTGACATATCAATCCCCCATGGGTCAGACTCCCTCCTAAACCAAAAACTAGCTAATATGTCACATTAGTCCATTTAAAATCGAAGACAAACCCTACAGCCCCAGAAAACCATGCCCCCATGAGGATGTGCCTTATCCTCTTAGGCCTTTCCCATCTCCTCATATCATCTATCCGACAATGGGGGAGGAGGCATGTCCCCATCGAATCAACTAATTTATACAAAATATAAAACATACAAAAATAATTAGACAATTTCACTAAATAAATTAATAAAAGAAGTTAAAGAACGTGCTAAAATAAATTTTATTCTAATTCATGAAAACAATAAAATTAAACAAAATTAACTTAATAAAACACTAATATTACCTCTATGATATGGAGTCTTAGCCATTGTGAGGAGGATGTAGGGACATTGTCTCTAATAAATGCCAATGTCCAAAAGTGCCAATGTGGCAAACACATGGTCATCCTCAATAGCTAGTAGTGCCAGTTCCTTGGCATAAATCCTAGTTGGATACTTCTGCAGGCCACTCTTGGGCATCATCCACCACCATATGTGCATATGGACCTCAGTGATTAGCCTATGAGGGTGACAGTTAACTATAGGCCTTGTTTTTGGAAACCTCTCAAAAAATAAACAAAAAAATATCTGAAGTGAAAGGGAAGGTCACCCTCCCATGTGTCTATTCACAACATCTATCTAAAGCCATGAAAAAATACCTCAAAAAATGGTAGACCATATGATGCAATGTGGCACCTGAATCAAAAAATTAACATAATACAAAATAAGGTATCTATTGCGTTTCCCATCCCTAATAGAGTGTGAAATGGTGGTGACTAATAATGGGAGGAACCTAACCTCGTGTAGAAAAAGAAGAAATTTGTAGTTGTCCACCATGGACTTGAAACTTTTTTCGAAAAACTACATGAGGCCTGCCATATCTCTCATTGTACACAAGTTGATACTCAGCTTCAACCCCATGGGGGACATCAGGGAACTGGGGAAAATCCTCCCCTCTGCTGGGTAGACCAATGATAAAGTATATGTCCTCCTATGTGGGCCTATACCATGCCCCAGGACTAACATGGGAAGCCTTCTCCTATGCACTCCTTCAGTGGATTAGATGTGCCAATAAGATAGATTGTACCTTTGGGGATGTCGCCTCCTCATACTATTTGAGGAGGCCTACATCCATCAAGATAGCTCAATTTGCGGTAGTAATAGGGTGAGGGTATAAATCCATTTCCCTCTATTTGGCCTCCCATGGTTGTACTATATTGTATGCGTCCATCAGCTGATCCTGCTCCTGTTCTTTCTCCCTCTACTAATGTATCTACTAGATGATTAACACATAAAATACATCAGCCTCATATATATGTATATGTGTAATATATATATATAATAATATAATATATATATTATATATATAATATATATAATATATATATATATATATATATATATAATATATATATATATATTAAATGAAACATGTATTTATAAATATGGAAACATAACTTTAAATTAAAAAAAAAACTCATCGGTGCACTCAAAACACAGTCATGCATCAACTCTGGTGCACATCCAACTATACATGCACCAATACTCGTGCACACATAAGTATGATACACCAATATTGGTTCACAAATCTAAATTTTGATAACAGTGTGGCACGCTTGTGCACTGGTCTTCCTGTATAACCTTTTCACACTAGTACGAAAAGTTTAGGTTATCAAATGCACGAGCTATGACTATATTTTTAAATATTATTTTTACAGTACATTTGGTAAATATAAACTCACCAGGTGTGATGCACCGATGTACTATGTATCTCATTCCCATTTCATTTTCATATTAAAAAACACACTTAAACAACCACGATGTGCTATGTTCATAAACTGAAATACAATGCACCCTGTAAATTTACAAGGTGTAGTGCTATCGGTGAAAACCAAACATATCGAGCGCCTTGCGTGCTGCACAATGAATTTGTTTTTTTTAAATAATGGAAAAATTAACATGATTTGGAATTATAATATAATAAAAAAATAATTTAGAAAGAAACAAAGACATTACCTGGACATTTGTTCGTTGGGGAGGCATTGTGGACAAGTAATGGACAAAAACAAATTTTAGCGTGGTTTGAAAAACTTGGAAACTATGATAGTGAGTGTGGTGTGGAAGGATGGTGAACAAGAGAAGCATCGATGTTAGGGCGCTTGCATGAGTATAGAGTGGCGCCAATGCTTTAGAGTTCTCTAACATTATAGATGACAAAAATGAAATTTATGGCTAAGATTTGTTTTTTATTTGACCCTCCTTCGGTGTGTTTTTCTTACCACATCAGTATGTAATAGATCCAAGAGCACCACATTTTTTTTTAAATTAAAAAATCTATTGTGGTGCTTTCCTTGAGATGCCTTGGGGAATTTTGATACAAGAACCACACCGGCTCTTTGTTTGACTATAAACCACTCTATTTTTGGAAACATAGTGGTGCTCTTTAGAAGAAGCCCCAGGGCATTTTAGTACATTTATTGCACTAATGTGTCATTGGAAAATATGACCGCGCTTTTCTAAAATTTAAAACTACAGTGGTACTCCTTAGTGGTATGCACCAAGTAATTTTACTACATGAAGGGACTCAGTGCTATCAACTATTCACACACCGGTGCATTGCGTTATTTAGGGCACCATGTTTTTATCTTATAAAAATAAATTTTCCACGATGAACCATGTTATATGCAACACTCATAATTGTATGGATAGTAAATGGATGATGTGTTTGTATTTTTTGGATGCACCATCAAAAAACATTTGCTAAAACATCTTCCCTCCCACCTCCGCTAGTGACCTCCACTACAAATGGAGTTTTGGGGTATTTTTATAGAGGCTTTCACAAAAACCTTTGCTAGAAGATATTTTCCTTGTAGTGGGGTTAAATGGATTCTTGAGGATGTGTTGAGGATGTATGTCATGCATGAGCAGAGGAATTGGGAGGAGTATATTCCACTAGTGGAGTTTTCATATAACAATGCATCTCATGAATCCTTGAATATGAGTCCATTTAAGGCTCTTTATGGGCGAATTTATAATATTTCTATCAGCTAGAGTGATCCACTGAATAGAGTGTTGTTTGTTCCATATATGTTCATTGAGATTGAGTAGGAGATGCATGCTATTAAGAATAATTTGAAGGAATCACATGATAGGTAAAAGAGTTATGCATATTAGCATAGAGGATTCAAGGAGTTTCAGGTTCGGACCATGTGTACTTGTGCATCAATCCCAAGAGGAGCTCCTTGAGCATTGGATCATGTTCCACGCTGAAACCTTGGTATTGTGGGCCTTTTGAGGTCCTTGAGAGGATTGGACTAGTGGTGTACATACTTTCACTATCACTAATAGTGAAATTACATGATTTTTTCCATATTTCATTGCTTAAGAGATATGTGTAGTATGGTGATCATGTGATTAATTGGTATATATTGCAGGTGGAACCAGAGGGAGAATTATAGTGAAAACCTTAGTGAATTTTGTTGTGAAAACAACTCATGCTCTGAAATCGAGCAATAGAGAAATGTAAAGTGCAGTGGAATCACTTTGGGCCCAATGAAGTTGCATGGGAGATGGTTAATCATATGCAAGCTTTGTATTCTTCTTTATTTGTTGGTTGAGCATATGTGTTTGGTATATGTGTTTTTGTTATATTTATATATGCATATGTGTATTGTAAATACTACAATGAGCTACGTCATAAATCTCCAATATGAAGTATGTTGTAAATACTACATCAAGTTTTGTTATAAAGTTCCACTAAGTAGTATGGTGTTCATGGTTTCAGTGGTTTGGTATGATGAAATTCTTCATCGAGTTGTATTATACAAGCCCATGGGAACATTTTGTTTTTGGTTATAAGCATCATTACACATCGATGACAGTGTTCCCCTAAGGGGGAGGGTTTCTAACAACCCTTGGTTGATTTTCCATGTAATTAAAATAAGACCAAGATCATGGGACAAATATTCCAACATCAATGGTGGGAAAACATTATAGTGGGCATCACTTGTGGGTTAATAATGGCTATCGAAATTGGCAAAGGCAATGAGGAAATAAATGACATTAATTATGAAAATAAAGGAAATTAGGATAAAAGGAATGTGAAGAGATGCAACTTTGCATGCAAGAGAAACTAGAGGAAAAATGAAGGAAAATGAAGAAAAAGGAGACATCAATAATAAAAAGTCATCAAAGAAACAGTTCATAACTTTTGTCTATTTAGTTTTGGTTCTCTACTTTCACACTCTCATTCTCTCATACTCTTTCACACTTAGAGAATTATTGGAGCATCCTTGGATCATTTAGCATTCACTTGGATTGGGAGAAAGCAAGAAAAGGAAAGCAAGGAAGCATGACGAGAAATTTGGAACGGTAGCTACAACAGACTTACTTTGCAAATAATAGGTTGCGCATGTGATCTCCTTGCTAGTTTTTTGATGCATGGTATATGCATGTGATTCCTTTGTTATGTGTTATCATTGGCATGGATATTTTTGTTGATTGATTGTAGTTTTAGCCTTGCCTTGCCATTTCCTTGATATCCATGGTGTAGTGGGTTCTCCTTTTGGTTTCTGGTTGGATCTCAAGTTTCTTATGGCTATGCATTGGAAAACATTCTTTAGAGCCCTGAAACAACTTGTGTTCCTTGGAGGCTATGGGTTGATTTACTACTCCCTAGGTCATGCGGGTTAGGAAAAACACTTTGGAGCCCTGAAATAGCTTCGATTTTTTGGACATTGTGGTTTGAATTAATAGTTCCTAGAGCCCGGGATAGCTAGGATTAAGCACCAATCTAGTTTTGTATTTTCTATTTTTGGACCAGTTTGGTGAAATCACTATGGTTGAGGGTTGAGGTGGTGTGGCCTCTGGAAGCCCTGGTTGGTTCTATATTGGTTTAACCCATATGATACCACATGCATGCTTGGGATGTTGTGCGTGGGTGATTTGCTGAAAGAGAGATTTGGTTCAGCCCAATCTATGGTCAGGTGCTATGTCGAGGTCCCTGACATGGTTGGCCTTTTTATATGTTAATAAGATCTAATTTTATGTTTTGATCTATGAGAACTTGTATTAGTTATTATGGTAATCATATGGATAACATTGTATGGTTTCTATTATGGTTACATGCTGGTTATATGCTTGATTAAATGAAGTGCTCTTACTATGAATCTCTCTCATGATTTGATCAATTATTGAATGCTTGATAAGTTCACGGGCTAACAAGTGTTGTTTCACGTGGATTGAGAGGGAATTCATCATTATTGTTGATTTTTAGATGAAGTTCAGAAGTTTATGAACAAATATGCATTCATGACCTATAGCTTATATGTTTGTCATATGTTTGATGAAATGTATATATCATGCACTAGACATGTTTTGGTTAATGCTGTGTTGAAGTTTTGTATGGTTATCCTTTTTATCATGTTATTTATGTTTCTGAAAGGTTGCAGGCAATTCTAGGAAGTGGTTTGGAGGCTTTCTTTAAAAGGTGGCATACATCTCATGACTACATGCACTAACTGAGGAATTTAGGTAATAATTGCTGTCATCTATGCCTATGCATGTGGTTATAGCCTCCCAACCACATGAATGTGGTGTTATGGGTCTAGTAGTGGTGTTTTTTTGTGAAAAAGAGTTTCGTCTCAAGTATTGATCACCTGGGGTAGTTTGCAGGCTTATGGGTGGTTTGTTTTCCTTAATGGGTGGTTGCGAGTTGTTGTAACACCCCCTCCTACATTTACCCAATTTCACTTGCCTACTAGGGTAAACATGAGACAAAGAGTTACTGTGACATGACTCTACCTCTTAGCTCTAGTTAAATAACTGGGGCCTAGAAATTAACACACTCACAACTCACAAACCTCCCTCCGAACAATAGGTAACCCATAATTCATTCCACAACCTCTTATGACAAAATCGTAAGTTATAACTAATTTTTCATTGAAGAAGCCCCCAACCACGCCCACAACAAGGCATACATGTAGTTGTGAGCCTCCAACCACACTCACAAGCCTAACTGCCAATGGTTGTGACCTAAAATATTCAGTTCAAGCATGCAATCCTAGGATAAGTGTCACCTTTTTCAGACAACCTCTAAACTAGTACCCACAACTTCTTGAAACTTTCAAGAAGAATAATTTACATGATGAGAATTCCAAACATTCAAACTTGGATTAAAAAACTTGACCTAGACTTCCTAGAACATACTATACATTTCATCCAACACATGGAAAACATGTAAGTTACAGGTCATGAATTCATATCTGATCATAATGGTCTAAGATTCATATGAGAATCACCAAGAAGCCCTATGGCCTCTCCAATTATCTACAACAACACTTGTTAGTTCATGCATTCATTAAGCAATCAATAACTTATCAGAACATGTTAAGATCCATAGATAGATTACCTCAAATAATCATCATTTAACCGACATAAAAACCATGTAAAATCAACCATAATATCACCAACATAATTTCTACAAGTATACATTAATCACAGTAGAAAAAATAACTCTTATTAATATATGAAAATACCATCCAATTTAGGGACTTCCACATACAACCTAACCATAGATTGGGATGAACCAAATCTTTTTTTTTTTCATCCAATCACACCCGGGCCATATTCCAAGCATGAATGTGGGATATCATGGAATAAAAATAGAAAAGCCAGGGATTCCAAAGGCCAAATCACATAAACCCTCATCCATAATGATTCCACCTCCACGGTTGGACATCACTAAAACCAAATAGATCAATATCTACCCAAGTTGTCTAAGGCTCCAAGAACTAGTAACTCAACCAACAAATTTATAGGGCTCAAGAGTGTTTGTACGATCTAACTGTAGGGAATAGTAGCTAAACCCACTAGGGGCTCTCGTGTGTTTGACCCAACCTAGGCTCTAGGACTAGTAACTCAACCCATGTTGTTCCAGGGTTTCTAGAGAATTTGTTCCAGCCCACAACCACAAGGAATTATGAGAACCAATCAAAAAAGAACAAGTTGAAAAACCCACAACGCCATGGCTATCTAGGAAATAGAAATACAAGGCTAAAACCATTGTCAATCCAGGAACATTTCCATGCCAATGATAGCACATAATCAGAAAATCACATGCATATACCATGCATCCATAAACTAGAAAGGAAATGGCATGCAACCTGTTACATACAATGTAATCCAATTGTAGTTGATGATTTAACTTTTCCATTTCCCTTTTCTTCTGTCCTTTCCCTTCTTTTTCAAAATCCAATGTATGCCAAAGTTCTCTAAGAATACTCTAAGAATACTCTAAACCTGCAACAGTATGACAATAAAAGAGAGCTCCAGCACTAGATTGTTAAAAGGATAAGCTAGCAAGAGACATGAACTGATCCTCATAAGCCCTTTTTATCATTGAGGCCTCTATTTTCTTAAATTTCCCTCTCATACAAATGTATATCTCTTTATCTTCCTTTTCTCCTATTTTCCATTATTTCATAATTAAAATTCCAATTGATGCCTCTTTTCCTTTTCCAATGCCTTTGCCAATTTCCTTAAAGATAAATAAGTAAAAGTGACATCCACTATAATATATTCCCACCATTCAACTTGGAATATGTGTCCCATGACCTTAGTATTATATTTTTTACATGGAAAATAAACCAAGAATTGTTACAACATCCTCCCCCTTGGGGGGACACATTCCCTCATGTTCTTTAACACGTATTTCCAACACACAACTGAAAACAAAACAAGCATATTTCTTAATCGAGTTTTATAACACAACTCAGTATGATATTTACAATATCAACACTTATATACTCATACACATTTTCTTCAAACAACAAATAAGCATATCGTCCACGGAGATTTATA
The DNA here is from genome assembly GCA_000404065.3 of Pinus taeda. Lineage (NCBI taxonomy): Eukaryota > Viridiplantae > Streptophyta > Pinopsida > Pinales > Pinaceae > Pinus > Pinus taeda. Next base: position 92,851 of record APFE030838998.1, read on the forward strand.
ACCATAGCTAAATATAGTATTTACAAAAATATACAGATATACATATGCACATTTTCTTGAACTAGAAAATAAAATGTGCTATAGGGATTAATGCACTGGTAGTTGTGGCTGGAATACCCTGAAGGAGCCTCTCGAGATCCAAGACATACCGTTCAGCTTAACTGCATCTGGCACAAAAAAACATATACATATCTATATCAATGCATGATATTCAAAGTGGGAAGGAAGATATTACCTCATATCTTGATGCAATTTTGTTAGAGAACCCAATGTAACAGAACGGAAGACCCGTTTGCTAGCTCCTAGATCAAGACCTACATATAAATAAGATAGAGAGTAATACTACAACATATAAAATCTAACAATAAAAGCATTAATACATAAATATATGAAAATGACATGCATCTAAGTTACTCATAAACAATGGTACTAAATCAGCATGTAAACAAACACGACATTGGCACCATCGAGTAGAAAACACAAAAATAGGTTTATATTATTAAATAGGAAAGAATGATTACAACCATCTGGTGAATCAAGCTTCCCTTAATCCTCCAACTCCTTTCTCTCTCTTTCTTCTTAACCTCTTGGTGATAAAGCAACCATATCTCATACAAAGCTTCGACCTCTTTCATAATGCCCAAGCCTCCAATATATAGATTATGAGAGGCTTATCCTTTCCAACTCTCTCATGAGTTCCCTTTGGAAAAAGCTAGGATTTTTCCTTTATTCATTTTTCTTTCCCCTTCGATTAGACTCTGTTAGAAATGGAAATATCCTTAGAGAGGTAAAAGGTAGATGTTTCCTTCTTTTCAGGCTAGTATTTGTGTAAAAAGTGGAATATTGGTTAGTCAACCCACTCATTTGACCTCCGGAATATCAAAAATATTGGGTAACGATGTTTGTTAGACAACACGGTGAGTTACCTTAGGGACTAATGCCCCTGCCTCATTCATAGTGAATTTTCTAACTCTTATTTCTAGTTCTGGGGGAGCATTACCTTGGCAAAGAGGCCAGTGAACTAGGTCATGTCTTCAATCAAATTGTCTTTCTCCTTTGAGCTGATGAGGAGGTCATTTTCCTATATAACAAATGCCCCCAAAAGTGTGATGTCAGAGATGAAGACGATGGGTGGAATGCTTTATAAATTGTTGGAAAAGAGAGAGAGAGAGTATCAGAGCTTCGGGACTACGGGAAACCTGATACAAGCCACATATGTTAAAAATATAAAATCATGTCCTAAGTCGGGAATTCCCATTCTTAGTAGTTGTGTCAGAGTGATTTCTCAAAAGAGGTATGACTATTATGTCCATCGATAAGCACAATGTGGAACTATGTCACAATATGATCATCCTGATGAGATGTATCTGAAAACAATATACACAGCTTAGGAGAGGAAACAAGGTTGAGTGATGTAAGACTATACCCAAGGTCTTGGTCGTTGTTTTATCTCAACAACATATTTTTTCACATGTGAATAAAGGATTTGGTCTCAAACATGTGAGAAATCATTTGATTATTAGTAAATAATGAAAAATGTTAATGGACACGACGATAGCCACCGATAATGATGATTGTCTCCAATATGCACAATACAATCTAATGAGGTCGAATAATGATGTTGTCATCAAACACACGCATAATCATTCAACTGGTGCTAATGACTACAACTTCCAGGGTAATGATATGTTTGTGGACTTGCTTCCTGTATATAGTGTTGAAGTCGATAGGAAGAGGCCTATCAAAAGGTAGGCAATATTGTGTGCTACATCAGTCAATATGAAATAGGACAACAATAATTGTTTTTGAAGATAAATTTTGAGCAATGCGTCAAAGAGACGAAGGGCATGATGGAAGTATATGAGCGAAGTTTGATACGGGAATCTGAGGATAATGGAATCCCTTGAACAATATAAAGCATGACACAAAGGCTTACCATGAAGCTTTAGACTCATGAACACCAAAGAGTGTCAGGATACACATATGCAGGAACATCGAAGTATATAGGCTAAACTCATAGGATGGTAAGGTTCATCTGAGAGGCTGATAAAAAGGAGGTTTGTTTAGGGAGTGTCATATTTAAGGGAATGATTACAGCTAAAAAATATTTTCGACTATAGACATAGAGCCACTATGTTGTCCAAATTTTCCCCATCTGATTAAGTCTAACGAGTCCAGATGGGTAAATGTGGTGGTATTTTCATATTTAGAGAGTCTAAAACGATTGTAAAGAGAAACTCTAGGGGTGTCCCTTTGTCATAGTTGATAATCGGGTGCAGCAAAGGTTTTTAGTATACCCGACATAGTTCCTTTTCCATATGTTAGTGTATTGCATACGAATAAAGGGATAAAACTATGCTCAATAGATTTTTGCCTCATTTTGTTATGAGTACGAGGGGATGGAGTAAACACAATATTATTCATGAAATTTTAATGAGTCACATGAAGACAAACTCAATAGATATCCATCAAATTTTAGTGGTTGAAATGAATAAAACTCAATATATCTTGATGAAATTTTAACGAGTCAAATGAATAAAAGTAGATGTCTTTTTTAGTTTAATGAGTGAGGAAAAAGATAAAATAGTTGCTCATGTCTTCTTCATAATTTCTTTACGAGTCTAAAGAAGATAACTTAGGGAATTTTTCAGTTCAAGAGAGATAAAAAGTCCCAAAAAATAAAGCGCTCATATCGTCTTCGTAAGAGTTTTCCGAGCCCGAAGACGGTAACTCGGGGATTTTTTAGTTCAAGAGCAAGAAAAAGTGACGAAAAAGAACCTGTGCATATCTCCTTTTTCATAGTTTAAAGAGCCCAAAGAAGTAGACTCGAGGTTTTCGAATTAACAAATAAGAAGAAAATGATAAAAAGAATGCTTGGTCTTCTTCGTGGTAGCTTAATGAGCCTGAACGATCTGAGTTGACTCAACTTCCAGATTTAACCAAGATCTTTTGCTTCTGTGATGTATTTATAATTTCATTTTGACATAGCATAAATAAACATATATGCAGGCTTAAGCAAATGGAAACATAATGACGATCACACAATCATAAACAAAAGACATCGATAACGGAGTTCATCCAGTGTGGACTACGTCTTCGAGCCCGGTGTCAAGATGGTTTTGGTTGCTTCATTCAGTGCTAGAAATGGTGAATATATACATGGACTATTATTTCTGTCATACAAGGACATGTGTGCTCTACATGAGTGGAAAAGTATCTCCACGAGACGTATTGCTACAAGAATTATCATTCACGATAGACCTCCTATCAACATGACATAAACTTACACATGGTGGCAATGAGTATCCTGACATCATGGCATTAAAAGGATCTCAACCAAAATATACACAAAAATCCATGATGAATACATCTCACATGAAATAGACACAAAGATTCTTCATCATACATCAAGCAGGAATCGAAACAACATAGTACATCTCACAGAAAGTGATCAAAGAAGTAGATCACAACAACACTTCATATACCTCAACTCTGATGCTTGTTGAAGAATATAATACTCAGCTACTGGATCTGACTGCACCATCGAAGTCATGGTGTCGAATGGCATAAAATCAAATATCCATGCTTTGAAATCTAACACTGTCACCCCAATCTAGAAAATGGATGCCAAATAAAAGGCTTATCTACAAACACTGACTATGCCACTGAATTTGTGTCACCGATAGGTGTAAAATCGACTATCTATTTATCGAATTCTGACACTGGAAAACTCTAGGCATGTAGGAATCTTTTAGATTCCCTCACGATTCTCCAAAGATTCCCTCCTCTCGGTTGATTGGATATCTACAACTCAAATTAGAAAACTAATCTTGCCATTGAGATCCTTGCAAAATTCTTAGAAGAATGAGTATAAATTTGGCTGCATTCTGACTCTGGCAAATTTTAGCCTCTAAGAAATCTGGAAGATTCTCGAAGATTCTCCTTTGCTGGGAATCTAAAAATCCATTGCTCAAAGGGAAAATCCAACCTCACGATTGTTTTCCCTACGAAACTCTAAGAAAAATGACTGTAAACTTGACTACATTCTAACAAAATGAATTTTTACCTCCCAGGGAATCTTTTTAAGCATCTTAAGATTCTCTATAAAACTTGTCTCGAAAAGTGTGCCCTTATGGTTTTGCCTCTGTGGAACTGAAAATCATGGTTCCGTCTATCTAGAACAATTCCCTTGCATGGTTCCAATGTTTTAGGTTCTGCTCCTCTCTCGGTTCTGAAATCGGTTCCTTGCCCCGTGCAAAAGAGTTGAAGGCTTAAATATGTTTTTGTGGGTGGATATTTCCAAGGAAGTACCACTAACAAGTTGGTTAAGGCGGTAGGAGGTCAAGGGATCAAATCCTGACCCCTATAAAAATATACGCGATTAATTTTATTCACATTCATTTGTTGTTTTTAGGCGTAGATTTGTTTGTTTTGTTACACATTAAATGTGCACGCTTTGACCGTTAGTGTTGGTGAGAGGGCGCCTGGGAGGCAGGCCAGCCACACCACCTGGGAGGGTTCAAGGCTTGCCACCCTTGAAATTGACAAGTGTATGGTGGTTGGGTGTGGGTCAAGTCAACTAGAGGTGGCCCACCCACCCTGGTTTTGTTTATAATATATGCGTTGTATAAAGGTTGGGGCCAGCAGGGGTCATGGCCTATCGACCCATTTTAAATTAAAATTTGTCTTAATATATACATTCAGTTACAATGGTTAGAGGGTTTGACGGGGTCATGGTCGTTGTCCCTTTTAATATTATGTTTCAATATATTGTTTGGGATCAGGGTGACGGGGGTCATGGCCTTCCACCTCAACATATATATATTTTTAATCTTTCGTTAATAATAGGCCTTTTTTTATTTTTTCTAATATAAGGGATATTAGACAAATTCAAGAGGTAAAAATTTCACCCTCTCTCGGGAGCTAAGTTCCCACGCCGGTTGCTGCAACAAGTTATGGAAAACATATAATCACTTTTACGGTTTAAAATGCAACACATGATTGGAAAACAAATAATACCATGACATACTACCACTCCTAGAAGAACCATTGCTCACTTATCAAAGTGAATGTGTTGTCTCCTTGTGGCACATTTGCTGGTCGAACACTATTTCACCTGGTTCATGCATAAATGTTTTGTCCTCTAGATGGAGCCTCCAACATGTGGCCCTTTAATGACCACTTTTGTTGCAATGACTACATAAAGTATTCTTCCTCTAGATCTGCTTAGCTGGCCTCTTCTTTGCTCGTTGTTGAGAGGGTCTTTCACGCCTCATCATTTTTTGTGTTGCGATTATTTTGCAATACTCAGCAAGTATATGGTTATGTAAACCAAAAAAGGTACATGTTTTTAGATGCCATGTTTTACGTTCATTGTTAACAAGTAATTGAAATGAACATTCAAATATTGAGACTTGTTATACCTTTCCTTGTTGTCTCTAGTGTATGTATGGCGATTATATCTCGCCTTAGCTCTTTTCCTGGAATCGACACTTCCATGGGATGATGGGGATGTATTCCCATCATTCTCTTTCCTTGAAGATTTCAACAACGTCTCAAAAGCATCTGACACCTTCGATCATCCTCCGGTGCATCCCAAGCCTGCAAATCGAGGTTTCTGCTCAGCCTCAAATGGCTAAGTTTTGCCTTCGCTACTAGAACCAAGTCCTTCTTGCTCGTATCTCATCCTCGTAAGGAGCCTCATGTTTGTCCCTATAATTGGTATCTCCATATTTCCAATAGAAATTATACTATGTGAATATGAAACTAAAGGGAAATAAACATCTTTTACCTCCACTTTTGAGTTGGAAAGAATTAATGAGTGCTTCTCATCATCTGTTGTTGGTGGTTCACTGGCTGTCTTGGTGCATTCCCAAACTTCCTTCCTGACATACCCAAGTCCTTCTTGAGAGGGTAATTCCTCTACTTTTATGGGGTTGACAATGCCTTGGCCATTAATTCCCAAGCCCTTTTCCTTTATACTCGATTCTCTTTAGTTGTTTGGAGCCAATTTCTATGGTATGATTTAAAAAAAAAAGCAAAATCATCATTAGAAAACATACAGGAAGCTGGAGAATTAATTTTTACCTCAGAGGGGTCACATTGCAGTTTTTCCAAGGCCTCGTACTTATCTTGTAGTTGTCATAGCAACCTATGTTTCTCCTCTTTCTCTTCTCGTAGAAGCATCTTCAATTCAACGTTATCTTCTTGAAGACTCAAGTTACTATGCTTCAGTTCTTCCAGGGCCTCTACCGTGGATCACAACTGGATCTGCAATCGTTTCTTTTCCTTTGTCTCTTCATGTATATATTCAAACATTATGTCCATCTTTTTGGACACTATGACCATTGTCTCATACATTGCTTTGCCATCCTCCATCATTGCATGTTTCATTGTTTATGCTCACAATTCCCATCCACTCGAAGACTGCTCTGATACTAAACTTGATCTGAGTTGACTCAACTTCCAGATTTAACCAAGATCTTTTCCTTCCATGATATAGTTAGAATTTCATTTTAACAGAGAATAAATAAACATATATACATTCTTAAGTAAATGGAAACATAATGATAATGATAAAATCATAAACAAGAGACATTGATAATGGAGTTCGTTCATTGTGGACTACGTCTTTGAGCCCGATGTCAAGATGGTGTTGGCCGCTTCATTCAATGCGGGAAATCATGAAGATGTATGTGTACTATGATTTCTATCATACAAGGACATGTGCCCTCTACATGAGTGGCAAAGTCTCTCCATGAGACATCCTGCTACAAGAACTATCACTCATAATAGACGTCCTATCAACATGATATAAACTTACACATGGTGAAAATGAGTATCCTTGCATCATGGAATCAAAGGGATCTCAAGAAAAACACCTATGGCAATAATTAGTATCTCACCATCATGGCCACAAAGGGATCTCAACCAAAATATACACAAAAATCCATGATGAGTACATCTCACATGAAATAGACACAAAGATTATGCATCATACATCGAGAAGGAATTGAAACAACATAGTACATCTCACAACAAATGATCAAAGAAGTGCATGACAACAACACTTCATATACCTCAACTTTGATGCTGGTTGAAGAATAGAATACTCAGCTACTAGATTTGAATGCACCATCGACATCGTGGCATCGAATGACATAAAATTGATTGTCCATGCTTTGAAATCTAACACCGTCACTCCAATCTAGAAAATGGCCTAAAACTAAAAGGCTCAGTTGCAAAAACTAACAGCACCACTGAATTTTTGTCGTCGAGAAGTGTAAAATCGACTATCCATTCCCTCGCGAATTCTGACATTCCCTCATGATTCTCCAAAGATTCCCTCCTCTGGATTGACTAGAGATTTGCAACTCAAATCAGAAAACAAACCTCTCCATTGATATCCTTGTGAAATTCTGAGAAGAATGAGTATAAAGTTGGCTGCATTTTGACTATGGAAAATTTCAGTGTCCAAGGAATCTCGAAGATTCCCTCAAGATTTTAGAAGATTCTAGTCTGTTGGGAATTTTCAAATTAGCTACTCGAAGGGCGCATCCAACCTCACCATTGCGCTCCATACAAAAATCTAAGAAAAATGATTATAAACTCAATTACATTCTGACAAAATGAATTTTTACCTCCCATGGAATCTTTTTAAGAATCTTAAGATTCTCTGCAAAAATTATTTGTTGAAAAGCGTGCCATTATGGTTCCACCTCTGTGGAACTGAAAATAATGGTTCCACCTATATGGAACGCTTCGCCTACACGGTTCCACTGTTCTAGGTTTCGCTCCTCTCTCAGTTCTCAAATCTACTCCTTCCCCTGTGAAAAAGACTTGAAGGCTTAAATATGTTTTTGTGGGTTGATTTTTCGAAAGAATTTCCACTCACGTTTTGGTTAAGGTGGAGGCAACAAAGGTAGGAGGTTAGTGGATCAAATCCCACCCCCTCCTAAAATATACATGGTTAAGTTTATGCACGAATTTTTGTTGTTTTTTGGCACAGGTTTGTTTGTTTTGTTATGCATGAAACATGGGTGTGTTCGACTGTTGGTGTTGGTGTGAGGGTGCTCAGGAGACAGGCTAGCCACATTGAACGAGCCGCTTCAAGCCCCGCCACCATTGGAATTGGAAAGTGTATGGTGGTTGGGTGTGGGTTGGGTCCACCGGAGGTGGCTCGCCCACCCCAATTTTGTTTATAATATATGCAATGTATAAAGGTTGGGGTATGCAGGGGTTGCAGCCTATTGGCCCATTTTATATTAAAATTTGTTTTAATATATACATTTGGTTACGGTGGTTGGAGGGTCTGGCAGGGACGTGGCCTCTGACCCTTTTAATATTATGTTTTAAGATATGGTTTGGGAGGAGGGTGGCAGGGGTCATGGCCCACCACCTCAACA
>APFE030838998.1:115779-142108 GCA_000404065.3 Pinus taeda
AAGCGGATAAACATCTTTTGTTGGGCACTTTAAAATTGAAACATTAGATCATATGAAAAAAACACGTCAAAAGACCATGCCAAGCATTTTTTTTTTAAATTGAGTTGGTAAATTGATTGTTTTTTTATGGAAATGGATCATTGATTACCATTTTTTAAACGCTTTCTTTGACCAATGATTTAACTATCAGGAGGTTGAGGCTGGAACACTCCATTTAAAAAAAAAAAAAAATCCACAGGGTTTGATCAAACAACAGAAGATCGTCACTCAAGACTTCCCATTAAAAAAAAATCTCACTAAAATATAATTATGACTCAACCCCAACATTATGCATATTCAAGGCAAATCATTGAAAACATACAAGAGAGTAAACGACTTGTAGACAATCTTGGTATATGATAAATGCTTCAAGCTTTGCATTTTCATTGATTAAATTCGCTTCCTGGGACAGTCAAAGGACTCGAACACAAGAATAGGTTAAATTCCTAAAGTCTCGTATAACTAGACCACTGGAAGTCGAAATTTCAAATCTCCATGCATTTAGTGCAAATGTTAGCACGATCATTTCTCTCTAAGGTTTATTACAAACAACAAGACATATAATAGCTACTGAGATGGAGGTCACGTCAACATACAAAACTATTGGATCCTTATCTCCCAATAGTTTGATAGGCCATATTGAGTAATAGAAAAAAAATTGATATACCCTTATTAACATTGACAACTAATTTTTTTTTTCTTTTTATGACAAATGTCTATTTTGAGTAGATTTTTTTTTATGGGCTTCGCTTTTGCTGATATGTCCATATAGTGAAGTTCAAATGAAATTGACAACAATCCTGCTTGATTGACCTTGTCACAAAACTTACTAAGTTTCCACTTTCGTTGGAGATGCTTGGATGGACACAAAGGTGCTTGGACTAGGACCCCAAAGCCTTAATGATCCATATTGAAGTTTTTGTGAGTGCTTGATCTTCCATGTACAGATCTTTGAAACAAATATCGCATCGTACTTGAGTCTTGCCATCACCCGTCTAGCCCTTTTAAATTGGTTTGGCGACATCCAACAACATGAGGGCCCACAATAACAACATAGAAAACTATAATAAACCTAATAAATAAAATAAGGTTCATTGGAAACAAGATATGCGGAGACTCGAGTACGGCCAGGTTAACAGACATGGTACCCAACACTCAGATCGCCCTGTAAGGGCGTATACGTTAAAAATTATATCGCCCTGTTTAAATATGTGTCCGCATAGTTTAAATATAAGCCAAGAACAACACAACTAGGGTTTAACCAACCATATAGAAATGTTTGAAAAAATAAATTTAAGAAAACCTACTTCAAATTATCCTTAAAAACCACAATGATAAACGAGCTTTATCTGATACCTATCATAAAAATACACACCACTCAGTTTGTGGTAGAGCTTGCAAACAATTGTTAGAAATGGCTAACAAATTAATGAGAACAAATCAGAATTGTGGAAATCTAGAAACCCCGATTCCAAAGTTCAGTTACTATGGCAATTACTCATAGGAAAGTAAGCATCTTGTAACTTTCAAAAACAAGTCAAATTAAATATCTTGAAAAGAAAAATTTAGATGCCCATAGGCCCTAAGGGTTGAAACTTTCTCGGATACCATATGTCACAGTCATAAGTAAATATAAAGTTAATTTCCTAATTAAAATCATAATCAAACAAATAAGCGCATACCTATATTACCTGTGATCGAAGTCTGCCAGATGAAAACAAGGTTTTGGGGACGACTCTCCACCCAACCATAGGCTCAATTGCACAAAATCTTCCTACAACTGGCCACCCCCGAGCCCTCAATCAACGTACTACTGCCAATGACTCTTATGTCTTAGAACACCATTCTCCCAAGAGAATGAAAGATAGAATCTTGGAATGATGGAATGATGGAATGTATCTCATCTTCCTCACCATCTATTAAATAGAACAAACATTGGAAGGGGAACGACATGCACACACTCCATGTTTCTACATGCAACTTTCTTTTGATTTTTAGCTTTCTTGTTTTATTTCTTTAGTTTTCTTTTGATTTTAAGTTTTCTTGTTTTATTTTCTTCTTTTTGATAGTTTTCTTGTTTTATTTCTATTTATTCTAATTTAGAGCTTTAGTATGGTTATTGCTATTTTTATTTTTATTATTTTTATTTATTTTCTTGTATACATTGTTATATCATTTTATGATTTATTATTTTTATTATTTATTATTAAGTGATTTATTTATTGTTATTTATTAGTTATATTATTAATTATTATTTTGTATTATTTATTATTTTTATTATTTATTATTTATTATTATTTATTATTTTTATAGTTTATTATTTATTATTAAGGGGAGGGATATTACAAAGTACATGGATCAGCAAACGTAAGAGGCCACAAGGGATGACTTGTAGCTAAGTGCACCAAACATGCATAAACACAATGGTGTTCCTTTCATGGTCTAGACCATGTTGTACATGCTTTAGGACAAGATGGACACAGGTTCCAAGGCCATATACCTGAATTCCATGGAGGCAATAGTTTGCTTTTAGCAAAACAAAATCAAGCATTTTGGGGACATCATAGCATAGTACAAGGCTTGTCATCAGTAATGATTGAGAAGCATCAAGTGGATGTTGCCGAATTGGTCTTTCCCCAAACCTTGGAGTCATAGTTTGTTTTCTTGTTAGGCTATCTCTGGCGTATTTTGTCTCACATGGGTACATGTGAAAAATGTGTATTATTTGTAATTGTGTTGTAAGTGAAATTCCGAGTGTCATTTGTGGAATGCGAATAGTCACTATGTAATGTAAAGAGTTATTTGTAAAGAAGTTGAAGATTCACGAGGGTAGTTGAAGAGTCTCAAGGGGGAATGTCAAAGGTCACCCCACCCTTTTTTATAAATAGAATCTTATAACTCGTAGAACGGGGCTTTTGGGAGCCAAGATTTTGGCTAGGCATTACTTAGAGGAGACTTGGAGATTATTGTGATAAGCCTTGGCTTCTCCACAACATAGAGTGAGTGCATATCTTTTGAGGAGCAGGATGTGTTGATTGTAATGTTCCACTATTGGGGCTAGTGGTTGTCAATGGTGGATGTATGGATGGAACTTTCACTTAATAATGTAACTGAGCCATGACGTTTTCATGGATATGTTGCTATTGTAGTTCGACTATTATGGTTACTTTAGCAATGTATGTTATTTAACTTATGCATTTGTGTATGAACTATTTCGAACCTTGTTGAAAATGTGTTGTTGTATTAACCCATCACTTTGGATTGTGGACTATTCTCCTTCCATCCTGTGATGTCGTTCCACTTGTGTGTTCCTTTCAAGTTGTGTACTATTATAGGCTTCTAAGGGAAACACTTCCTTTTCCCCTTTGTGTGTTAGAACACCCATGCATCTCACTTGATTTGCTGCAAGGTCAATCACTTGCTTCCGACAAAGTTATCATACTTACCTATGTGTGCTACTGCAGTCAAGGCACTACATTACTACCCACTGATGGGAATCCTACTCCAAATTGCCTAAGATCTAGTTGGGACTTATTACTGAGGAGAGCCCCTGACACGTTGGTGGGTCCAACAACATCAACAACTCCCTAGCGATATGTTATTTATTTCTTGTAGTTGTGCCACATCAAAATGATATTCTAAGGCCTATGAGTGGTATTAATGTAGTATAGGGATATTTATGGGTTGGTGGATGAGACTAGTAGTTTCTTCCAAGTTATTTCAAATTAATGGCTTGTTCCACACCATGATTTGCAATGAGATCAATTTCAAATTTCTTAATTATGAAAATTCATGTAATAGTAATGTTTCAGTACACTTAGAACATGTTGTTGAATTCATTTGGTGGATCATTAGATATTTTAAGCTAGAATTTTCTTGGTGTATTAGGTCTCATGCATGTACCATACATTTCCTTAACTACAATTTTCTTCTAGATCAATTTCTCTTAAGGATGAATTTTTAAGACTATACATATTTGACTTAGGTACCCTTGTGATTGTGCGAAATTTCTAGGTAGGTTGGACTATTTTCTATAGTGATGGTAGAGATGATGTCAAATAGTCTGCCACAACAATTCTCATTCGATTTAGTATAGTTTCAAATGCAACTGGATTGTTTTGATGATGATTGAATGTATGAGTTACATCCCAATATCAAGTATCAAGAAAATAGGAAAATTCTTTGTTATCAACCAAACACTTTGAAAATGAAAAAATCAATGAATAACAATCCACTTTGATGGGAAACCCTCCCTTTATAACAAAGCTAATGCAAAAAAAAAATATGAAGCCTAAACAAATGAATAATCCTTGTCATAAATGGGAGATAAAGTGGTATGATGTAACCTACCATTGGGTCAATCTAACAATAACTAATAAGCTAATAACAAATGCTTGTTAGAGCCTTAGCATAGCCTCACTCTTCAAAAAATATTTGCCCTCAATTCTTGTAATTGAGAGTGTTTATTCATGAACTACTTATTTACCCATAAAGATTCTTGTAGAGGCATATTCTTCCACTTGATTAGGTACCCCATAATGATTCTATTACAAAGAGATAGTGAATGTTGATTTATAACATTTTCTGGTTCAATAATAAACTTTCCTTATTCATCTAACTCTAGAAGTCATATTTGCACTAGCATATTTTGTCCCAAAACCTTTTTTTAGGAAAGATATATGAAAAACATTATGAATGTGAGAAAGAAATTGTTGATCTATAACTTTTTTTGGTTCAAGAATAAACTTTCCTTATCCTTCTAACTCTTGAAATTATGTTTTCACTAGCATAGTCTATCCCAATACTGTTTTTAGGAAATATACATGAAAAAACTTATGAATGTGAGAAGGGAAATATAACTCATACATCACTTATCCAATCTTGTGACTCTAATCATATAGCATCCATATAATTTTGGAGTTAATTTCTAATTCTTCTTTTCTGAGTGTAGACTACTTATAAGATTGTAGTATAAAAAATACCCAATCACCCTCCTCTAATTATCTTTCACTTCAATGTTGATCTCTTGTTGCTTCATCCCGTTTTGTGTCATTTGAAGGTTTTCCTTAATAGTTATCAAAGTTTGTTTAGTCTTCTCCATATGTGACTCCATTTCTTGTACTCTGTACTTATCTTGCAAAAAATATGAGATACTAGGAGCTAGATATAAGTTGTAATATAGGAACTTGTAAGCAATTACCAATAGTGCATTGAAAAAACAATGTATATTACTATTACATTAGCATACATATAAACACAAAGATAGAGAAGGAGAAAATAACACAAGTAGTGGAAGACTAGCAAACAAGTTTCTTTATTGAGATGCCACAACACTTACAATATATCTTCCTTAAATATACCTCTTTGTTACATCAATGAACTATTTATATATGTCATTTAGTTACAAGGTAGTTGTAATTGTCTAACTACCTTGATTAGTCGACCCAACTATGTGATTTATTGACTTATATTTTGACTTAGATATTCATCTAGGTTTGACTATCGGGTTCAGTTATCAGGGTTGACTAGCCCTTCCAATATCTCCACCCACCTCAAGTCCTTACCTGTCCCGAGCAAGTGGGAGATGTAGATTTACAATTCCAAAAAAAAGAAAAATTAAGAGAGTTTATAATATAGAAACCTTTTATGTATTTACTCTATGGTAGTTGTAGATGTTCCCCTCGTACTTTAGTGCTTGCCTAATTTTTTGTAGTTGATGTTGGAACTATTGAAGTTTATAAAGACATTATGTACTTCTTTAAAGATTATTTTATGCCATGTATATAGAGGTACCTATTTAATCAAAAATTTATGATCCATATTTTTGAAAGAACAAAATGAAATATAGATATAAATAGAAACATAGAGATACAATGAAAACATAACTTCAATTCATTAATAACAAAGTACTTGAAATTGTTTACCTGCAAAATGGTAATAAACTAACTCAGGCGATGGTAGCTTATCTATGAGAAGATATGTGGTGGATACATGACTTCTAAAATATGTTACAATGAGGCTCGAAGGCCTATTTATTATTGAGAAAAAATGGAAAACCCTAAACATCCAAAAACCTAACCCTAGGAGATGAAGCGGAAAATATTTGTGGGCTCCGTTGGGGTAAATTGGTACATCAACTTCTCAGGGTCGTAACTTTGGAAATTTATTTTTTTTGGTGTGTATGATACCTCGTTAGAAATATCTATCTGAGGATTACAAATTTTGACTGCAAACCTATGTTTTAGGTTTTGAGTTTGCTTGTTTTCCAATAAAATGTAATTTAGGGCCTCAAAATGGCTCTAGAATTTTAGGACCCAAAAAACTGCCAAAAATAGTAAATTGTGCTACAATTAAGGAAAAAAGAAACAATGGCTTGGATCCAAGTGAAATAGGTGTGTGGCCACCAATATCCACCTGGATCAAGCCTCCCCCTTTATGAAGCAATGGTCACCATTGCATTGAGCACCTCCATGAGATGGGGAAACTTCTACTAAACTTGGTCCCTGGTGAGCCACTTGCATTAGTGCAAGAGTTGGCTAGCTTTGACAACTCGACATAGTTGGATCCTATATTTTTGAGTGCTCTTGATTTGTTTTTCCATGCTTTGATTTGTTGTGGCATGTTCAATGTAGTCCGGGTTGATATCTATTGGTGTCAACTGCTCAACAATGTTTGATGTGTCCAAGAATGGTGAAAATTATGGTCGAAGTTGGTTGACATTAAATATGAGGTGCAAGACAAGGAATAGGGGGATACTGAGCTTGAAATAATTGTCTCCCATAACCTTGGTGATGGTGCAAGGCCCGTATCAGATTAGTCAAAATTTACAATAGCCTCCAGTAAGGAACTCTTTCTGTAGATGTAACCAAACTTTGCTTCCCACCTGAAACTTATGGGGCACTTGATGTTGATCATGTCATTGTTTGTATTTTTCATTTGCTTTCTCTAAGATATCATGATCCTACTAGAGGTTGTGTTGAATGCACTCAATAAACGAGTGGCTTTATCAGCTTCTAACCAAACATGGACAAATTATTCATGTGTAGTTGCAAAAGGTAGTGTAACATCAAGGAGACATAGTGATTGAAATCCCAGGTCCACTTCAAGGGGTTGTGGTCAATTGAGCTATGGACAGATATGTTGTAGTTAGGTTGTACATAGGGAAAACTTGCATCCCATGTTCGAGGATGCTCAGATTTGTACATGCGTAGTATGTGCACAATCATCCTTGTTGACGACCTTTGTCTGGCCATCAATCTAGGGGTGGAATGCAACCAACTTGGTGATCTTGATGTCGAATAAGGACCAAAGGCTCGACCAAAACACTCTTAGGAACCTGCTATCGCAATTTGATATAATAGTCTGGGGGATCCCAAAATGTACTCACACTCATTTAAAGAAGAGTCTAGTAGTGGCCTCTGTTGTGATACTCTTCTTACAGGCAGCCAATATGGCCATTTTAGAAAATTTGTCGACAACCACAAATACAAAGTCGTTTCCTTTTTTGGTAAAAGGAAGGCCAGACATATATTCCATGGATATGGATTCCCAGGGCTGGCTAAGAGTAGGAAGAGGAGTATATAAACCTTGCTTCTTAATAGTTGGCTTGGCAATGGCACAAGCAGTTCATGATCTAATGTATTTTCCAAAATCTTGTCAGATATTTGGCCAATAAAAATACTTCTATAGTATGGCCACAATTTTCTCCACACCAAAGTGTCCTGCAACTCGACTATAATATGCCTCCCAAATCAACTTGGCACACTCTCTTAAAAGAACACAAAGGTTCCTTGAGTAGCATAATAATTTTTTACATGTAATCATGGGAATTGGGTGAACACTTGTAAATAATGTAAGTAGTAAATAATGGAAAATTAAGAGTCATCGGGAGGTGAAACCCAAGAGTCACTCCCTTGTGTATATAACAACAAGGAATCCTAATGAATAAGCACAATTGATTTGAGGAGTTACCTCCTAGCCTGACATGGTATTGGAGCCAGCTCCATTTTTGGCATTCCAGTCTGCCCCTATAACTCCCTCCTACCTATGTTCTACCTATTTAGAAGAATTAACACCTATGCCATTGCTCCTGAGGCTCAAACCCATCTTCCATACACTGTCATATATTTTTCTTTATTCCAATTCTAAAAACTACCCGAACGCTGGCATGAATGTTGTTGTTTAACGCATAGCTCGGATAATCAGTGCATTTTTTGAGAGATTACTAGACTCACCTCACAATCAACTCCATTTTTTTTTACATGGCCGACCTCAGCCCTTTGGCCCTCGACTTTGCTCCTCACACCAACTCCTAGTTAATCTGGCCTCCATACACATATCTCCAACGTCAATATCGTATACCACTCCAAATTCTATTGCAAACACTCCTCACAGGTTCTTCCTGGCCCATTACATTAATACTACTCACACCATACGTTGGCGCTAGCTCGGTTCCACACATTTTATATCGCTTCCCCACTATGCTGCTACTGACATATGTAATACCACGCTTCCCACGCCGACAATTCCACTAAGCCCTACAATACCAAACCTCTGTCATGCTACCATACAACACTCCAAGTGTTACATTCCTCGACTCCCAGTCCACCGGTTGCTCATGGCTCCGTAGACCTCCTACCAGTCATAACGTTGTATGTTGTATGCTCATGGCCCCATGGACCTCCATATGGTGTATTCTAGTGCACATCATGGATATTCAACAGACATACCTCCCTCCCATATGCTGCCATAGTTCCCAGGTGGATACCATAAGTCTCAGGTCGATACCACATAGCGAAACATACTATACCCACTCTTATTTTTTATCCCATAAATTTGCTCTCACTTTTAAATCCACTCCCCAGTTTTTAATCTCACTCATATTTGATAGTCATAACTCCATTTTTTAAATTTGCTCGTCACTGCGCCTTTAGACTTTAGTTTGCAATGACAACTTCTCTGTCTCTGGTTGGTGTTTTGGAAATCTAGTTTGTGAGCTGTCATATTTAGGTTTTATTAATCAATGATTTACAAGAGGAGTTTGTTTTCAGAATATATTTGCAGTCTATTATTTGGGAAGTGTTGTTGGGTTTTGGATTTTATGCAGTGCCTCTCTCAAATAATACCTCTATTTAATAATAATCAAATTGCAATTTTTTCCACTAGAACTGCATTTTTTTTTCCACCATAAGTACAATTTTTTTTTGCAGTATACATTTTAAAATACATTCATTGATACCTATTTTGGTAGATTTTCTCGACGGGAAGGAGAACTATCCTGAGTGGTCTTAGAATATCAAACACACTCTTGTTTTTAATGAGTTTTGGAAAGGAGTGTGTGTAGGATAAGGAGACAATGAACTAGCAAAGCCTACCTCAGACAAGGAATTTTCCATTTGGGAAAACAAGAATAGCAAGGCATAGGTGTTGATTGCAGCATCTGTAAATGAAGAGGTGAGTCACCATATTTCACCATTTTTGAATTCTTTTGAAGCCTTACAAAAATTGAAGGAACTCTATGACTCACACTCTGCACTTGAAGTTGTCCAACTGATGATTAAATTATCCAACCTTGAATTACTAAATGATGATCCTCTTACTCTTGCATCAAAAGTAAAATCTATTATGCATGATATCGAAGTCACTAATGTTGAAATAGACATTCCTCTGATAGCTTTTGTCAAGGCACTTTATCCCACTTATTCAAATTATCTTGAGTCATTTAAAGCAAAGGAAACCTCAAAGAAATTATCTTTGACTCCCTTGTGAATAAATTTGCCAAGAGAGAGAAGGATTTTGGGAATAAGACAACTCCTCAGTCTTATGAACAAGTTGTGTGTCTTGCACATAGAGAGAATAATCATGCTCAGTATTCTTCCATAGGAAGAGGTGGTCGAAGAGGAAGAGGAAGAATAAATTTAATAGGCATGGGGGGCAGACACTCTTAAGGAGAAAAGTCTGATTTGCATTGCATACCTTGCAATAGAGATCGATCACATGATGCATCCACATGCAAGTTTCCTTGGGACAGAATTGAGAAGGAAATAAATCAACCCAAAGATAAAACCAATGACAAAGAGAAAGTTAAAGCACCTAAATCTACTCATTATGTTGTGGCACATTGTAATATTAGAGTAAATGAAGACTTGTTTAATGCTTCACTTTCTTCTTAGAAAAATGATTGGTTGTTTGATTCACGAGCAACTTACCACATGAATTTTAGAAGAGATTTCTTTGAATAATTTACTGACAATGTTGATGGAGTAGTATAATTTCTAGACAAATCAAAACTCAAGCCATCAGGGCTTGGCACAATAAGCCTCAAATTGCCTGATCTCCTAGACTTTCTTCTACATAATGTTTTATATCTCCCACAACTGAGGAGAAATTTGTTATCCTGGGTTCACATCCTCAAGTAAGGAAACTCCATTCATATGTTTGATGGCAAGTTTGAGGTGTGAGAAAAGCATAATATCACTCACTTGTCATGACGGGGATAGAAGAAGAAAGACTTCTCAAGTTGTAGGTACCTCTCCTCGTGCACAAAATTTCTCATAGAGTTCTCATTATGATGAAGGCACATTTCCATCAAGTCTTTTATGGCGTGCTAGATTTGGGAACTTAAACTATGATGGCCTTCGCTTGTTGAATAAAATGGTGTTACTAGTTTTACTACAATTCCTAAGAAACTTAAAAATGTGATGTTTGCATTCTAGGAAAGCATAACAAACAATCTTTTCGTAATTCACATTCCAAAGCACATAGAAAACTAGAACTCATTCATTCAGATTTATGTAGTTTATTGCTTGTTCCTTCTGCAAATGTAAATAAATATATGATGACATTTATTGATGACTACACTAGAATGTGTTGGGTTTATTTATTGAATAAAAAATCTGATGATTTTCAAACATTCAAGAACTTTCATACATGGATTGAAAATTATGCACAATCCCATATTGGCTCTATTCACACAGATAATGGAAAAGAATACACTTCAAATGAATCTGAAAACTATATTTTCTAGCATGGGATAAAACATCAAACAATTGTGCCTTATAATCCCTAACAAAACAGAGTATCTGAAAGAATGAATAGGAAAATCTTAAATATGGTACATTCCATGATGTTTTTCAAGAATGTAAAATTGATGTTTTGCGCTGATGCAGTTCTATGTGTTGCATATGTAAAGAATAAATGTCCATCTAATGCTATTAGAAACAAGACTCCTTATGAAATGTGGTATGGCCACATTCCTTTGGTAAAGCATCACAGGGTCTTTGGTTCCACCTGTTATGCCTTGATACCAAAAGTACATAGAAACAAACTTGGTGCAAGGAGTCATAAGAATATCTTCTTGGGGTATTCAAATACCTCCAAAGCATACCATCTCAATGATGACATTAATAAAAAAATTGTTGTATCTAGAGATGTAATACTTCTTGAATATTCTAAAGCTGATAATCTTCCTGAGGGTCAACTTGATCGCTTGGATAGATTTGGATAATCAGATTCCACATCTTGAAGGGGGGATTCCTATACTAGATCAATATGTGGAATCTTCTTCTGAAGCAATCTCTCCCCCACATGCAACTCTAACCAATGATGATACTTTGAGTGATGTCATTGACAAAATTGGGAGAATCAATCTTGATTCGGTCCCAACTCAATCAACTGAGCATCCTGTACCATCTTAGAAAGGTCCCCCAAAGTGGTTAACAAAGACACTTGAAAGTGTTCATCCTAATGAGGTTGGAAATACAGCAACAAGAAATTCAACCAGGAAAAATGGAGGTGACGTAGATGATTCTAATTCACCTATTGATATGGATGTTTCTTATGATTGTGAACTGAATTTGTCTACAAATTTTGAACCAACTTCCTTCAAATAAGCCACTTCTCATGATGAATGGAAAGAGGCGATGCAAAAGGAGTATGATGCCTTGATAAAGAATGGCACACTGAAGCTGGTTGATCCTCCATTGGGAACCAAACCAGTTGGCTACAATTGGGTCTACAAGAACAAGTATAAAGCTTATGGCTCCCTTGATAAGCACAAAGCCAGGCTTGTGGCAAATTTTTTTGCAAAGAAGGAAGGGGTCGATTATGAGGAGATTTTTGCCCCCACAACAAAATGGGCTACCATATGGACACTCTTTTCCCTAGCAGCTTAGAATGGTTGGAAAGTCCATCAAATGGATGAAAAAATTGCTTTCTTGAATGGAGATCTAAAAGATAATGTTTTTATGTCCCAGCCTGAAATATTTGTAGTGAAAGGACATGAACATAAAGTATGCAAAATTGTGAAATCCTTGTATGGTCTCAAACAAGCACCGCGAGCCTGGTATGAAAAGTTAAATGAGCATCTTCTGAAACTCAACTTCAAACATTATGATCTTGATGATGCAACTTTGTTTGTCAAGAAAGTTGGCAAAACACTTGTATATCTTGTGGTATATGTAGATTATCTTTTGATGACAGGGAAAAATGAGAGCTACATTGCATCCATAAAGAAGGAATTGAGGAAAGGTTTTGAAATAACTAACTTGGGCTATGTTCACTACTATCTTGGTATTGAAGTAACTCAACATCCGAAGTCTATATTCCTCTCTCAAAACAAGTATGTTGGAGATCTGTTGAACAATTTTGGCATGGTTGAGTGCAATCCTCCAACTACTCCAATGGAACAAAAATTAAAGCTCACATCCATTAAAGGAAAAGAATTTGAGGATGCAACAAAGTATAGAGTTCTTGTAGGAAGTCTCAACTACCTGACTACTACCAGACTAGACATTTCATTTGATGTTGGAATCCTCTCCTGGTTTATGCAAAATCCTTGTGAGAGACATTGGTCTGCTACAAAAAGAGTTCTAAAGTACGTGAAGGGAACTCAAGACTTTGGACTCAAGTATACACAGGTGGGAAACTTCAGCTTGATTGGATACTCTGATTTAGACTTCGATGGAGACAAAGAAACTAGGGTGTCAACTTCTAGTTATGCTACAAGTCTTGGATCAGGAGCTGTCTCCTGGAGATCACGCAAATAATCAGTTCCAAAAAATTCCACAAAAAAGGTAGAATGTGTGGTAGCAACTGAGGCAACAAAAGAAATTGTGTCGCTCAGGAAAATTCTAGAATATTTGTAAGTAAAACAAGTACATTCAACTCCACTCATGATTGACAACACCTCTGCAATAAAGTTGGCCAAGAACCCAAAGTTCCATGATCGAACAAAGCACATATATACAAAATACCATCTGATTCGACATCATGTTGAGGCCAAGACAATCCATCTACATCATTGTTCCACTAATGAGCAGATTGCAGACATCTTCACCAAAGTTCTTGGAAGAGAAAAGCTTGAAGGATTCAAAATTATGCTTGGACTCACCAACATCACTTCAGATTAAGAGGGGGGGATGTTGACACCTAATCATGGTGATTGGGTGAACACTTGTAAATAATGTAAATAGTAAATAATTAAAAATGAAGAGTCATCACGAGGTGAAACCCAAGAGTCACTCCCTTGTGTATATAACAATGAGGAATCCTAATGAATAAGCACAATTGATTTGAGGAGTTACCTCTTGGCCTGACAATAATGCATCTTGGCGGTGGAAGTATGGAACTTTCTTTCCATCCACTAGCATCTAGTATGTGGTGGAAAATTCTCAATAATTTTTATATAGTTGTGGCCATCCAGAGGTCTTGTATTTTATATTCAAATAGAACTATTGAAAATATGTGGATCACTTCTGATGGTAATCGTTCTACAACTTTCCTTGGGTCTGTATAAACTGCAGGGGTCGGTGATCTATGTGGATGACCATCTCCTTCCCTAGAATGTAATTTTGCCATTGTTGAAAAGCTTGCATAATGGAGTACATCTCCTGATCATAGGTGGGGTATTTTTGATTTGTATCGGAAAGTTTCTCACTGTGATAGGCCATTAGATGCCCTTGTTGGGTGTGAATTGCACCAATAACATAGTTAGAGGAATTTGTCTCAATTTCAAATTGTTTTTGTAGGTCTGGAAATTTGAATAGGTGGTGCTTCAGCTCATTAAACACCTTTTGTTGGGACTCAAAACCAAAAAAAAAAAAAAAAAAAAAAAAAAACTTTCATTCTGCCCTTGGTAACTTGACTTAAAGGCCAAGTGATATGAGAGAATCCCAACATGAACCTCCAGTAAAAATTGGCAAGGCCCAAAAAGCTGTGAATCTCTATTAGAGTGGTAATAATTGGTCAATCCCAAATGAATTGGATCTTAGCCACATCCATATGCACACCTTTTTCATCAATGATGTAACCTAAATATTAGATCTGGCCCATGCCAAATGTGCATTTCTCCAAGTTGGCACACAGTTTTTTTTGTCATAGGATTTGAAGGGCCTGCCAAATGTGTTGCAAGTGCTCTACCCAAATCTTGACGAAGATGAGGATGTCGTCCAGATCAACAACCATGAATGAGTTGGTGAAGGGCCACAAGATTTCATCCATCAACTTTATAAAAGTAGTAGGGTCATTTGTCAACCCGAAGGGAATGAAAAACTATTCAAAAAGGCCTTCCTTAGATTTGAAGGTGGTCTTACAGACATCTGTGGGCTCTATTAAAACCTGGTGATACCTAGAACTTAGATCGATCTTGCTAAAATACTTAGACCATTTGAGCTAGTCTAGAAGGTCATCAATCTGTCAGATTAGATACATGTTCTTGACAGTGATTATGTTTAGTTCCCGATAATCAATGCAGAGCCTCCAGGTCCCATCCTTCTTTTGTAAAAATACACTTGGATTCCCACAGGGTGAGAAACTTGGTCGAAGGTGCCCTTTTTGTAGCAACTCTTGTATCTGCCACTTGAGCTCTTCATTTTCCATAATGGAATAGTGGTATATTGGCCCATTGGGTAGAGGTACTTCAGGAGTCAGATCAATCAATTTCTTAACCTAACAGTCCAAGGGGACCCCTATGGGTGAGGAGAAGATGTCCTTGTATTCTTCCATGACCTTATCCACATGCTTCTGTTGTGTGGAGGAACCCTTCCCGGGGGCCATGGATGTGGCCAAGATATTCCCCTTACTTTGAGAGTGAATCAGAAAGAAACAAAATTCTCAGTCTAGGAGATGATCTTACTGCATTGCTTAGTAGAGATCGAAGAGCTGGTGGTAGGCGAGGCTACCTTCCGTATTATGTACAACTTACTGCACAAATAAATAATAACAGTGCAAGGCCTCGACTCATACACAACATGACACTTCCATAAGTATGGGTGGCCTAATAATACATAACAAAATTCAAGAGGAGCGACATCACACAGTACCTCATCTTTGAAGGGTTTGATGTTGTAGGGAAGACTGAACTATCGGTTGACACGAAGATATCGTCCTTGGTGGAGCCACCCGATGATGTATGGTTGTGGGTGTGGTGTGGTCAATAGGCCCAACCACTTAACGACCTCTGCTGATATGAGGTTCTTTTGGCTCTCGCTATCAAAAATGAACTAGAGTGGAGACCCCTTCACCCACATCTATTAGTGGACGAGATGCTCCCCTTCTTCTGGATATTCGGGCTCAATATTCTATATCCTGGTGGTGGAAATGGTTGCATTGGGCTCCACATAAATAATTTTCTTCTCTTTTTCATTCCCCTTATTGGGTTCGGACTCAAATTCATAACATGCATATAACTTTGAAGCCTTCAACTCAACCACCGATGATTGCTTGGCTCGACACTCACTTTTGTTTATGCGTGGGGCTCTTATGGAACTCACACCACTTTCCCATGTCCTTTTTCTTCGTGGTGTTATTCTTTGCTTGTGGCTTCAACAAGTTGTCTTGGGTCACCTTGCCTTGGCTTTGTCCTTTTGGGCACCTTTCACTTGCTTCAGATTCGTAGATCCAATGCCTTGCTTCTTCTATTTAAATTTCTGCTTGATCTTGACAATGTATCGATTGGTGGTTCCAAGCGAGGAGATGTCCAGGAACTCCATCTCATCCTAGATGTATTTGTTTAGATAGTTGCGGTACTTGAGTACCAAATGCTGCTCAGAATCATTGATACCCAAATTTGTGCAAAGGGTATGAAAAACATTTGTGAACTTGGGCATGTCTTGGTCACTTCCTTACCATAGTTTGGTCAACTTTATGCACTTATCTTCATAGCTACTGATAAGGAAAAAAATCCAAGTGAGTGCGGCTAAAAGAAGTGAGGATTTCCTCTCATCCCTCTACTCACAGTAGGTTTCACACCAATCCTTGACATGGGCGGTGACTTTGAGGAGTGCAAAAGTAATCATCTCCCTACTATAAAAATCATGAATAGGAAAATGTCCTTCCAATAGATTTAACCATTTATTTATGGCATTTGCATCTATATGGCCTTCAAATATGGGAATTTCAAAGTTGACTTGTACCTTAAATGGAGTAGCACTTCTAGGGTGGTTGTTGGATGAAAATGTATCGCTTGTGGGTATACGCTGAAGGATCTAGGAAAAGTTTTCCATCATTGTGTTCCTTTGTTGCTCGAGGGATTCTTCAAGCAATATTATGAAAAGATATCATGATCCCTCGTCTTTCTTTTCTTCCACCATGGGAGATCATCGGGGTTAGTGAGGTTAGTATTGCAAAGGTTCAACCAGTTCAAGCCCTAACTCATTATACCCCAACCCTGTTGGAGACATGCATAGAGAAAAACAGAGAAAGAGAAGACCAATCAAATACCACTGATCCATATTTATAAAGGAACTAAATTAAATACAGATATAAATGGAAACATAGAGATACAATAAAAACAAAACTTCAATTCATTAATAACAATGCACTGAAAATTGTTTACATGCAGAATGGAAATAAACTAACTCAAGCAATGGTAGCTTATCTCTGAGAAGATATGTGGTGGATACATGTCTTCTGAAGTTAGTTACAATGAGGCTTGAAGGCCTATTTATTATTGAGAAACAATGGAAAACTCTAAACATCCAAAAACCTAACCCTAGGAGATGAAGCACCAAAATTCTTTTGGCCCCGTTGGGGTAAATTGGTATATCAACTTCCCGGGGTCATAATTCTGGCATATGATCCTTTTTTGATGCCTATGATACCTAGTTATAAATATATATATCTGAGGAATAAAAAATCCAAATAAAAACTTATGTCATAGGCTACAGGTTTTCCCGTTTTCCAAAAAAAACATTTAGGGCCTCAAAATGGCTCTGGAAGTTTAGGACCCAAAAAACTGCCAAAAATAGTAAATTGTGCTATAATCAAGGAAACTGAAAGAAACAATGGTGTGGGTCCAAGTGGAATAGGAAGGATGCCACCAATATCCACGCGGATCAATTTCAGCGTTTCTTGTTGTCTCTATTGTGCCAACCACTAGGACTACCTTTATTTTTGTGGAACCTGATGTGGGAGAAAAAAATTGAAAACTTGGTTGAACTAGAGAAGCTAGAATGTGTAGTCACAACAATGTTAGATCCTGAGATTAACCAATTGGTGTCTTATGTTTGTGTGGTGTAGGATTTTGTAATTTTTTATCAAAGGTTGACCATTCATCAATAATGTATTGAGCTTGCACCCCAACTAAAGTCATTTTCGCTAGTTATTCGATTTCTTTTATTCAAGGTTGCATCATGTGCTTCCAGAAACTATTTGTTGCACTAATCCTCCAAAATCTAGCCTTATTCTAGATATTTATTAAGGTGTTTGAGGGAAATATTATCTCCCACCTGTGATCTTTTTCCTTCATAAAAAAATCAAGCAAAAAAATATATAATTGGCATTTTCTTTATAATAATGTTTAACGAACTTTCACGTGGAGGTGATTCATGAGCCCCAAATTTTCAATGGTTAAATGGATCATGTGGGGGCTTGGTTAAGTATTTATTTTCATATTGGTCAGTTGCACCACCCTAGTTAGGATTTTCCTGTCAATCGAATTTCCCATTCCAGTCAATTTTTTTATCCATGTTGATTAATTGTCTTTTATCAACCTATCTACCACCGTTGGGTTAGAAGAATAACCTTAACCTAACTTACGTCATTTGGATGGCTAAGATACACCTTTCATATCCCAAAAAAGATAAATTTGGGTGCTGTTTTAGATGAGTTTCAGAAGAGTGATACATCACTCTGATGAAGTGTATTACAAAGTTATCCCCATCGCTTTGTGTCAGCAAGGGAGTAGTGAAGAGGTCAACCTTATAAAAATGTAGTTTCCAAGATGAAATTAGATTGAGGATGAGATTAATTGTAAAGGGTCTAATAATTGGAGCCTTAGGCTTAATTACCTTGGCCCTTGGTTTCCAGAGACATCAACCCATATCCATGAGAAGCCTATATAAGGAAGAGCATTCTAAGGGAGAGGGGAGACATAGAGACATATTACAGGTAAAAGTTGGTGGAATTATTAGAGGAAGCCTCTTTGCATGTTCAAGATAGCCTAAATTTGAACTATCAACCAAGGAGGGGTCAAGATCAAGGTGTTGAAAGGGGATATTTTCATCCTAGGTATAACACTATAAGCATGCCATCTTCATTAATGTGTGTTTCAATATGCATCCCCCAATTCACATGTTCATTTGGTTGCATTTGGTTGGATTTGGAATACTTGGAAAGTCTAATATTAGATCTAGCAAATATTCTATGTTTGGCAGGAGATTCAAGTTCATTGTTTGTAATGTGTGCAAGATGCAAGTGTGAGTAGTTAGGAAAACTTCTCTAGGATCTGAAGTGAGATTCCAAGTAGCTACATCAATGATTAAGAGTAAAGGTATGCAAGCCTCTTTCCCTGCCTCTTAGTTTATAAATATTTGAAATAATCTAGATCTAGGAAATATATTGAATGGTTCATCCTCTATCTATATAGATCTAGGGTAGGTGTGTAGAGCATAAAGTTATTAGTAAATAATAAGGAAAATTAGGTTAACGGAGTTGCCAATTAATCTTTTTTATGTACTCAAATTGTTGGACTAGTTGGTTTTATTTCTCTAGTCTATCCTTCACTATTCATATTTATTGGTTGATTCTAACCGATCAACATTCTTCACATAGTTTTCCAATTTGATGATGTTCCCCTAACTTAATAGGTTCTAATTTACTTGATTCTTTTCCTTTTGATTCTTTCTGCACCATCTTATTGAGATAATTTTGTAGATATTGTTTTATTAGTTATGCATGTTTCAACAAATATGTATGTTTTGTCAAATTTTCTTTCCTTTCTTTATCTATTTTCATTATTTACCAAATAATATAATCCTCCTCATTTTTTTCTTCTATGTAATTGGTGAATGAATGTGCTTATTTATGGTATATATTAGTTATAAGATGCTTCTTTTAAGGTATTTCTCATAAAATTTCTTATACTTAAATTTATTGTTAATTATTGTTACATAAATAAATCAATTACTTTTAAGTTATACAAGAACATATTAACCCTCACCAAAGTGGTTTTCATCCAAGTGTAGGTCTAATAACACCCCCGAAGAGGTTTTCATCATCAATCTTACTCATAATCATTAATTTTATTATTTCTTTATTCGATCACCATTGTCAACTTTGTCAAACAACTTTCCCTTTCATTGTTCTTAATTGAATTACATCAGTCTATCAAATTTCCTCCATGACGAACAAACCTAGCCTTGTAATATCTAATTTTAAAGGTTTCCCTTTAATTTGAATATCATATAAGAGAGCCAAACCTTCTTGCTTTATATCATTTTTCTTTATATGGAAGTCATGTCATTATTTTTTATGTATTTTCAAAATTTCTTGGTGATGTAATATAATCAATCAATCTTCTTCTAGTTGATTTTATTGGTATATTCTTTGTTGCTTAGCTCTATCAATAAACATGTTGCTCGTCACAAAAACTAAATTCAAAAGTGGCAGGGGGGGAATATTGGTTCGTCACATTGATAATCCATAGAACTGAAATATGACTAAGGAATGATATCAGAAGGAAGAAAAGATGTCTTAAAAAAATCAATAATCATATCCTCATGATCACGACATTATGTGCAAGATTGGATAATACCGCCATATCAACATTAGTATCATAAATTGGATCTCCATCAAAATGATTGTCACTCCAATCCCATTTCCCCTCTTGCACATGTAGGAAACCATCATTGTATTCTCTAGGGGATTAATGGGATCACATTTTTCAAGGGTTTCATAGGATATATCATTAAACTCAATATCCATGAAAAGGGTAGAG
This sequence comes from Pinus taeda, assembly GCA_000404065.3. NCBI lineage: Eukaryota > Viridiplantae > Streptophyta > Pinopsida > Pinales > Pinaceae > Pinus > Pinus taeda. The sequence continues at coordinate 136,034 of APFE030838998.1, forward strand.
CTTACCTCATATTTACATGGCAAGGAGTAATTCTCAATAGGAGCTTCTTCATTAATATTAGAGTCATATCATGATTACCATCTTCTTCAAGAAATCCTTCAATATGCTCCTCTTGATGATCCAAAAAAGTCTCTTCTTCTTGCTCTTGGTAATCTTCTTCATCATATTCCTCTTCAATACCTTCAAAGAGATCTATGATATATTCACTTTAAAGGGCTTGGATTAAGTCTCAAAGGTTGTTCTCATAGTTTTTATATCTTGATCCCTAACACTAAATAAATTTTTCAATAAAATACCTTATGGGAGATATTCTCTTTGGGTGGAAAAAATATTTAAACCACTCTTTTTTACTTTCTTGAAAAGATTCCAAAAATAATATCATCAATGCATCTACATAAATCATATTATTTTTTTAATCATACATCTTGAATCTTACCACATGATAAATATTTGAAGAAGCAATACCATTAAATTTGGGACAATTAACATAGCAACCTGGGTAGAGATGCTTTGGATGTCCAAGGACATCTTGATATCCAATGCTTGGTATTTCTTTTGCAACTCCTAATGAGCCATTTTTTATCCCATATAATTTTCATGATATGAAATTATGGATTCACCTTGATGAACTCAAAAGTGAATTCAAAATTCCTTAATAAATGCTTGCTTCACCCTACAAGGATAACATTTTTAAGTTCAATGAAGAAATAGGGCTTTGTCTTCTAATGGAGTCACCAAACGATCAGGTTTATCCTTGTGTTCCATATGAGTCCAATCAAGAGAATGAATCTTAGAATTTGGATCATGAGGATGTGGACTCCACTCCTCTCTGAAAATGGTGCCAAAAATTCTTCCCCAAAATTTAGCATGCCTAGTGCAAATCCCCACTAGCAAAAGCTAGACCTTACAACAACAAGACAAAAGGGTTACCATTGTCACCTAAACATCCTTTTTCCTACTCTTTAGTGGTATTTGACCACAAGTGAAGTTTCTTAAATCACCTAAAGGATACTCAATTACTATGGTTCAAGGTGATAAATATGAGGTCTATAAAGCGATGAAGTATCGCCAAAGCTTAGAAAGGCCTAGGTATTATATGCCAATGTTCAAGTACTCTAGTCCTAGACAAACAATATGGTTGTTATAAGTTATGTTTTGTTGATTTTCAATATTAAGGTATGTAATGTCATATAACATCGAAATAAAAGGCCTATCAAGGATAATCAACAAAAAGGGAACAAGGCCTTTTGATAGACACTAGGATTAGGGTTAGGAAATGGAATTTTATGGTAGAAAAATATGCATAAACAACGAATAAGGATGGCGCAAGAATTAAAGGAGTTTTAAACATGAAAATGTTGGGAAAAATAAGTGTATTGCTAAAACAAATCAGCTGTTGACACATAAATTATCAACCAAGGTAAGTATACTTATTTCAAGTTTATCATGCATAGTATATGCAAGTAGCAATTGACAACTAATATTAATTAATTCCTAATTATTGTTAAGATTTCCTTGTACAAGAGCTTGTCACTCAATCAAATCAAATTTGTTTGTAACTATTAACACTTTTAGCAGTGGAAATCAATTCAACAAAAGTTTCACTACGAAACCCACACTTGTATGAAAATGACACACTATACATGACATTGGAAATGGAATCACACTTACAGAATAAAATAACATTTGTCTATCTAAGATCACTCTTGTAGAGAAAAGAATAACACTCCTTGAAATCACTTCCTCACTTGCAAAAAATCATTCAAACACAATCACACACAACCATCGATCCTTATCCTAACAAACAAAAATCAACAAAATCATCAATTGCATAACACATTGTATCACTTGTAACAACAACTAACTAATATTATATATCAATAATGAATAATAAATTTGTAGTAACAATTCAACAATAGTAAAAACACACCATTAGTACAACTCACTAAAATTATAAGCCTTTTTTGGATCCTTGATGATAGCTCTATATCCGTAAAAGGAAATCAAATCCAACCACCATATCTCTACATCCCCAAGTTTCAATTGAAAATAATGCAGATGCTCAAGTACTAGAAGTCAAATCAAAGGAAATTGGAACTTCAACCCTAGCCAATTAAGCGCACAACGTTTGATACAGTTAACATAGACTGGTTTTCTTGAAAAAACATGTAAAAAATTAGGTAGCAATATGGGTCTTTATCCTTCTATTTCTTATCACTAATTAAATTAGTAAAATATCCTTATCCATTTTCAAGGTCATAATCATGCCAAAGACTGTTGGACACCTAATCCTAAATGGGTTAGTGTGGAAGTTGAATGGACAAAAGCAGTCCAAGGGACCTTGGGATGTGAATCCCAACGGTCACCATATTGTACTATAAAGTATATCATGTTAAAAATTGTACTGCATGTTTTATCTTTCCTATTTGTTCTCGCTCACCATGTGTGTTTAACATGGTATCAAAGCAGGCGTATTCCTGCCCTGCATAATTAATTTGAGCCATTTGTTTTATGGCCTTTCTGTGCAGTTTATCTCTGCCACATTCCTCTGCCTGACACTGCAAGCGTTGTCCTCGCTGTTCTGACATGTATGTCTTCCATACCGGTGCTCTATTCTGCGTTACCTGCGACCTCTGTCTTTTACAGTCCTCACCCTTGAAATTAGACCTGTGTTCTCTGTCCATAAGCGTTTCATGGTAATTCAAGTGTTGTCCTGTCTATCATTTTTTCGCTGGTCTTGTCTGCCATATTATTTTCCAGCGCTGTCTCTATCCACAACGCATCTGTCCATATTCAAATAAAAAAAAAAACTGATGCCAGGCGCTGAAAATCACTATAAACCGCCCATTTTTACTACACTCATTATTAAACGCTGGTGAAATTACTGTACGCTATTATGACATTACTGAAACGCTGTTTTTGACATTAATAAAACGCTGAAGGATTATCTGCTTCATTCTGATTATGTAGTTCCTCTAAAGGATTATCTACTTCATTCTGTAAATTTTCAGTGTTATTTGCCTGCTCTTCTGAAGCAACTGCCGATTCAAAACCCGATGCTCTAACAATGTATACCTTGAATCTCATTGGTTGGACCATTTGGAAAACCAAACAGTCCCCGTCTTCCAACTGATGTTGGATCGAAAATCCTCTCCATTAAAACCTCGGGTGAAAGCGCCAAATCGCTGAAGATGCCTTCTACTTTTGTATAAATTGCTCAAAAATGCCTGTTATGTTCCTTGACCCGGATGTTCTGGAGCTTCTGCGTGATGGGATGGAGCGGTATCGCCAGCTCCGAAGTGGTTGAAGTCTCGTTGGGCTTGGATTTGATCACAAAATGCTTAAAAGACTGTGCCAATTCAGTCATATTGTATTGCTGAGCAATCGAATCGACCTGCTGTGAAATCCTCTCGTAAAATTTAACCGTATAAGTGTCCATCAACTCTGGAATATTGTTATCGTTAATCCATTGTTTTTGGATCGAAAATCCACCAGAAACGTGAGAGTGTAACATAGGCTTCAGGAAAGTTGGGTGAGCAGATTCTAACTCAGACTCAATCCTGGCTGCAGCGTCTATTGCTTCTTGCCTTTCTTCAGGATTGGCACACCTCACTGAAAACAACAATCGACAACCTTAACTCCTCCGAACGTAGGGTATGTCAATAGGAGCCTCGCGGTAATCAGGGGGTGGAATGTTGGCAATGTGGGAGGAGCAGCACACTGAGACAAGAACTCTCTCCACCTTTGGCGTTCACGGCTTAGCATTCCTCTGAGGGGTTGTCTTGTGTGTCGAATTGCGTGCCTCGGAAAAACCGTTGGAGAGTGCTACAAGGTTCAACTTCTCCATCCACTTCTTGTTCTCTTCCAAGCGTTACTTGCGAACTTCCTCGTAAGCGTTGGCACTGTTCTTTGGACCCATTGCTGCCCTTAAAAATACTCGCTATCTGCAAGGGGAGAAAAGTGATATATATGCAAAATTTTTTAAGCTTGAAGTGATATATATACATTGATATATATGCAGTGATATATATGTGGATTTTTGCAAGCTTTCAATGATATATATGCAGTGATGTATATACAGTGATATATATGTGGATTTTTGCAAGATTTCAATGATATATATGCAGTGATGTATATATAGTGATATATATGTGGATTTTTGCAAGCTTTCAATGATATATATGCAGTGATGTATATACAGTGATACATATGCGGATTTTTGCAAGCTTTCATTTATATTTTGGTAATTTCTGATGGGATTTGGTTTCTTTCCATTAGTCTTCACTAAGAGTTTGGTCCTTTTCCACTAATCTTCACTGAGATTTTCATATTTTCAATAAGTTTGGCCAAAATTCGGTGAATCCAATAAGTTTGCGCCGAGAAGCTACAACTTGAAATTGAGTAACGTAGCGCCCTGGACTTAATATTGCTGTGGCCATGAAGAGGAAGAATGAGTCATAACCATTATTGTTTTGTACAAAGAAGTTTCCAAAAGTAGTTGAATTTGCCAGAAGGGGATTTTCTCAACAAGTGATTGAATGGTATTTTGATATGATCAAGTAATGTGATTCTGGGAAATGCAGGTTGCCTGCATCAACGTATGAAAGTTCTTAAGAAGTAATTCTCGGTTATGCATTCGAACAGTGTGAGTAGTTTGAATAATTTGAGAAGTACATTAAAGCAGCGAGTCATTTGCTACATTGAAATTGGTATTGTGTTGTCTACTACAGTGACTTGGTGATATTAGCATCCTGCTACTCATCTAATAACTGCAATTATTTATCATTTTATAGACCAATTTGTAGCTGAAGATAACATCACTTCTCTGATTATATTGGTCTGAAATGGATAAAATAGATGATGTATTGAAACTACTGAATAATTTAATACTTTCCACTGTTGATGAGATGGTTAAAATCAACAAAACCTCTCTTTCCAATATCAAAATTTGTCTCCAAAATGCACAGGAAAATATTGAGTTTTTGCAGCTGGAAACAAAGCTACAGAAGGAAGAATTATAGCAGTGGAGTCATTATTCTGAACTTGTTTCTATTCAGAAGATTGAAATGGACTCCCATAAGCAGCAAGTTGATTCAGATCTAGTGCCCTATGAAGTCACGGAATTGCATGCAGATGCAGAAACTCAGTCTGCACTTCCCAAGCCCATCATCAGACCTTGGGAACAGCTTGTCCACAACAAGCACAGAACCGGTCTTGGTTATGACAAGGACTTGTCCTTTCATATCCCAAACTACTCAAAACCCATTCAGTTTCAGAGTGCTGGATTCATTTATGACAGTTCACCTGCTCCTCATGACAGTTCAGCTTCAGCTGTTCCAGACTCTGCTCCTCTTCCACAGCAACAACAACAACAGATTGTAAAATGCCAACACTGTGATCGAGTTGGCCATTTGAAAGATCATTGTTTTGATCTTCATCCATGTAAGAACTGTCATAAAACCAGTCATTCTTCACACAGATGCTTCAGAAACAATCGTCCTGCAAGAACAAAGATTCATCTTGGATGGATTACTTCTTGGCAATGGGCATAAACAGCTAAGAAGATATTCCAAACACATGTTAGAACTTGTTCCAGAATATTGAACAGTCTTGCAGTTGAGTTTTCTCCATCATCTCACCTTGTATCTGACAGGGGAGGAAATGATGGTCATCTACAAGCTTCAAAGCCACATCAAGCAAGCCTGAGCCACAACCTGCAACACCAGTTTCAGAGTTGTAGTCAGAGAGAAAGATGCCCGTGAACATATCTTCAGTTGGTAATCTGGGACACTTCCTCTAGCAAAAGACTTTAGCTTCTTGCCAGTTTCGGAAGAATTCCAGGAAAAAAATTGAGAACACTTCCTCTAGCAGAAGACTCCAGCTTCTTGCAAGTTTTGGAAGAGTTCCAGGAATTGCATTAAGCATTCCAGAGTTGTTGGTCATCCTTAAACCATCAGACGTTGAGAATTCCCTTTTCAGGTTGAAGTTCTCCCTTTTATGCGGGGTGAGACCTCCCTTTATTGGTTGAAGGTTTCCCTCTTCAAAACAATAGGAGCACTTCCTCTAACAGAAGAC
>APFE030838998.1:142594-198937 GCA_000404065.3 Pinus taeda
CTTGGTATTTCTTTTGCAACTCCTAATGAGCCATTTTTTATCCCATATAATTTTCATGATATGAAATTATGGATTCACCTTGATGAACTCAAAAGTGAATTCAAAATTCCTTAATAAATGCTTGCTTCACCCTACAAGGATAACATTTTTAAGTTCAATGAAGAAATAGGGCTTTGTCTTCTAATGGAGTCACCAAACGATCAGGTTTATCCTTGTGTTCCATATGAGTCCAATCAAGAGAATGAATCTTAGAATTTGGATCATGAGGATGTGGACTCCACTCCTCTCTGAAAATGGTGCCAAAAATTCTTCCCCAAAATTTAGCATGCCTAGTGCAAATCCCCACTAGCAAAAGCTAGACCTTACAACAACAAGACAAAAGGGTTACCATTGTCACCTAAACATCCTTTTTCCTACTCTTTAGTGGTATTTGACCACAAGTGAAGTTTCTTAAATCACCTAAAGGATACTCAATTACTATGGTTCAAGGTGATAAATATGAGGTCTATAAAGCGATGAAGTATCGCCAAAGCTTAGAAAGGCCTAGGTATTATATGCCAATGTTCAAGTACTCTAGTCCTAGACAAACAATATGGTTGTTATAAGTTATGTTTTGTTGATTTTCAATATTAAGGTATGTAATGTCATATAACATCGAAATAAAAGGCCTATCAAGGATAATCAACAAAAAGGGAACAAGGCCTTTTGATAGACACTAGGATTAGGGTTAGGAAATGGAATTTTATGGTAGAAAAATATGCATAAACAACGAATAAGGATGGCGCAAGAATTAAAGGAGTTTTAAACATGAAAATGTTGGGAAAAATAAGTGTATTGCTAAAACAAATCAGCTGTTGACACATAAATTATCAACCAAGGTAAGTATACTTATTTCAAGTTTATCATGCATAGTATATGCAAGTAGCAATTGACAACTAATATTAATTAATTCCTAATTATTGTTAAGATTTCCTTGTACAAGAGCTTGTCACTCAATCAAATCAAATTTGTTTGTAACTATTAACACTTTTAGCAGTGGAAATCAATTCAACAAAAGTTTCACTACGAAACCCACACTTGTATGAAAATGACACACTATACATGACATTGGAAATGGAATCACACTTACAGAATAAAATAACATTTGTCTATCTAAGATCACTCTTGTAGAGAAAAGAATAACACTCCTTGAAATCACTTCCTCACTTGCAAAAAATCATTCAAACACAATCACACACAACCATCGATCCTTATCCTAACAAACAAAAATCAACAAAATCATCAATTGCATAACACATTGTATCACTTGTAACAACAACTAACTAATATTATATATCAATAATGAATAATAAATTTGTAGTAACAATTCAACAATAGTAAAAACACACCATTAGTACAACTCACTAAAATTATAAGCCTTTTTTGGATCCTTGATGATAGCTCTATATCCGTAAAAGGAAATCAAATCCAACCACCATATCTCTACATCCCCAAGTTTCAATTGAAAATAATGCAGATGCTCAAGTACTAGAAGTCAAATCAAAGGAAATTGGAACTTCAACCCTAGCCAATTAAGCGCACAACGTTTGATACAGTTAACATAGACTGGTTTTCTTGAAAAAACATGTAAAAAATTAGGTAGCAATATGGGTCTTTATCCTTCTATTTCTTATCACTAATTAAATTAGTAAAATATCCTTATCCATTTTCAAGGTCATAATCATGCCAAAGACTGTTGGACACCTAATCCTAAATGGGTTAGTGTGGAAGTTGAATGGACAAAAGCAGTCCAAGGGACCTTGGGATGTGAATCCCAACGGTCACCATATTGTACTATAATGTATTATCAATTGTTAATAAAAATTGTACTGCATGTTTTATCTTTCCTATTTGTTCTCGCTCACCATGTGTGTTTAACATGGTATCAAAGCAGGCGTATTCCTGCCCTGCATAATTAATTTGAGCCATTTGTTTTATGGCCTTTCTGTGCAGTTTATCTCTGCCACATTCCTCTGCCTGACACTGCAAGCGTTGTCCTCGCTGTTCTGACATGTATGTCTTCCATACCGGTGCTCTATTCTGCGTTACCTGCGACCTCTGTCTTTTACAGTCCTCACCCTTGAAATTAGACCTGTGTTCTCTGTCCATAAGCGTTTCATGGTAATTCAAGTGTTGTCCTGTCTATCATTTTTTCGCTGGTCTTGTCTGCCATATTATTTTCCAGCGCTGTCTCTATCCACAACGCATCTGTCCATATTCAAATAAAAAAAAAAACTGATGCCAGGCGCTGAAAATCACTATAAACCGCCCATTTTTACTACACTCATTATTAAACGCTGGTGAAATTACTGTACGCTATTATGACATTACTGAAACGCTGTTTTTGACATTAATAAAACGCTGAAGGATTATCTGCTTCATTCTGATTATGTAGTTCCTCTAAAGGATTATCTACTTCATTCTGTAAATTTTCAGTGTTATTTGCCTGCTCTTCTGAAGCAACTGCCGATTCAAAACCCGATGCTCTAACAATGTATACCTTGAATCTCATTGGTTGGACCATTTGGAAAACCAAACAGTCCCCGTCTTCCAACTGATGTTGGATCGAAAATCCTCTCCATTAAAACCTCGGGTGAAAGCGCCAAATCGCTGAAGATGCCTTCTACTTTTGTATAAATTGCTCAAAAATGCCTGTTATGTTCCTTGACCCGGATGTTCTGGAGCTTCTGCGTGATGGGATGGAGCGGTATCGCCAGCTCCGAAGTGGTTGAAGTCTCGTTGGGCTTGGATTTGATCACAAAATGCTTAAAAGACTGTGCCAATTCAGTCATATTGTATTGCTGAGCAATCGAATCGACCTGCTGTGAAATCCTCTCGTAAAATTTAACCGTATAAGTGTCCATCAACTCTGGAATATTGTTATCGTTAATCCATTGTTTTTGGATCGAAAATCCACCAGAAACGTGAGAGTGTAACATAGGCTTCAGGAAAGTTGGGTGAGCAGATTCTAACTCAGACTCAATCCTGGCTGCAGCGTCTATTGCTTCTTGCCTTTCTTCAGGATTGGCACACCTCACTGAAAACAACAATCGACAACCTTAACTCCTCCGAACGTAGGGTATGTCAATAGGAGCCTCGCGGTAATCAGGGGGTGGAATGTTGGCAATGTGGGAGGAGCAGCACACTGAGACAAGAACTCTCTCCACCTTTGGCGTTCACGGCTTAGCATTCCTCTGAGGGGTTGTCTTGTGTGTCGAATTGCGTGCCTCGGAAAAACCGTTGGAGAGTGCTACAAGGTTCAACTTCTCCATCCACTTCTTGTTCTCTTCCAAGCGTTACTTGCGAACTTCCTCGTAAGCGTTGGCACTGTTCTTTGGACCCATTGCTGCCCTTAAAAATACTCGCTATCTGCAAGGGGAGAAAAGTGATATATATGCAAAATTTTTTAAGCTTGAAGTGATATATATACATTGATATATATGCAGTGATATATATGTGGATTTTTGCAAGCTTTCAATGATATATATGCAGTGATGTATATACAGTGATATATATGTGGATTTTTGCAAGATTTCAATGATATATATGCAGTGATGTATATATAGTGATATATATGTGGATTTTTGCAAGCTTTCAATGATATATATGCAGTGATGTATATACAGTGATACATATGCGGATTTTTGCAAGCTTTCATTTATATTTTGGTAATTTCTGATGGGATTTGGTTTCTTTCCATTAGTCTTCACTAAGAGTTTGGTCCTTTTCCACTAATCTTCACTGAGATTTTCATATTTTCAATAAGTTTGGCCAAAATTCGGTGAATCCAATAAGTTTGCGCCGAGAAGCTACAACTTGAAATTGAGTAACGTAGCGCCCTGGACTTAATATTGCTGTGGCCATGAAGAGGAAGAATGAGTCATAACCATTATTGTTTTGTACAAAGAAGTTTCCAAAAGTAGTTGAATTTGCCAGAAGGGGATTTTCTCAACAAGTGATTGAATGGTATTTTGATATGATCAAGTAATGTGATTCTGGGAAATGCAGGTTGCCTGCATCAACGTATGAAAGTTCTTAAGAAGTAATTCTCGGTTATGCATTCGAACAGTGTGAGTAGTTTGAATAATTTGAGAAGTACATTAAAGCAGCGAGTCATTTGCTACATTGAAATTGGTATTGTGTTGTCTACTACAGTGACTTGGTGATATTAGCATCCTGCTACTCATCTAATAACTGCAATTATTTATCATTTTATAGACCAATTTGTAGCTGAAGATAACATCACTTCTCTGATTATATTGGTCTGAAATGGATAAAATAGATGATGTATTGAAACTACTGAATAATTTAATACTTTCCACTGTTGATGAGATGGTTAAAATCAACAAAACCTCTCTTTCCAATATCAAAATTTGTCTCCAAAATGCACAGGAAAATATTGAGTTTTTGCAGCTGGAAACAAAGCTACAGAAGGAAGAATTATAGCAGTGGAGTCATTATTCTGAACTTGTTTCTATTCAGAAGATTGAAATGGACTCCCATAAGCAGCAAGTTGATTCAGATCTAGTGCCCTATGAAGTCACGGAATTGCATGCAGATGCAGAAACTCAGTCTGCACTTCCCAAGCCCATCATCAGACCTTGGGAACAGCTTGTCCACAACAAGCACAGAACCGGTCTTGGTTATGACAAGGACTTGTCCTTTCATATCCCAAACTACTCAAAACCCATTCATGTTTCAGAGGTGCTGGATATCATTTTATGACAGTTCACCTGCTCGTCATGACAGTCCAGCGTTCAGCTGTTCCAGACTCTGCTCCTCTTCCACAAGGCACAACAGACAACAGATTGTTAAAATTGTGCCAACACACGCTTGATCCGAGTTGGCTCCATTTGAAAGATCATGTTTTGATCTTCATCCATGTAAGAACTGTCATTAAACCAGTCATTCTTCACACAATGCTTCAGAAACAAACGTCCTGCAAGAAACAAAGATTCATCTTGGCATGGATCGCTTAATTTTCTTGGATAATAGCATAGACAGCAAGAAGATATTCCAAAACACATGTCAGACACTTGTTCCAGAGATATCTCCGGTCTTTGCAGTGAGTGAGTTTTTGCTCCATCATCTCCTTGTATCGAACAGGGGGAAATGATGGTCATCTACAAGCTTCAAAGCCACATCAAGCGAGCCTAGACGCCTAAACCTGCCACCAGTTTCAGAGTTGTAGCCAGAGACAAAGATGCCCGTGAACATGCCTTCAGTTGGCAATCTGGGACACTTCCTCTAGCAGAAGACTTCAACTTCTTGCCAGTTTTGGAAGAAAATGATGGCTAAAACAGTGAATTTTACAGCAAATTCATAGCAAAGTGTTGCAAACATCCATGATTTATATGGTTGCAGATTGTTTTTTGCAAGGCTCAGTGTGTATATGTGTTTGAGATGACTTGGTGATGATGTAGCACCCTATTAGTGCTTCCCTTCATGCTTGAAAACCTCCAAAATGGTTGTTTTCATTTTGTGCAGTGACTGTGTGGTTTGGAATTTGTGCAGTAGTTGCTCCTCAACCTTCTCCTACTTCAAAAACCTACCTTTGAACCTCTTCCAATATTATCTCGGGGCTTCTAATGTTTTGTTTGAACATGAAACCTTCTCAGAGCGTGGGTTGTGGATGGACGGAGAGAAGATGAGGGCAACATGAACAAAAATCTGAAAATGTGTGCCCCATATGTCTTGTCTTGGTCATGAATGTAAAACTTTGGGTAAAGGGGTCATGATACTCATGAATTATGAATTATGGGTGATAATGATGAATTATGAATCTAGAGGGGATGTAAATGGAAATGATGATGAGATGTGATTTGAAGGGGGGGGTGATTGAAGGTCAGTTAATGAATCGAAGGAGTATATGGAAGGGAATTGTAGAGTCCAAGGACTGCTTTACCTTAACACCCATTTTTTCTATACTTCTTCATTTTTGCTATTCCTATCACCTAAATAAATGCAATACACATAAATTTTTGTTAACATAAGCACTTACATGTCCTCTTTTTCATATTTTGTCTATATACCTTATTGTTTTATTAAATTTTGCATTCAACTACGGAATTGACCTGATTCTGCAGCTAATCTGCATTTCCGCAGCTACCTACATTATTGACAGGGTTCGAGTGCACCAGCTCAACAAAATAAGATATGGATGGATGAGGAATGATCGCCTCATGGATTCTTTCCTATTCTCTCGAGCCAATCCTTCAAGAATATCGAACTATAAAACAGTCAACTGCAAGATTATATGCCAGAACAAAGTCCGAATTTCCTGAAATCTTATCAATTTGCTTTTCCAAGTAGAAAATCGATCATTCAGCGATATATTTTGGTTTAATAGGGATCGTAATAAAGACATGTAGGCTTAAAACTCTCATACTGTTATTTGGAGAAATGTCATAAGAGCAATGGTCACTCTGTGTTTCGGTGCATGCCGCTGTATGTAAATTTTGAAGAACATCCTATTAAAACTGTTTGTGAGTAATAGAATTTGGTTCATATTTCCCGTGTTTTGTTGATTAAATATTGTCGACAGTCTCGTGGAGGGCCCCTACGTCTAATACAGGTCTTTGATCAATTGCAAATAGATTTCCTTTGATTTCTTAAAGTTAAATTATGGATGCTCAGTTTTTTGTTTTAAAATGCAGTATAATGGAATTCGGAATTAAACTATTGTCTGCATCAATAATTTCCTTTTCTTTCTGCCTAGCATAATTCTGTTATTTCATTTGCTTTCTACCTGGTACAGTTTGATCATCTCATTTGCTTTCTACCTAGTATAATTCAATTTCCTCATTTCACAGTTTAGTTGTTTTCTAGTTTATCAATTTTAGTTCTTCTTTGAGTGAAGTTGCATTAGTTAAAGAGTCACAGTCTTTTTCTTAGCAATTAAATTCAAACACCATTCAGTTTCAATTTGATAGAATAGATCTCTCTTGCACATATTAATCTAGTTTGGCTGCATCATAAAATTCAAGATAAAATCAAAAGAACATTCTAATAGAGTAGAGTTTAGGATCACTCTCCAACCATCCACAAAGCTTGATTCAATTGAGATTATTTTTAGAATAGCCAACTAACAAATTTTAAGAACAATATTCTAATATAGTCAGTAATACCATATCTATATTAATTCTAAATTTAGACCTTAACGATAACATAGATATATTGACGACATAAAATAACTTCTAGCATATATAGTGCACGTGTGCTTCATTAGTATACCTACCCTGGTCGATAATCTATGTTGACAATTTAAGAAGATTAAATTAGCTAAAAATGTTGGTGTTGTTGCTGGGGAAGTACAAATAGAAGTTAAAAAAAAAAACATCAATTCAAAACATGATATGCATAGGGATAGAGACTCTATAGGTAGATTTGTAGGACAAAGAAGAAGCTTAATTCCCACAAATCCACTCACTACACCACGACTTCAAAATTCCACACCACCTAGTCAAACCCGAATTCCATTTGCAGGTTGACAAAGACTTCTTAAAGTCTCAAGATCATAAATCCAATCCAGAACTTTACCTACTTCATCTACCGAAGTTGTAATTGAAAAAAATCCTACATCCCCAACTACAGAAGTAGTTTTTCTATCCTCCACTGGTGAACAAATTTTAGGAGAATAATTAGAAATTCCTAGTGAAGAAGAGGAACAAGAAACTTATTTTGGCCACACATTGATAGAGGGACCAGAAGAATTAGAAGAATATTACATTAGTTCTAATGAATCTATCATGGCTGAAGAAGGGGAAGGAGGTACACAATGTCAATGGTGAGGAAAATAGGATTGGAGGAGGTAAAGGTAGAGGAGGAGGTGGAGATAGGAATAGAGGAGGGGGTGGAGGTAGAGGAAATCAAGACCCTTTTGGATTTCTTATTTTTTATGAAGATACAACCCTCACAATGAAAAATATTTCACATTCTATTCTTCCTAATTTCCATAGAAAAAGAAATGAAGACCTAGAGACATTTCTTTTCAAATTTGAAGTATTGTGCAGAACATATGACTATCTGTATGATGCTCAAAAACTGAAATTGTTCCCTGCTACCTTAAAGGATTCAGCATTAAAATGGTTCATGAGTTTAGGAATGAATTCTATAAGAACATCGGTACAAATGAAAGAGGCTTTCTTAGGCAAATATAAAGACTACTATATGCCTAGTAACCTTAAAGATGAAGTCTTCAAAATGACACAAAAAGAAGATGAAAATCTTGAAGACTTAGTAGAGAAATTTGTCTACAATATTAAAAGAGAAAAAATGGATAATTTGGATGAGGAAACTTTGAAAGCCCTCCTGCTCAAAGCTATCAAAGATGAATAGATTGATCTCCTTAACTTAACAAGAAAAGGAGATATTTCTCAATTTCCATTTGCAAATATTTTTGATTTATGTGTACATATCTCAAAGTTAAAGCACAAGTTTGAAAGAATCCTAGAGACCCTCTCTTATCAAGAATTAATAAATCTACATCTAGGATAATCAGTAGGGCAGTATTAGGAAGCTTGCTTGATACCTTCAAGAGAGATATTTTAGGGAGTCCAAGTGAACAGATAGACACCCTTAAACTACAGAATAAGAAAAAAATCTGAAAATGTTGCATTATCTATTTTATGTCCTAGATGTCGAAAGAAGCATGCCCTATGAGAGTGTCCCTTAGATTCAAAAGCTATAGAAACTTGTGCAATATGTGCAGATAATCATGATACTAAGGAATTTCCTTCTTTACTAGTTCTCAAGGTTGTGTTTAATGATGAAGGAATACCATAACAAGTAGACCCTCTTTACTTTATAGCCAAGAGACCATGGAAAAACTCCCAACCAAATCAACAACAAGGCTTCAAACCACAAAAATTTGCTTAGTCTTCACAAAATAATTGGAATCCATCTTCGCATCCTTGGGCTCAGCCACAATCACAATCTTGGAATCAAGGATGGAAAAACCCTTATGGGGCTTATGCTCAATATCAACAATATTCACCATCCTATCTTCCACCACAATTCCTAACCCAATCTAATAAAATTCCTCAAACTAATCAATTACCTCAAGTCCAAGTTCAGATTCAAAATCCACAGCTCTCCCTACCATTCACACAAAAACCAAATCAACTACCTGCTCAACCACTTCTAAATCCTAATAATAAAATGCCACAACAACCTTTGTACAACATGGAAGGGAAAAATCCTCAAACTTATGTAATAACTCCACTAGATCTAAATAATGTCCAATTAAGGTCTAGAAGAGTGTTACAAAGAAAACCCCCTGTTGTTATTTAAGAAGCAAGAACAAATATTCAAAAACATAAAAATCAATTTGAAGAAGGATAGACCCCTCTCCCTCAAAAAGAGAATAATCAAACATAAAATGTTCCAATAAATACTCCTATTGTAGAACAACCCTCGGTATCAATTAGACCACCTTTCCCTGAACGGTTGAAAATTGATGAAGGAGTAGAAAAACAATTCACATTGCCTGATTATAATATGTTGAATGAATTAAGAAATGTCTATATCAAAATTCATTTATTACAAGGCATAAAAGAAATATTAATCTTTGCAAAAACAATTAAGGAATTAAGTACTCAAAGATCACGAAGAAAAATAAAAGAATAAAATAATTCATTTAGTCGGGAAAATTGCAGACATCATGATGGGTTAAACAACAATCCAAAAATATTTAGATCCAAGAAGCCCCATTGTAAAAATTCACATCAATGGAATTGAAATACCAAACACACTGATTGATCTAGGAGCAACCATAAACATAATGAGTAAATAAGTTATGGATTCACTTTAGGCTTCCTAACCTTCAATACACACCAACACTATTATTAACAGATAGGTCTATGATTAAACCTGATGGTGTGTTGGAAGATGTTTTTGTATCCTTAGATTCTTGGGAATATCCTATTGATTTCATGGGCTTAACACCAAAGAATAATTTAGGAGGACATCCATTAATCCTAGGAAGACCTTGGTTAGCTACATTTGATGCTTTCATCGGTTGTAGATCAGGTGACATGTTTATCTTAAATGGAAATTCTACAAAGAAATTTACATTGTACCCTCCTGCAAGAGCAACAATAGAAACAGAGAATGAGGAATTGATAGATGATGAAGATGATATACAACCTATTTTCACTATTGAACAAGTAAGAGAGGAAGACCAAATTTTAAATATATTGGAAAATAATGAATCTTCCTCACATTATGACCATAGTTGGAATGAATATCTCTCATCTAGACAAGTATCATTTCTCTCCATGGAGAAATTTGGGAATTCCTTAATAGAAATCTTTCCAGGTAAAACTTTGAATGTTAATGAAAAATTAGAAGAATTACAAAAGAATCAACTAGTAGAGGTCTTACGGAAAAATTATTTTGCTTATGCATGGGAATACACTAATATGAGAGGAATTGATCCTAAAACTTGCATACATCATATCTACATCGAACAAAGTGCAAGACCAGTTAGATAGCCACAACGAAGAATGAACCCGAAATTGTTAAGGAGGAATTGCAAAAGCTACTAAATGTAAATTTCATGTATCCAATATCAGACAATCAATGGGTCTCACCCCTAGTAATCGTTCCAAAGAAAAATGGAAAATGGAGAGTATGCATCGATTACAGAGAATTGAATAAAGCAACATTAAAAGACCACTTTCTACTACCTTTCATAGATCAAGTATTAGACACATTAGTAGGGCAAAAGTACTTTTCATTTTTGGATGGTTTTAGTGGATATAACCAGATTCAGGTAGCACCTGAAGATCAAGATAAAACCACATTCACCTATTCATGGGGAACTTATTCTTACCGAGTACTTCCCTTTGGATTATGCAATGCTCTGGAAACATTCCAAAGAGCAATCCTCAAAATTTTCTATGACCTTATTCATGATTGTGTGGAAGTGTACATGGATGATTTCATAGTTTATGGAGATTGTTTTAATGAAGCACTTGAAAATTTAGAAAAGTTTTAACAAGATATAAAGAAACAAATATCTTGTTAAGTCATGAGAAATGTTTCATGATGTTTAACAAAGGAATTGTTTTAGGTCGCCATATTTCAGGATAAGGAATTAAGGTAGAATCATCTAAAGTCGAAGTCATTTCTAAATTATCAGTGTCAAAATGTCAACGAGATGTTAGGTGTTTTCTTGGTTTTACTCGATATTATAGAAGATTTATAGAAAAATTCACAAAAATTGCATCTCCACTCTTGAAACTACTTACTAAGGACTGTGAATTCAATTGGAATTCTTATTGTCAAGCTACCTTTGAAACTTTGAAAAAGAGAATTTCTGAAGCACTTATCTTAAAAGGACCTAATTGGAAATTTCCTTTCCATATATCAACTAATTCTTCAGATACGGCCTTGGGAGATGTGTTAGGGAAAAAATATCTTACTCCTTATGCAATCTATTATACCAGTAAAAATTTAACTCCTATAGAGCTAAATTATACTATAATTGGGAAGGAGTTTTTAGTCGTAGTTCGTGCCATTAACAAATTCAGAAAGTATATAACTCGTTATGAAACTTTCATTCACATAGACCATTCTTCCATTAGATACGTAATGAGTAAAAAATCACTAATGGAAGAATAACCAAATGGCTCTTATTGTTACAAGAATTCAACATCACCATTCTAGATAGACCTAGAAAACAGAATACAATTGTTGACCTTTTATATAGAATTCAGAATGATAATAATGATCAACCTGTAGAAGATAAATTTCCTAATGAATATCTTTTTGCAGTATCTACTAAATCACCTTCGTATGCAGATATTTCTAACTGTTTAGCTACATGGAAAATGACATTTCATTTGTCTCCTAGAGAAAAGAGGAGGATAATTCACAAGAGCACATCTTATTCATGGATAAACGAAGAGTTATACAAAACAGGACCATATCTCATCATCAGAAGATGTGTTCGAGAAGATGAAATACCATAACTACTTAAAGCTTGCCATGATGAACCATGTGGAGGACATTTTTCTCACAAAAGAACTGCTTATAAAGTCTTACTTTTAGGATATTATTGGCCTTCCATTTTCAATGATACCAAGGAATATGTTAAAATATGTGATAGTTGCCAGATAATGGGAAAACCCACTCCTTCAAATGAAATTCCATTACAGCCAGAGGTACTCATTGAACCATTTGAAAAATGGGCACTAGATTTTGTTGGTCTAATCAGTCCACGTTCAAATAAAAAAGGTATATTCTAGTATGTATTGATTATGTCACTAAATGGGTAGAAGCTAAAACACTTCCTTTTGCTACTGAAAATGCTGTAGTTTCATTCCTTTTTGAGGATATTTTCACTCGTTTTGGTGTTTCAAGAGAAATTGTAACAGATCAAGGAACACAGTTTACATCCAGATTAGTACAAAAGCTTGTGGAGTAGTACAAAATCAAACATCAAAAGTCCACTCCGTACCATCCATAAGCCAATGGAAAACTTGAGTCTACAAATAAGGTGATTGAAGCAATTCTTACCAACGTTGTACACTTACATAGGAAGGACTGGGAAGAAAAGCTTCCAAAAGCTTTGTGGGCTTATAAAACTACATGGAAAAGTACTACAAGACATATTCCCTATGAACTTGTTTATGGGAAGCATGTCTTACTTCCAATAGAGTTCCAGATCTAGACCTATAAAACAAGTCCAATTAGATCTTGACTTATCAAAAGCACAAAAGCAAAGGATGAGACAACTTAATGAGTTTGATGAAATAAGACAAGAAGCCCTCCAGAAGACTAGCCACGTTCAACAATAGAGATATAGATGGCATGATAAGTACATTAAAGAAATAAAATTTCATTTAGGAGATTGGGCGTTACTCTTCAATTCAAAGTTCAAGAATTTCCAAGGAAAATTCCAGACTCACTAGCTTGGACCTTATGAAGTTGAAAATGTCTTTGACAATGGCGCAATTAGAATCAGGACTATTGATGAAGAGAAAATTCCTCTTTTAGTGAATGGACATTGACTTAGACTTTATTAGAAGCCATTGACAAAAGAATAATTTGTCAAAATTTTCCAAGATAATTCAGAATTAAATATGGTTGAGAAGAATTCTTCTTTTCCACCTTAGAAATTTTACTTTTATACACACACACACACACACATATATAAAGAGAGAAAATAATAATGTACAAACATGAGAACCAACATGTTGTTGACATGCTTATATAGAAAATTTGAAGTGAAAACCAACTCCTGTTGGCACCTTAAATTTTCTCTTTTCCAAAAGAAAATTCCCTTTCCTAAAGTATTTTTTTTTTCCTCGGCTATGGAATCAGTAACTTTCTGCAACTCGAACAAGTTTCTACAGCTCTAATAAAAATTTTGTATCCAACTTGACAGGAACACTTGGTGATTCGAATTGAAGAATAATTCACAGTGCAAAGTACCTACTGAACATATTAAAAGACAAATAAGGTTAGAAAATTAGTCAAAGGTATGTGATACTTTAATTTTACAATGAGGATTAATATATTGCATATATGAACTAAGAGGGCATACCACTTCCAAAATAAAATGAAATCATTTCAAATCGAGGGTGATGGTCACTTTTCAAAATCATCATAATCCACCACTTAAACTCCTACCTTGTCACCATTCCGAATCTATCGAAGTAATTGCAAAATCATTATTTTGAATGCGCTCTAACGGTTAGTTCATCCCCACAACCTTCATTATAATTCACTTTTTCTCCCACTTTTCTGAATTCACATAGCCTCTCCATCTCTCTGCGACTAAACGAAACCCTACCAACACCATTTTTCCTGTCAAGTGAATAGTCCTTGAGATGAAGCATCTTCCATAATGGGTGTTATTTTTCAAACCGAACCAATAGGAAAGAAGTTCTTACAAGGATATCCTTAGACCATGGAGTTGTTGCAGAAAGTACAGTGGTTACAATCCATAGAGAAATTCAATGGTTTCCACAGGGAGGTGATGAATACTTTTACATGTTCTTTTTATGGAATAGAGGTTGAAATAGGAGACATCAAACTCACCATAACGGAGTCCCTAATTGCAGCATCTAATGAATTACTTAGAAGTGGAGAAAAATGGTTCAAAAACGGAGAAATCAATGGGGAAGATTGGAAAATTTTCATAAAAATCCAAACATGGACACCACCATCTTAAAAAAGGTATTCCTAGTACAACCCTTAAGAGTAAATGGAGGAATTTTCTCCTTGTACTTCATAAATTTATTATTTGTGAAGGTTGGTTTGGATACATGTATTTCTACCACATTAGGATAATGATGACTTTTCTTGAGGCACACCAAATGAATCTTCCTTAATTCCTCTTGCATAGTCTTAAGAAAATATCCATGAATGTTCAAAAGAAAATTCAAGTCATAGATAATACCATGTGCCATCATGGATTGATAAAGATCTTGATTGAGTTTCACCTTCAGAGTATAGGTGACAACTGGGAAAATTTTCTAGTAAGGAATCATTTTGAAGAAAGAGCCCCTGAACAACCCAGTAGTAGTAGAATCCTTAGGGGAAGGAAGAGAACAATGGAAACAATAAAAGAACAAGAACCTCAATCTCAACAGGAATTATAGAGGATGATCTACCCATAGTGGATATTTTGCAAAAAATGAAGGGAATCTTAGAAGAAAGAAAGCTAGCAAAATAATAGAGGATTTACCACAAACCAAGATACTTCCTCAAGAAGAGAAGCCAAAAGCTAAAAAGAGGAAAGCTTGGGGATTACTGACCTCGGGACTAAGGAGAAGTACCATATTGAACACAATGCAACAAGCAGTCTCAGGAGCTGTAGAATATATCGATCTTGAGAAGAAGGAGTTGACTGAAGACCCTGAGACTCTCCAGAAGGATTGCTAAAACTAACACCAAGGGTGTCATCACTCCCCTTCAGTTCACCTCCATGAACTCCATTTCACAGTCTAGGTGTTGATCCTATTCAACAGGAAATTTATGACTACATAGAGTCATTAGAAAGGAAGGAAGCAATCAGTTCAATAAGCCACAAGAGCCTTCAGCATCTAATTTTTTAAAGCAAGAGATCTTTGAGCTGGAGACATTGAATAGATATCTCAAAAATGAAAATCAGACATTGAAAGCACAAAATGAGATTCAAGTTGCAAAGAGTGACAACCTTATTCTTCACTTGAGTTTATGGTACAAAAAGAACAAAAGGTTAAAGAAAGAAAATAGGGAAATGCAAATGGAGATCATCAACCTAAAATATAAAATCCTCATGAAGAAACCAAGAATGCTAGTGGTTTATTGAAAGAAGAAGAAAGTGAATCCTAAATGTGATAACCAGAAGGCACAAGAGAATGACAATGATGAATTGTATGAGGACATACAAAACCTCCAGTGTGGGGGAATGTAGAGTCTAGGGACTGCTTTACCTTGACACCCTTTTTGCCTATACTTCTTCCTTTTTCCTATTCCTATCACCTAAATAAATGCAATAGACATAAATTGTTGTTAAGGTAAGAACTTACATGTCCTCATTTTCATATTTTGTCTATATACCTTATCTTTTAATTAAATTTTGCATTCAGTTACAGAATTGACCTGATTCTACAGCTAATCTGCATTTTCGCAGCTACCTCCATTGTTGACAGGGTTCGAGTGCACCAGCTTAGAAAAAGAAGATATGGATGGATGAGGAATGATCCCCTCATGGGTTCTTTCTTATTCTCTCGAGCCAATCCTTCAAGAAGATCGCACTATAATACGGTCAACCTCAAAGTCAACTGCAAGATTATATGCCAAAAAAAAGTTCGAATTTCCTGAAATCTTATCAATTTTCTTTTCCAAATAGGAAATCGATCATTCAGGGATATAGTTTGGTTTAATAGGGATCATAATAAAGATATGTAGGCTTAAAACTCTCATACTGTTATTTGGAGAAATGTTATAAGAGCAATGGTTACTCTGTGCTTTGGTGCGCGCCGTTGTATGTAAATTTTGAAGAACATCCTATTAAAATGTTTGTGAGCAATAGACTTTGATTCATATTTCCCATGTTGTGTTGATTAAAGATTGTTGATTGTCTCATGGAGGGCCCCCATGTCTAGTACAAGTTTATGATCAAATGCAAATAGATTTCGTTTGATTTCTTATAGTTAAAATATGGATGCTCTGTTTTGTGTTTTAAAATGCAGTGTAATGGAATTCGTGATTAAACTATTGTCTGCATCAGCAATTTCCTTTGCTTTCTACCTAGCATAATTCTATTATTTCATTTTCTTTCTACCTGGTATAGTTTGATCATCTCATTTTCTTTCTACCTAGTATAATTTAGCTGCCTCCTTTTACAGTTTAGTTGTTTTCTACTTTATCAATTTTAGTTTTTGTTTGAGTGATGTTTCATTAGTTAAAGAGTGGCAATATTTTCCTTGGGAATTAAATTCAAACACCATTCATTTTCAATTTGATAGAATAGATCTCTCTTGCACATAGTAATCTAGTTTGGCTGCAACATAAAATTCAAGATAAAATCAAAAGAATAATCTAACAAAGTAGATTTTAGGATCAGTCTCCAACCATCCACAAAGCTTGATTCAATTGAGATTAATTTTAGAATAACCAACTAACAAATTTTAAGAACAATATTCTAATATAGTCAGTAATACCATCTCCATATTAATTCTAAATTTAAACCTTAATAGTAACATAGATATCTTAACGACATAAAATAACTTCTAGCACATATAGTGCACTTGTGCTTCATTAGTATATATACCTACTCTAGTCAATAATTTATGTTGACAATTTAAGAACATTAAATTGGCTAAACAGAAATTATGAATTATAAATGGTGAACTGTGAAAGATGAATTGTGAATGGTGGAATGGAGACATGATGGACACCATTAATCGACCCACAAAACTTTAACAACTAGAATTTGATTGTCATGGTTTTGACTGATGATAAATGAATCCCCATGAAATGATCCTTTCATCCCTCAATCACTCTACATGAAAATATGACCTTATGACCCTCTCATGGACTTAAACTCTCTCAAATTTTATTTTGTATTTAAGGACCCCTCTATGACATGGAAAACCTCTAGTGACCTTAGAAAATTACTCTTTAGACTATGACAACAATGATTAATATGCTAAACTAGCATACAAAACCCAAAAATGAATAGAAAGAGGCAAAGACATTTTGATCCCTGGTCCCTAGGACCCTAACATTGGCTCCAATGGGGATGGAAACCTCCTAGTGAGGTGCCAAGAACACTGCAAACTATTAGCATGACCATTGGGCAATGGAGTCAAATACCAAATATTGAAACTTAACTGACTGACCTTTTTACCTTTACCTTACATATGGCAGAAGATCACTGAAACCTTAGGGCCTTCACTTCAGGCTTCAAATTCCAATGATTGCCACCCACACTTATAAATCTGAACAATAATACCAAAATATGAAAAGAAATTGATCGAAGTTGGCACACTACTGGAAAAGATGCTCAAACCATTGAGCTTATTTATGTACATACAAATCTACCCTAACAGTTGAGAACCAAATTCTTGATTCAAGCAATATAAAACCTCAAATATAACCAATCAAGAAGTTGATCCAATACCTAGGCTCCTTGACTGTGTTTAAGAAGAATCAAAACTAGAACTTGTAAGGGAAATGGAAATTGATTGTAGGCTTGATCTTCACAGCATAAACATAATTGGAACTTTGTAGTGAACAATTCTTCCATATAGACAACTATGGGATCATGAAAGACATGACTTGTTGCTTGATTTTCTAAGTATTCTGAAAATTTATCATCATGCTTGGGCAGTTCATATATGCTTTCTTTACCATCGTATAGTTTCAATTGTGAGTCATCACACCTATTCTCAAAACACCTCTCAATATCAATATCAAAAGGCAACACTACCACTTCTTGTTTTGGCTAACAAAGGATCTCAAAGAAATGATTTTGACATTGGAAATTGTGAACCTAAATTTGAACTTCTAAGGCTTGAAGATCTTTCTCAATTTTTTCAACAAACTCTGCTAAAAATTGTTCTTAGCTACAGAGCTACATTTGAATTTCTTTAAATAAATAGACAAAAATTATTAGAAAGCCTCATAAATTTGATCATCATCAAAATTATTCTAGTATTCTTTGAAACCTTCAATAGAAATAGGGTTTTCCAAATACCCTATTATCTTGTTTAACAAGAAACTAGATCAACGTGTAGTGAAGTCACCATGAGTGTTATGCAATCTATATTATTTGAAAATGGATTCACTCGGTGAATTATTTAGCCTTCATATTTCTGACTATTGTCCACCATTAGCAACCAAATCTAGGTCATTATCGTTCTTTCTCGGAGAAGATAAAGCTTTCTCTCCCTGACAATGACACCAGAATGTTAGCACCCTATAATTTAACCTCTAGGATGAGAAACGGATTACAGGGGTAACCTCAAACCACTTGTAGGCTAAGGTCCATCCCCCCTAGCCTTGGAGAGGGCTCTCTCATGGTTTTGTGCTATCAATCGCCTAGGGGACTGATAGATCTAGGTTTTAGGCTGACTATGAATTATCAGAAATTGATTTTTGTTTTGATTTTCTTTTTTAATTGGGTGTAGAGGTTGAGAACTATTTTGGATCTTATTTATAGATCCAAATAAATAAGGTACATAATTTGATTTGTAACAGGGAAAGATAGGCAAACTTATTGGTGATTTATCAAAAGTTTGTTGTAGCAGAAAGATAAATGGGGTAGGAGAAAAGTGAAAAACTGAGCATCAAATCATAGATGGATTCCATTTTTCCATAGAAGAAACATAACACTTATAACCAACTGAAAACTAAGCAAAGAAAATATAGTAATTTTGTAATACATTTCTTTCAGCTAAGTAGGAAGAAATTATACAATATTAAACTAGATTTAAGAAAAGATTTGAAAACAAAATATATGTGATTCATAGAAGGAAAACACACCAATAAAGCATGACACAAGAATCCTTGTTCAAACAACATTCGCCTTCTTCTATTCATTTGGAAAAATAATGCAAAATACAAAATAGACTTCAACTCTTACGGTTCAAACCCAACTAAACCCTTTTGTCATGCCTCATTCTTCTTAAATACAATTAAGAAAAATTTCTTGCATGGAGAATGAAATACCAAATACAATGTATCTCCTATTGGCTAAGCAGATCGAGACAAACTTAATTTGGAAACATCACGTATTAAATCTTAGATAAAAAATAAACAACATTGAGTTCAAAAAATCAAACTTATTGTTGGAAATAATACTGAGAGGGGGGTGAATCAGTATTATCAAGTCAATTATTTTTCATTTCATACACAGATTTTTATATGCTACTTGAGTTAGTGAAAACAACGTATATACGCAACTTTAGTTAATGAAACTAGCATATAAGTTGCACACTTATGATTTAATTTATTCTTCAGATGTGATCATAAATCTATGTGTCATAACCATATAAACAGTAACCACGAATAGAAAAATAGAGCAGATAGTCATACACAAGAACACAAGATATAAGGTGGAAACCCAATGTGGGTGAAAACCACCTGCTGCAATTTGTCTCTATCTTCTTTCAATTAGAAACTTCTTTTTACAATGTTTCTATACCAGTGCAGTCTTATGCCAGTACGCAGGCTGCAACTTGCAAAAGGCTACAACCTTCTCTTGTTCTCCAGCTTCTCCTGGAAGGGAGCTACAACCCCCTTAACTCTTATACTAGCTGAGGTACTAGTATGTAGGTGCTGACCTACAGAAGGCTACAACCTTATCTTTTCTTCAGGGACCACGTTTCATAAATTTTCAGACTGGATCCATGAATAACATCAATCAAACATCAAGTATATCTGCATCAACCAATCTTCTTTGTACAACCCAATACTAAATCAAACAATCACTTCTCTGAATGTTGTAACCAGAATAATAACAATAACCAGACACCAATCCTAAACCCAGAATACTGCAGCAATAAACCGAAGTAGCTAAAACATATTTAATGAGATGTACGCTACTTCAAGATGAGTAACTTGCGTGCATACGCTTCTGCACAAAGGGAAGCATGCGTATACGCTTCTTTGACTTACTGAACCGACGTGTATAAGCGCCTTCACTATGCCGAACCTGCGTATAGATCTATGAAAGATAGTTTTCCCTTTTCAAGTATTCAAACATTAATTATACCCAGATTATCAGATTCATAGATCAATTCATGTGTCAAATACAATAGATCAGAATCACACAAAGATACTACTATTCAAGCCTTGAGATTTGACCCATCAATAGAACTTATCCATCTTGTAACGCTCAGATTCCTCCTTGATTCAGATCCAGCTATGCACCATAAACCAATCACCAGTATTCCAGATCTTGCTCCTCATAAGATATTCAACACTTGAGTCTATTCGCTTGCCAAATGATCTCTTCCATTTTATAGTCTTGGCCTTACTCAAACCATGGCCCAAAACCATAGATAACCAATACTAGGGACCCAATACCTGGGTTCAATATTTTGGACGCAATACCAAGGTCTAAAACCATAGGTCCAATTACCATGGACTCAAAAAATAACCTTTCCCACATGTACGTGTTTTTGCGTGCATGAAAGTGCGTGTATATGCATACGCGACTTTTTATCATCAATACCGCGTATATACGCGACCTGGTTAAAAGGAACCTGCGTATATGAATTCTTCTTCCATTCTGAGAGCTTGAACTGTGATCTGCCACCTGAGTGCCTTGCCATCAAGGACAACACCTGTGCCATAATGCCAACAATCTCCCCCTTTGGACTTGATGGCAACCATACATCATTCAAAGTCATTCTCCCCCTTTGACATCAAGGGCAAAGGGTTATGCTCCCCCTAAGTTCATGTTGAAACCTCTAGTCTGCTGTGTTGTTCATGCTCCCCCTGACTGTAGGCTAGGTCTACAGAAACTGGTCTATAAGAAAGAACATGACTCTATAAGCGACCTTCCTATCACCAAAGACTCATACATACATCCATCTCCCAAACAAATGGGGATATACCAGTACTAACTCATCCACCCAACCAAGAGGGGATACATCAGCAGTTTACACAAGATAAAACAAGAACATTACATCGCCCATCCCAGGAATAGTGGGGAAACCGAGATAGGTCGTTACATGACCTTGATAAGAAAAGAAGTACATGACATAGAGTTGAAATATCTATACCAAGACTATCAACAACTAGCATCAGCATCATTCAAACCGGCAACCATGTTCTCCCTCTGCATCTTGTTCCACTTGAAACCAAAAGCAACTGTGAAATTGAACCAAGATCTTCTAAGATAATGCCAACAATGCATTATATGCTCCCCCTAAACTTGTGCCAGATGGTCTCTGACAAACCCATATCGGACTCTTTTCTCTCAGAGCCTAGCCCACTGTTTGTCTTCAACCAACATATACGCGACTGTATCCATATAAATCGGCGTATGTACGCGTATCAACCTCATGAAACTCGCGTACAACCATTTTTCTCTGAAACAGACAAGATTCAACAACAAGATGATGCATCAACTACCCCCAACTTCTGTCTAAGGTATTCAAATGTCACCCTGGGCAGTGGTTTGGTGAGTATATCAGCAACTTGTTCCTTAGAGGGAACATACTCCAATTTGACCTTTTGTTCAAGCACTTGTTCCCAGAGAAAATGATACTTGATAGGTATGTGCTTAATGCATGACAAGATTCTTTGAAATACTGATTGCACTTGTATTATCACAAAAGATGAAGATAGGTGGAGTAAAAGTGATTTGAAAATCTTGCAAAGTTTGCATCATCCAAAGGAGTTGTGTGCAACAAGATGCAGCAGCCACATATTCCGCTTTAGCTATAGATAAAGCAATTGAACTTTGTTTCTTGTTAAACCAAGATACTAATCTGGAACCCATAAAGAATGCACCACCACTAGTGCTTTTCCTATCATCCATGCTTCCTGCCTAGTCTGCATTTGTATATACATGAAGTGTGAGATTTGCATCTCTAGGATACCATAAGCCATGGTTTTGTGTTCCTTGAAGATATTTGAAAATCCTCTTAACTGCCTAAAGGTGTGCTTCCTTTGGATTTGCCTAAAATCTTCCAACTATTCCCACTGCATGCATGATGTCTGGCGGAGTATCTATCAGATAGAGCAGACTACCAATCATGGATCTATAGGTTGGTTGATGTACTGCTGTTGATTCATCATTTACGCTGAGGCTGCATCCTGTTACCATAGGGGTACATACCGGTTTCGAATCTTCCATGCCATATTTCTTCAAGATCTGCTTGAGGTACTTGGTTTGTGATAAAAAGATACCGTCTTTATTTTGTTGGATTTGTAAACCAAGAAAGTATGTCATCTCACCAAGCAAGGACATTTCGAATTCTTTTTGCATTACCAAAGCAAAGTTTTGACTCATAGATTCTTCATTGCTACCAAAGATGATATCATCAACATACACAACAAGTATTAGCAATTTATCATTATCAATTTTTATATATAGATTGCTATCTGCTGATCCTTTTGAGAAACCTTGTTGATGGATGTATTTGTCCAGACGATAGTGCCAAGCCCTTGGAGCCTGTTTAAGACCATAGAGTGCCTTCTTAAGTCTACATACAAGTTTTGGATCATTTCCAAGGATGAATCCATCTGGTTGCTCAATATGCACATCTTCTTCTAAGTCCCCATTTAAAAAGGCAGATTTCACATCCATTTGAAATACTTTGAACTTTTGAAAGCTAGAAAGAGTAAGGAACATTCTTATAGCCTGTAGTCTAGCAACAGGTGCAAAAGCTTCTTCAAAGTCTATACCTTCTTGTTGTGCATACCCTTTACAAACAAGTCTGGCCTTTTTTCTAATGACTTCTCCATTTTCATTCAGCTTATTTTTTAATATCCATTTTGTCCCTATGACATTCATATCTTTTGGTCTAGGAACCAACTCCCAAGTGCTATTTTTTTTTCAATCTACTCAAGTTCTTCATCCATGGCCTTGACCCAGCATTCGTCTTTGCATGCTTCTCTTACATTTTGTGGTTCAGTGGAGGAGAGAAATGCTAGATGGTTTGAAGCTTCAGAAATACTTCTTCTTGTTTGTACTCCTACCTCTTTCTGTCCTAAAATTTGAGTCTCTGGATGGTTCTTCTAGACATACCTAGATGGAGTATTTTCTTCTATCCTTATATGTCCTTTTGATGCCTCATGGGTTTCTTCTTCATCATGAATCTGATTTGATGTTGAGGGATACTCCTCATCATCTTCGAAATCTTCATATTTTACTTTCCTAGGAGTGTTTGCTTCTTCATCAGCCACTACATCAATACTTTCAACAATTTTTCCAAGTCTTTTATTGTAACACTTATATGCTTTGATGTGGGGAGAGTAACCAAGGACAATGCCTTCATTTGCTCTAGGTTCAAACTTGCCAAGGTTTTCATCAATCTTTTTGATGTAGCATTTGCTTCCAAAAATTTTGAAGTATTTTACCATGGGAGTCTTACCATACCAAAGTTCATGAGGAGTCTAAGTGTTGTTTACCCGGGCGTTTGTCTTGTTGAGAATAGTAACTGCAGCAAATGCGGCTTCACCCCAGAAGGTTGCGGGAGTCCCAGATTCATCAAGCATAACACGAGCCATTTGTTGAACCGTTATGTTCATCCTTTCCACTACTCCATTTTGCTGAGGAGTCCTTGCAGTAGAGCATTCCCTTCTTATTCTATGTTCTTCACAAAAATCGAAAAATTCATCCGAGATAAATTCCCCTCCTTGATCAGACCTGAGGCATTTGATTCTGCAATCTGATTCATTTTCAACCAAGGTTTTGAATGCTTTGAACTTTTCGAAAGCTTCCTCTTTATACTTCATAAGTCATATCCAACACATCCTTGAAAAGTTGTCAATGAACAATATGAAGTACTCTTCTCCTCGAGATGACCTCTTCCTAGTTGGACCACATATATCAGTATGGACAAGTTCAAGTGGCCTACTAGCTGATCCTTCCTTCTCAGGGAAATTAGTTCTGGTTTGCTTACCAAACTGACATGATTTTCATATTGTATTGTCTGGAATTCTAATGTCAGGGAGATCACGAACCGCTTGATATTTGCATGCTTTCCTTATCTGAGAGAAGCTTAGATGCCCCAATCTTCTGTGCCATAGCCAGTGTTCATCATTCGTGCTTAGATAGCATTATTGTTGTCCTCCTTTGAGTACGTATAAATTATTTGGAGTTCTTATGCCTTTGATCACTGTTTCTCCTGTATCAAGATCACGAACAATACATCCATTTGATCGAAATATTACCTCATTTCCTTGATCACACATTTGACTAACACTCAATAGACTATGCTTTAAGCCATCAACATACATAACATTTCCAGCTTTGACCTTCTCTTTCAAATGAACATAACCTTTACCTTTTATGAGTGCAGGGGTGTCATTTCCAAATGATACCTTCTTTTCCTTTTCTAATGCACTATATGGCTGAAGTTTTTCTTTATCACCTGTCATATGTTTCGAGCATCCACTGTCGATGTACCACTGATTTTCCTGTCCTTCTACATATAAGGCTATCCCACATCTTTCTGGTTGTGGTTCTTTCTTTCTCCATGTTTTGGGACTCAATGAAGCTTTCTCCTTCTAAGTTGTTTTCCGAAACCTACTCCTGCATTCAGAATCTTCATGACCAAAGTTGTTACAAATAGAACATTCTATTTCATTTTCAAGAGTAGAAAAGTTATTGTAGGTTCTTTTCATGATCCCAGTCATACTTTTTTGTTTTTGAGCTTCTCTAGTCATGATGGTCTTGTAGGCAACACATTGAGCAGCTTTGTGTCCAAAGTTATGACAAGAGAAACATTGGCCATTGAAGAAACTCTTTTGATTATCAAACCTACCGACCAAATGATTGTAGTTTCTATTGACATCCATTCTTGAGGCAAATTGAGAACAATTTACCTGCGATTGGTTGTAGCTTCTGTCCATCCTTGAAGTAAATTGTTTTACCTGGTGATCTGCATTATGCCTTTGTTGTCGATTGTCAACCTGTTCACTTTTCCTTGTTGCATCAAGATAACTTTTGGAGGTGGATGGCTTCAATGTTTCTTCAGAATATCCGAGACCTATCCTGATTAGAGGAGAACACTGCACTTTGATAATCTCATCTAAAGTTTCAAATCCTTTAGAAGATCTAAGATTAAGGGTTTTTGTTTTCTCAATTTCTTTTCTAAGTCCCACAATTTCACATTCTAACTTTTCATTGTGTTTATCTCTTTCAGCAAGTTGGAATGCCAGAGTATCTATAATCATATTCTTTTCCTCTAAACAAATTTTAAGTTTAGAAATTTCTTCATAAAGACCTTCTTCATCTATAGCATCCAAGAAATCATCATCTTCAAGGCCATCAAAAGTCTATCATCATTACATTGTTCATCTTCATCATTATTTGAAAGTCCATCACTGTCTTCATGAGTATAATAGCTCTTCTTACTTACATTCTATTTTATGTTCCATCTAACTGGTTCCTTACCTTTATCTTTATGAGGACACTTGGCAACGTAGTGACCAACTCTTCGACAAGCAAAGCATTTGAAAGATAGCTTACCTCTAAATCTTCCAGTCCCCCGTTGAAGGTTCTTGACAAAGTTTGATTCTTCCTCTCTTTCTAGCATATGTCCTAACTCATTGTAATCTCCTTTTCTTGAGGCTTTGAATGCAACTTCTCTCCTGTCTGATGGTCCTCCTTTCCTCATTTCGTAAGCAGTCAAGATTCCATGTAGCTGTGACATGGTAATGCTCTGTAGGTCTTGCTTTTCTTCTATGGCGGAAACTTTTGAATCAAACTTAGAAGACAAGGATCTTAGAACCTTTTCAACCAGAACAACTTATTTTATTTCTTCACCCAAGTTTTTCATACAGTTAACAATCTCATCAATGCATAAGAAATAGTTACCCACACTTTCATCATTGTGCATTCTGAGATTTTCATATTGAATTCTGAGATTTTGTAGTTTTGCTCGTTTTACCTGATCATCTCCTTCATAGCTCAGAATGATCTTGTTCCAAATTTCTTTTGCGATTTTGAGCTGCATAACCTTGATGAATTCTGATTGAGATAGACTCCCTAATAGAGTATTGATAGCCTTAGCATTTGTTTCATATTGTTTTTTACCAGCCATATCTGTAGGAGTTGTTGATGGAAATGTGTATCCTATTTCTATGATATCCTAGACTTCTGTACCAAGAGATTGAAGATAGGTTGTGATTCTTACCTTCCAATAGACGAAGTTGCTCCCATCAAAAATTGGTGGCCTGATCGATGCCTCCTTTTTGTAGTTGCTCATGATGATAGATCTTCGTTCAAGTGATCAAGCTTCTTCTGAAGGACCTTCTCTGATACCAATTGTTGGAAATAACACTGAGAGGGGGGGTTGAATCAGTATTATCAAGTTAATTATTTTTCATTTCATACACAGATTTGTATATGCTACGTGAGTTAGTGAAAATAGCGTATATACGTAACTTCAGTTATTGAAACTAGCATATAAGTTGCAGACTTATGATTTAATTTATTCTTCAGATGTGATCATAAATCTGTGTGTCAGAACCATATCAACAGTAACCAAGAACAGAAAAATAGAGCAGACAGTCACACACAAGAACACAAGATATAAGGTGGAAACCCAATGTGGGTGAAAACCACCTGCTGCAATTTGTCTCTATATTCTTTCAATTAGAAACTTCTTTTTACAATGTTTTTGTACTGGTGCAGTCTTATGCCAGTATGCAGGCTGCAACCTACAAAAGGCTACAACCTTCTCTCGTTCTCCAGCTTCTCCTGGAAGGGAGCTACAACCCCCTTAGCTCTTGTACTAGCTAAGGTACTAGTACGTAGGTGCTGACCTACAGAAGGCTACAACCTTCTCTTTTCTTTAGGGACCACGTTTCATAAATTTTCAGACTGGATCCATGAATAACATCAATCAAACATCAAGTATATCTGCATCAACCAAACTTCTTTGTACAAACCAATACTAAATCAAACAATCATTTCTTTGAATGCTATAACCAGAATAATAACAGTAACCAGACACCAATCCTGAACCTGGAATACTACAGCAATAAACCGAAGTAGCTAAAACATATTTAATGAGATGTACACTACTTCAAGATGAGGAACCTGCGTGCATATGCTTCTGTATAAAGGGAAATATGCGTATACGCTTCTTTGATTTACTAAATCAGCGTGTATACGCACCTTCGCTACGCCGAACCTGCGTACAGATCTATGAAAGATAGTTTTCCCTTTCAAGTATTCAAGCATTAATTATACCCAGGTTATCATATTCATAGATCAATTCATGCGTCAAATATGATAGATCAGAATCACACAAAGATACTACTATTCAAGCCTTGAGATTTGACCCATCAATAGAACTTATCCATCTTGTAACGCTCAGGTTCCTCCTTGATTCAGATCCTGCTATGCAACATAAACCAATCACCAGTATTCCAGATCTTGCTCCTCATAAGATATTCAACACTTGAGTCTATTCACTTGCCAAATGATCTCTTCCTTTTTATAGTCTTTTCCTTACTCAAACCATGGCCCAAAACCATAGATAACCAATACTAGGGACCCAATACCTGGGTTCAATATTTCGAACGCAATACCAAGGTCTAAAACCATAGGTCCAATTACGATGGAATCAAAAATAATATTTCCCACATGTACATGCTTTTCCATGCATGAAAGTGCGTGTATACACATACACGACTTTGTATCATCAATACTGCATATATACACAACCTGGTTAAAAGGAACCTGCGTATATGAAGTTTTCTTCCATTCTAAGAGCTTGAACTATGATCTGCCACCTGAGTGCATTTCCATCAAGGACAACACCTGTGCCATAGTGCCAAACCTGTGCCATAATGCCAACACTTATTTCTATATCCATCCCTATCTTCATCACTAACATCTTATCCTGATCACTAACATAATTATAGAAGGTCCCAAAATATCAAAATGCAAAAATAGGCCTAAGTGATGTAGTTATGCAACAGTTGCACAATAGAGTGTAGAAAACTTCCAAGTTAACATGTTTGTATATCCTATTGATAAAAACATATTAAATGGACATGCTTTCAGTGATGGTGTAATGGTGTAGAATCTCTTAAACAATCTTTCCCACTCCTACAGATCTCCAAAACAGTTGTCTCCAACTTCCGCAACATATGTGCAACAAAAGTTGAATTTTAAACTTGTACTGAATTCCCCTACTCCAAAATGATTCCAAGTTTCCATTAAGCCATCTCATTTATCTTACAGTACTCATCATACTTTAAGCCTTCCAAAACTTTGAATTTCCAAAATTTCATAATTTTGTCAGGAAGAAATTGTGAAAATGGGTCTCCAAGTGACACCTGTAATTCCCAAACCACGACACGTGTGCAAAAAAATGAGAGATTTTTTTGTATATGAACTTTTTGATAACAACCTATCTTAAAATCCTCAAATTCTTCCACAGGTCCTCTGAATATGTTCCTCGAGATCATGACTAAAATAGTAAATTGGACAATCTGAAAAATATGCTTTAAATATGAATTTTAATACCCCCATATATGACACTTGTGTAGAAACATAAGTATTTTTTTTCTCTTTGGAAAGTTCTTGGAAAAAACCTCTTTCTGTTTTTTGAAATTTTCTTCAATTTGGTCATAAAACGATTTTCAAAATGATGGCTAAAACAACCAGTTTGCAGCAAATTCTTAGGAGAGTGTGGAAGACCTCCATGGCTGATATGGTTGCAGAAGGTTTTGTGCAAGGTTGAGTGTGTATATGTGTTTGAGATGACATGGTGATGATGTAGCACCCTCTGAGTGCTTCCCTCCATGCTTTCAAACCTCCAAAATGGTTGTTCTCAATTTTCACATCATTTACGCAACGACTGTGTGGCTTGGAATTTGCACAGCAGTTCCTCAGTGACCTTCTCCCACTTCAAAAACCTGCCTTTGAACCTCTTTCAAGATTATATTAAGGCCTTCTAATATTTTTTTGAACATGAAATCTTCTCAGAGAGCAGACTGTGGATGGACGGAGAGAAAATGAGGGCAACATGAACAAAAATTTGAAAATTTGTGCCCCATATGTTTTGTCTTGGTCATGAATGTAAAACTTTAGGTAGAGGAGTCATGATACTCATGAATTATGAATTATGGGTGATAATGATGAATTATGAATTTAGAGGGGGTGTAAATGGAAATGATGATGAGAGGAGATTTGATGGAAGGGAATTATGAATTATAAATGGTGAACTGTGAATGATGAATTGTGAATGGTGGAGTGGGGACATGATGGATACCATTAACCGACCCACAGAACTTTAACAAATAGAACTTGGTTGTCATGGTTTTGACTGATGATAAATGAATCCCCATTAAATGACCCTTTGATCCCTAAATTACTCTACATGAAAATATGACCTTATGACACTCTCATGGACTTAAACTCTCTCAAATTCGATTTTGTGACATGGAAAACCTGCAACGACCTTAGAAAATGACTCTTTAGACTATGACAATAGTGATTCATAGGCTAAACTAACATACAAAACCCCAAAATGAATAGAAAGAGGCAAAGGCATTTTGATCCCTAGACCCTAGGACCCTAACACACCCCAAATTTAAGTATCAAGAATAAGAAAATTCTTTGTTATGAACCAAACACCTTGAAAATGATAAAATGTAAATAACTAGCGTACCACTTCAAGGGGAAAACCTCCCTTTACAATGAATCTATGCCAAAACAAGTTATGAAGCCTATACAAATGAATACTCCTTGTCATAAATGGAAGATAAAGTGACATTATGTAACCTACGACTAGGCCAATATAACCATAACTCATACACTAATAATGAACGCTTGTTAAAGCCTTAACATATCTCCCCTCTTTAAAACAATGTTCCCCTCAAAGCTTATAATTGAGGGTGTTTCTTCATAAACTACTCATTTACCCATGTAGGTTATTCTAGATAAATATTGTTCCACTTTATTAGGTATTCCATAATGGCCCTATTACAAAGAGATAAAGAATATTAATCTATAACATTTTTTGGTTCAAGAATAAACTTTCCTTATCCATCTAACTCAAGAAATTATGTTTTCACTAGCATAGTTTGTCCCAAAACCCTTTTTAGAAAAGATTCACGAAAAAACCTTATAAATGTGAGAAGAAGGGAAATCTAACTCATACACCAATTGTCCAATATTGTGAATAATCTTATAGGATCCATATAATTTTGGAGTTAATCTCTAATTCTTCTTTAGTTTGAGTGTAGTCTACTTATAAGGTTGTAGTCTCAAAAATACCTAATCACCCTCTTGTAATTATGTTTCACTTTGATGTTGATCTCTTGTTGCTTCATCTAGTTTTTTTCCATTTGTAGTTTTTCCTTAAGATTTATCAAAGTTTCTTTAGTCTTCTCCATATGTGACTCTATTTCTTGTAATTTGGACTCATCTTGTAAAAAGTGTGACATACTAGGAGCTAGATATATGTTGTAATCTAGGGTCTTGTGAGAAATTTCAAGTAGTGTATTGAAAAATCAATGTAAATTATTATATAAATTATCATACATATATACACATATGAGAAAAGGAGAAGATAAGACAAGTAATGTGAGACCAACAAATCATTAGGGAAATTTTGAGGTCTAAAATGGGCCTCCTAAAAAAAATGTACAACCAAAATAAATTTTATAAGAGCCAATAGGATTCAATATGATGATGTCAACCATGGGGAGTGATTCACCATTTTTGAAGTAAAAAAGTAAAAAGATTATAAAATAATAAAATAATAAAATTACATTTTCAACTGGTGTTTTCAACCTATCTCCCAAAGGTTTTACTCAAATTTCGAGTGGGAGTACTCGTTGGATGCAAAATTTAATTCCTCATCTAAGGAGTACCCATGTTACATACATTCGATGGACCCTGCTTCACAAAAAATGAGAAATACTCGAAAAAGCATGATTGTAATCACGATTTTCATGTATTTCTCATTTTTCATGTCGTAGGGTCCATCAAAAATATGTAACATGGGTTCTCCTTGGATGGGGAATTAAAATTTGCATCCAACGAGTACTCCCACTCTAAATTTGAGTAAAACCTTAGGGAGATAAGTTGAAAACACCAGTCGAAAAAAAAAATATGTTTTCCCTCTAAAATTTGATGATGTAAGCTAATATTATTTTATTATTGCCAAAATTATTTTATAATTTCCTTAGGAGGCCCATTTTAGACCTCAAAATGCGCCTAATGAAGGTTCTTTATTAAGGTAACACAACACATACAATATATCTTCTTTATCTCCACCTCTCTGTTACATCAATGAAGTATTTATATGTGTCATTCAGTTACAAGATAGTTGTAATTATCTAACTACCTTGGTCAATCGACCTGACTATGTGATAGATCAACTTACATTCAAACTTCAATAGTCTACTAGGTTCAATTATTGTGTTTAGTTAACAATGTCAACTAGCCCTTCCAACATATTTTCCCACCTTAAGTCTTTACTCATCCCGAGCAAGTGGGAAATGTAGATTTACAATTCCAAAAGAACATATAAGAGAGGTTACAATACAAAAATATTATGTGTCTTTACTCTATGGTAGTTGTGGTTGTTCTCTTAGTACTTTAGTTCTTAGCTACTTTTCTATAGTTGATGTTCAAACTATTAAGGTCTACAAAGAGGTTGTTTATACTTCTTAAAAAATGTTTTAGGCCATGTATATATAGTTTCCTATTTACTCAACAATTCCACACCCTATTGTGTATCTATTGTGCCATCCACTTCGGACTACCTCTATTTTTGTGGAAACTAACTGTCAACTTTGTGTTGGAAAATTTTACTCTAACATTGTGGGGGAAAAAAATTGGCTTCTTGGCTAAACTGGAGAAGCTAGAATGTGTGGTCCGTAGTGTTGGATCTTGAGGCCAAACAACTATTGTCTTAGGTTTGTGTGGTGAAATTTTTTGTAATTGTTGTTCAAATGTTGACCACTCATCAATAATGTATTGAGATTGAACCCCAAATAAATTCGTTTTGGCTAGTTACTCTAAATGCTTATTCTAGGAAACATCCTATGCTTCTCACAACTATGGGTTTCCTTGATCCTCCCATCTCTAACCTTATTCTATAGTTTTATTAAGGTGTTCTAGGGCATTATTAGCTCCAACCTGTGATCTTTTTCCTTCTTGAAAAATTCACACAACAATTTATTTATTTGGTGTTTTTCTTTATAGCAATGCTTAATGAACTTTCATGTGGAGGTGACACAGGCACCAAATTTCGTATGGTTGATTTTATCTTGTGGGGGCTTGGTTGAGTCAAATTTTTCATACCATTCAATTACACTACATTGTTCAATATTTTCACATTGGTTGAATTTCCAACTTATTTATCCATGACGAGTCAGTGTTTATTATCAATGTATTTACCACCCTCGAGTTAGAAGGAGAACCTTAACCTAAATTACATCGGTTGTATGGTTAAGATACACCTCTCATATCCCTAAGAAGACAAATTTGAGTACTCCATTGCTCCAAATGAGTTGTAGAAGAATGATATATCACTATGATGTAGTGTACAAGGAATTATGAAGCTATCCCCATAGATTTACTTCCTCAGAAGGGAGAAATGAAGGGGTCAATCTTCTAAAAATGTGGTTTCCAAGATGAAATTCAAATGAGGATGAGATGACTTGTAAAGGGTCTAATAGTTAGAGCCTTGAACTAAATTCTCTTTGTCCTAAGTTTTGAAATACGTCCTCCAAGATCCATGATAAGCATATGTAAAGAAGAGCATTCTAAGGGAGAGAGGAGGCATAAAGACATATTTAATTTAAAATTTGGTGGAATTCTTAAGGGGGGTGTTTTTTCACATTCAAGTCAACCTGACTTCGAATTGTCATCCAAGGAGGGCTCAAGATTAAGGTGCCAAAAGGGCATGTTTTCATCCACTGTATAGCACTATAAACATCCCATCTTCATTAATGTGAATTTTAACAGCCCTTGATTCTCATGTCCATTTTGTTGCATTCGGTTGGAATTGGATGTACTTGGAAAGTCTAATATTATATCTAGTAAATATTTTATGCTTGATAGGCGATTCAAGCTCTTTGTTTCTAGTGTGTGTAGGATGTAGATGTGAGTAGTTAGGAAAATGTCTTTAGGATCTGGAGATTCCAAGTAGGTACATCAACATTTAAGGCGAAAGGTATGCAAGCCTCTTTCCCCACCTCTCAACCTATATATGTTTCAAAGAATCTAGATCTAGGGAATATATTGAAAGATTCACTCTCTATTTATACAAATGTAGGGTAGGTTTGTATAGCATTAATATCTTATTAAATAGTAGGGAAAATATAGTTAATAGAATCACTAGTCGATCTTCATTATGTACTCAAATTTCTAGACTTGGTTGGTTTTGTGTGATATCCCTTGGATAATTCCCCCCCTATTGTAAATATTTAAGATAATTTTGTTGTAATTAAAACTAGCTAAGAAATTGGGACACATATTTTAGAGCTTGGGGAGGGATATTGCTTAAGGAAGTTTGGTCTTTTTAATGCTAGTCATGGTCTAACTAGTGAGCCCTAAATGCGTTGACTAGACAAGCTAGAAGAAGAGAGGACAAGAGTCTTGCCTCTCTTACGAAAAATCAAAAGAGGACAAGGACTTAAATTAGGGTGTGGGTTGTGTTGGCCAATAAACTCACTTACACAAAAAGCACGATAAGAGGGGGCGATAGTTGGTTACAATGGCTGAGATGGAAGACAGCCAAGGTAAACCAATATGTGCTAGTGATAGAGTGTACCAAAAAATCTTAAGGCCCAACAATTAAAAAATTCCTCATTCATTAAGGGGGAATTCATTCATTTAGGTAAACATAAAGGATACAAGTCATATTCATTTAGGAGAGAAACTAGTAAAAGAGAAGCATTTTTCTAGAGGGAAAGTACTACTCATAATAGGAACGATAAAAGTAAAAGAAAGCATGCATAGGGAGTTTTCTCTAATGGAAGCCAGTTGATGAACCCAAAAAGGATTTTTGGATGAGGATCACTGAGCAATGGCTTGTCTAAGGACTAATGAGCCCACTAGAAGTGGTTTTTCATAGGACTGATAAACCCACGCGGGGAGAGTGATTTCTCTGATGGTATCCATCTAATGAACCCGAAAAGCCTTGTTAGTTGAGAATCACTGATTGGTGGCTTATATAAGGACAAATGAATCCACTAGGGGTAGATTCCCTTAAATTGATGAACCCACTAAGAAGCTTGTGGATTGATGAACGTACTAGTTGGGAACACTAGTGCTTGCACTCACTAATCAACTACCTAGAAAGGTAATGTCTATACTCCCATGGTAGCTTATCAATTTGATGAACCTTCTCATGTTAACATAAAAACTCTTCTCTTGTAATTAAACTATGACTCTATATGTGTGCATGAATCCCCTATATTGTTGTTGAATAATAGAAAGGTCTCTATGGTTTAAAAGTTGGGAGTTGTTGAGAACACTTGGGAAAAAAAGGACTTCATTCATTGTATCTAAGTAATGGTAGAGAGCTCTTATCTAAAAT
Organism: Pinus taeda; assembly: GCA_000404065.3. NCBI lineage: Eukaryota > Viridiplantae > Streptophyta > Pinopsida > Pinales > Pinaceae > Pinus > Pinus taeda. The sequence goes on from APFE030838998.1 coordinate 177,334, forward strand.
ACCTCCTCAAGGTCTAAAATATGGCTCGGGGGTGATTGGATGCAAGAAATCTTGTAGTGTAGGCCAATCTAAGGTTGGGTGGAGAGTCGAAGTCCCAATCTCAGTTGCAAGACTTCTCTTATAAGGTAAGTGTTCATTTATGTCCTTGTGCAATTGAATATTATGTACATGATTATTATGTTGAATTGAGGCTTTTGTTAGTAGTTGAGGAATGTGATTTCCTATGTGAACATGGAATGGTTGAATTCTTGTGTTAATTTTATCAGCATGAATCATGTAAATTTCATGCCCTGAAAGACGTGAAACTTTGGATTAATATGAGTTTGAAATGAATCTAAATCAATCCAAATTGCATGATAATTAATTAAATGGGTGAAATTTTTTTAATAACTCAATCCCTATGTCAAATTAATTGATTGATAGACCTTTTCGCACAACTAGTATGCTTAGGAGAGATGGCCAATTACATGTATATATAAACAACTACATAAGTCATGAATAGGTCGGGCTAAGGTGTTATCAAGTGATGAGTCTCATCATTGGGTAATTATATTGATCCAGGTGGATATTGGTGGCCACCTGCCAATTCCACTTGGACCCCCAGCATTGTTTCTTTTATTTTTTCAGTTTCTTTAATTGTAGCACAATTTACTATTTTTAGCAGTTTTCGGGTCCTAAACTTCCAGAGCCGTTTTGAGGCCCTAAACGATGTTTTTTGGGAAAACTAGGAGCACCATGGTTCCATGGACCAATATTGCTCTTCCCAAAGTTGTAGTCATCAAATAGATCTTTCTAATGAGGTATTGTGTGTGTCAAATGAAGATTGTATGCCAAAGTTACGACCCCGCGAAGTTGATGTACTAATTTACCCAAAACGAGGCCCATAGTTTGGCGCTTCATCTCCTAGGGTTAGGTTTTTGGATGTTTAAGGTTTTACATTGTTTCTCAACAATAAATAGGCCTTCGAGCCTCATTATAAGAAAGTTCAAAGGCATGTAGCCACCACATCTCTTCTCAGAGATAAGCTACCATTTCCCTAGCTAGTTTATTTCCATTTCTGTTTGTAAGCATATTTCAGTATTTTACAATAATGAAATGAAGTATTATTTATGCTACATCTCTATATGTATGATTATATCTGTAATTTTTTTCGTTCCTATTTAAATCTGGATCAGTGGTATTAGATCGGACTGCTCTTTCTCTATCTTTCTTTGCATGTCCCCAACGAGGTCGAGATATAAGGAGTTAGTGCTTGAACTGGTCGAACCTTTGTAAAACCAGCCTTGCAAATCCCGACAACCTCCCATGGTAGATGAAAAGAAATATGAGGCAGTAGGAGTTCCTATCAAAATCTTGCTCGAAGAGACCCTCGAGCGACAAAGGAACGTGATGATGGACAACTTTTCCCAAATCCTTCAGTGGCTACCCAAGGGTGACACATATACTTCCAGCAGCTACTTAGAAGTGCCACACCCTTTAAGGTACAAGTTAACTTTTACATTCCCATATTTGAAGGTCAGATAGATGCAGACATCGTAGATAAATGGTTAAATCTGCTAGAGTGGTATTTTTTGTTCATGATTTTTTTGGCCGGGAAAAGATTACTTTTTCTCTTCTCAAAGCTGCCCCCCACATCAAGGATTGGTGGGAAACCTACTGCTAGTAGAAGGATGAAAGTATGGCCTCACTGTTTTCAGCCACACCCACTTGGAATTCATTCTGGGCTGTCATCAAGGAGCAGTACTACCCTATCGGAAGCTATGAGGATCAATACATAAAGTGGACCATGCTGCGATAGGAAAGGGACCAAGCCATGCCAGAGTTTACCAATACTTTCCATACCCTTCGCACAAAGTTGGGTATCAAGGATTCAAAGCAAAATTTGGTACTCAATTACCATGGCTACCTGCACAAGTACATCCAAGACGAAATATATTTCCTGAACATCTGCTCGCTCGGCATGGCCTACCGATATGCCGTCAAGATTGAGCAAAAGTTTAAACAGAAGAAGCGAGACTTTGGATCTGTGAAACTAAAGCAAGGGAAAGGTGGCCCAAAACCACAGAACAAAGCACAAAGCTAAGGCGGGGTGGCCCAAGACAACCCGCCAAAGCCGCAAGCAAAGAACAGTGCCGCAAAGCAGAAAAAGGACATGGGAAAGTGGTGTGAATTCCATAAGAGCTCCACTCACAACGCAAGTGAGTGTTGGGCCAAGCAGTCACTGGTGGCTGAGCTAAAGGTTTCAGAATCAAATGCATGCTCCAACTCTAAGTCAGAACCCGACAAAGGGAATGAAAAAGGGTAGAAAATTATCAATGTGGAGCCCAATGCCATCGTTGCCACCACGAAGATCCAAAAGGAGGAACCCGAATATCCAGAGGAGGAGGAGCGCCTCTTCCACTCCCAAATGTGGGTAAAGGGCTCCCCACTACAGTTCATTGTCGACAAAGGGAGCCAAAAGAACCTCATTTCGGTAGAAGTCGTGAAGCAGTTGGGCTTACCGACCACAACACATCCAAAATCGTACACCATTGGGTGGCTTCACCTAGGATGGGATCTTCGCATGAGCAGCAGTGTTGCCTTCCATACAACACCAAGCCTTTCAAGGATGAGGTATTTTGTGATGTTTCTCCCCTTGATGCTTGTGATGTATTATTAGGCCAACCATACTTGTGGAAGCAACATGCTTTGTATGAATCAAGGCCTTGTGTTGTTATTATTATTTTGGGAAATAAGTTGTACAGGATACCAAAGGTAGCACCACCTACCTCCATCTCTTTGGTTAGTGCAAAACAATGCAGTAAGCTCATTTCCAAAATCAGGAAATTTGTTTTCCTGATAATACGCCCTCAAGGAAAGAAGAAGATGGTGGCCACGACCTCTAGACAAGGCCCCTTTGCACAACAACTACAGATGGACAAGGTTGTGGAGGAGTACGAGGACATATTCACCTCCCTCGTAGGGGTTCCTCTGCACTATCAAGTCAAGCACTCCATTGATCTGACCCCAGGTGCGCCACTTTCCAATGGACCAATCTATCAGCATTTCGTTTTGGAGAACGATGAAATTAAGAGGTAGATTCAGGAGCTGCTGCAAAAAGGTCACATCCAATCAAGTTCATCACCTTGTGGCAGCTCGATCATGTTGTTACAGAAGAAGGATGGGACTTGGAGACTCTCTATTGGCTATCGGGCACTGAACAAGATCATTGCCCAGAATAGGTACCTGATCCCACAGATTGATGACCTTCTGGACCAACTGAAGGGGGAAAAATATTTCAACAAGATCGATTTGAAGTCGGCATATCACCAAGTACCTAATCGAACCCTCCGATGTGTGGAAGACTACCTTCAAAGTTAAGAAGGGCATTTTCGAATGGTTGGTTATGCCTTTCGGGTTGACGAATGCTCCTGCAACCTTCATGAGGCTAATGGATGATATATTGTGGCCATTCACCAACTCATTTGTAGTGGTATACTTGGATGACATCCTAATCTTCAGCCAAAGTTGGGAAGAGCGCCTCCACCACATCTGACAGGTTCTCCAAACACTGTAGCAACACAAGTTATGTGCCAGTTCGGAGAAATGCACTTTTTGCATGACCCAAGTTCAGTATCTGGGATACATTATTGATGAACGGATGGTGCATGTGGATCCATCCAAGATCTAAGTCATTTGGGATTAGCCATCTCCAACCACTCTAACAGAGCTCCGCAACTTTTTGGGCCTTTCCAACTTCTACCATAGGTTCGTGTTAGGATTTTCTCATATCACTTGGCCCTTAAGTCAAGTCACCAAGGGAGAAGCGAAAGAAAAATCGTTTTGGTCTGAATCTCAACAGAAGGCATTCACAGAGTTGAAACATCGCCTCTGCTCGGCACCAGTGCTCGCATTGCCAAACTTGCAACAACCATTCGAGATTGAGAAAGGTGCCTATGACTATGTTATTGGGGTTGTCCTTACTCAACATGGGCATCTAGTGGCATATCACGGTGAGACACTTTCAAACACAGTCTGGAAGTATCCGACTTATGAAAAAGAGATGTATTCCATTATGTAGGCCTATTGACAATGGAAGCATTACATTTTTGGGAAGGAAATGGTCATCCACATAGACCACCATCCCCTATAGTTCATAAAGACACAAGGGAAGTTGCAGAATGATCGCCATCAGAAGTGGTCCACATACTTGCAACAGTTCCATTTGAATATCAAGTATAAGAAGGACAACATCAATAATGTTGCAGATTGCCTCAGTCGACCACCGATCATGGCTTTAACCACCGTGCTCAACTCTTGTGGGCACGAGACTTCTGATTGGCCACTTCTCTACAAAAAAAACCCAGAATTCAACCACAAATACCAGACACTTTTGGAGGGTCAACATGTTCCAGATTTTCACCTCCAGGATTCCTTGTTATGCCACCTAGGTCACCTTTGTGTTCCTTCAAGCGAGCGTGCCAAGATAATTTGGGAAGCACACTGCAGTTGGGCTGCTGGGAATTTTAGGGTCAAGAAAATGGTGGTAGTACTACAAAAGTATTTCTATTGGCTGAATCTTCGACAGGATATCAGGAAGTACATCAGATCCTGCATTGCCTATGCCATTTCCAAACCAACCATCAAGAAGCAAGGCCTCTATACTCTGCTGCCTACCCCTAGTCGACCTTGGGAATCGATCTCCATGGATTACATGTTGGGTCTTCCTTCTAATAAGCATGGAAACAACTGTTTTTTTGTGGTCGTCAACAGGTTCTCGAAGATGGCCATTATGGTGGCTTGCAAGGAGAATATCACAATAGAATCCATTGCTAAACTCTTTGAACAAGTGTGGGTACAGTTTGGGATCCCACAGTCTATCATCTCAAATCGGGATAGTAGGTTCCTCAGTGCATTTTGGTCTAGTCTCTAGTCGATGCTGGACACCAAACTCACTAAGTCCACAACCTTCCATCCCCAAACTGATGGCTAGATGGAGGTTGTCAATAGGATGATCGTACACATTCTGCACATGTACAACTCAAAGAATCCACACACATGGGATGATAGCCTCCCCTATGTTCAACACAGCTATAATCAGGCTCTCCACAACTCGACTGGCCATAACCGTTTTTAGGTAGGGTTGGGATTCCAGCCACTATGTCCCATTGATGTGGCCATTCCACTTGCAGCTACTCAGGCAGATTTAGCTCATGTCCAGTCCAAAATAGATAAGGAAAACAACTTCATTAAGAACATCCAACATATCCGCCAGTAGGTCCATGATATTCTGGAGAAATCAAATGCCAAGTACAAGCAGTGACATGATCAACATCGGGTGCCACACAAGTTTCAGGTGGGTGACAAAGTCTGGTTGCATTTGTAGAAGGAACACCTTACCAGAGCCTATCGAAAACTCAGACCACTCCAATATGGTCCTTAGACCATTACCAAGGCTACGGGAGACAATGCATTTGAGCTCAGCATTCCCCCATTCCTTGGCCTGCACCCAGTGTTCAATGTCGACCACCTTTGGCCATACTTTCCATCATTACTAGACACATCCAACATTGTAGAACAACTCACACCAATAGAGTTAAATCCAGATTACACAGAACAAGCTGCAACTAACCAAATCATGGACACACAGATCAAGCACACTCGCCAACAAAAGGTCCAACTTTATCGAGTTGTCAAAGCAAGCCAACTCCTTCACCAGGGCAAGTGGTTCACTAGGGACCAAGTTCAGCGGAAGTTTCCTCATCTCATGGAGGAACTCAACACAATGGGGACCATTGCTTTGAGGCCATTTTGAGGCCCTAAACGATGTTTTTTGGGAAAATGGGAGCACCATGGGTCCATGGACTAATATTTCTCTTCCCAAAGTGGTAGTCCTCGAATAGATCTTTCTAACGAGGTATTGTGCGCATCAAACAGAGATTGTATGCCAAAGTTACGACCTCGGGAAGTTGATGTACCAATTTACCCAAAACGAGGCCCATAGTTTGACGCTTCATCTCCTAGGATTATGTTTTTGGATGTTTAGGGTTTTCCATTGTTTCTCAAAAATAAATAGGCCTTTGAGCCTCATTGGAAGACAGTTCAGAGGCATGTAGCCACTACATCTCTTCTCAGAGATAAGCTACCATCACCCTAGCTAGCTTATTTCCATTTCTATTTGTAAGCATATTTCAGTATTTTACAATAATGAAATGAAGTATTATTTCTAATGCATCTCTGTATGTATGGTTATATCTGTAATTTGTTGCATTCTTGTTTAAATACAAATCATATATGGGCCTTAATTCACCTCCTAGCTTAGTCAAACCAACTTTTCTCACAACTTATTACATGTTTTTGATTATATTTTGTTTATGAGATGAGTTAGAGTTGGATATTATGCCTAGTGGACTAATATACATTGAATACACGATTCAAGGAGAAAATCAAAGAATTTTTGCAAATACTAAGGTTAAAACTCGAATGGGACAAGGGAGAGGAATTGTAGGAGGTAAATCCTCCTCATTTACTTCTCCCCCATTCAAATATTCCTCCATCCATCACACCAACTCAGAGTGCAAGCAACCAAGTCATGAGGATTAGAAGGCAACTGAGTAAGTGAGAGACAAATAGCTAGTTTATCTTGATTTTGGGAGTTGAGCCTCCCTAATTTTAATGAAGTCATTGGGGACTTCAGTTGTACAAATAGAGATGCCTAGAGCCTCATTAGGATTCGATTTTTTGTGGTAAAACTCTAAGCTATTTTTGAGCTCCAGGCTTGTCAAAGTTTTATTGATGTAATTTTCTATTTTGGTAATAAGAATGAGTTTTTTTTTTAGCCAACACTAAGTTATCTCAAAGTGTAGAAGCTCTTGGGTGAGGGCCCAACCCTAGTAGCCAAGGCTCCTCTTTCTTGTATCTGTATGTTTAGATTAGTCTCATAGCTTCATTGTTAATTTGCTTTTAGATGTGTTTTCATTGCAAGTAGTGTAGATTAGATTGGTTGTTTATTAGTTTGCTTCCATTTGTGCCTTACTTTAGTAATAGGTTAGCAGGGATAAAAGGAGTACCACAAGGTTGTCAGTGGGCATCTTTGCCTCATTTCCTCCCTTTAGGATCATGATTTGAGGAAGGGACCCTCATGCAGCCCCAAAAACACAGATTTCTATTTCGTGCATAAGCTTTAGAGGTTACTGTATTTAAGTTAGCATTTCATTTCCATCTCTTCTATCTTCACTCTTGCAGTAAATCATATCCATGCTTTCATTCCTTTCAACAACTTTCCTCATGCATAATGTAGGTAGTTAGTTCATTAATTCTTCTTTTCTAGCTTATGAGAATGCTTCTTGTTTGCATAGCTTTGTGGGAATTATACATTTTATGCAAAGAAAGTGCTTCAGGAGGAGACAAACACTTCATATCCAGCAACCACCTTCCACTCCATCCACCATAGTCATTCCTTGTTTTCACCATCACCTTCACTAGTTTTCATCATTTTTCATAGAAATTCTTCCAAGCACATTGAGCGAATCCAACCATCCTCTATCTTTGTTGTTGATTTCTGGGTGATCCTAGACCTTTCATCATTTCATTCCACCCATCTACCACCTTCCCTAAGCCTTCCATCACCTCCAACACCTTCCATTTTTCTCTCGGATATATCTTGTAGGTTTACATGGAATCTTGTAGGTTTCTAGTACATCTTGTAGGTTTTACTGAAATTGCCTATTTTGAGGCTGAATTGAGGGAAAACCTCCAGGAAGTCACCAAAAACATCCAAAGGGTCTCCCACACCATCCAACCATCTCCTAACCCTTCCAGCCATCCTCCAACATCCTTAATTCACCTACCACATCACCAAAAGAAATTGGTTTGCATACTTGATTTTGCATGAAAAGACAAACACATATTTATTTCAGTCCCTTTACTTGCACATTAGTGATTTTTGGATGCTTCTTACTTCCATGCTCAGATAGTAGCATTTGGTTCATGATAATTTAGCATTATTTCAAAGCATAATTTCTTGGCAGTTAATTAGGAAATGGTGTGATTTAGCATTGAATTTCGGCCTTTTCAAGTATTGCAGTAGAGTAGCTCTCCCTTAGAGCAGATTTCCCTCTATTCCATCAAAAAACCAAACTTCTTTTGACTCCATAGGAGTCTGGCTTGAAAACCCTAATGGTCTATCACTAGGTGAACCGTAACGAAAGGCAGAACCATCATTGTTACTTGTGTATACAACACTGTCACCTCCAAGTTTGTACGAACCTCGAGTTGATAAAGTAAAGCTGGTAGCCCAGGAGTTGCAGCATTCTTGCTGCAATACTGGAACTCATCACTTTTTTGGTGTCGTTGCTAGGAAGGTGTCTAATTAATATGTGAATAATGCTTCTTTCTTCTATTTCTTGTCTCTAATATTCTGCCCTTAGTTTATTTTTGCAAAAGTAATTTAGTTATTTCCATTTTCGTTCTACACTTTTTGCTTTCCTTTCCATTTTTGCAAGCAATATTTCAATTCAGTGAGTATTTTTTGACTCATTCAGTAGTTTTCATTTAATCAACAATTTCAATCTGCAAAGTACTTTCCATGTTTGAAAAAAACACAAAACCAACCCAACAAAAATTCCTTTCATGCCTCGTAGGAATAGGGATAACTTAGGGAAATTTTTGCCAAATACCCCCACTGCATCAAACAACCAACCTTCCCTCTTCTTCAGTGGCTATGAACTAGAGGAACCCTTAGGTGAGCAACCTGACATATTTGAAGAACATACAGGGGAAGAAGAAGAAGAAGAACCCATTGTTGCTAAACCAATGGTTGAAAACATAAATGACAGAGGGAATAGAGAGAGAGTTGAGGGTGCTTTCACCATTAGGGAAACCAATGGGGACACTAAGTGTTATGTACCTAGGGGGGGTAATATGGGGTACCGAGGGAGGTACCCAAGGTAATAATGTAATAATGGGATGAGCCATAGTAATAAATAAGGTTGTTAACCCATGTCATGTAAGGGACCACAAGTAGTTAATAATAATGTAATGGGCCCATGGTATTAGTTGATGGTATGAGTAAACCATGGTAATGATGCATGGTATTGTATGTATGAGGCCTATATAGAGGCTAGAGACTCCACATGGAGGGATATGAAGAGAAGTAATCTTGTATGAACAAGCATATGGCTTGTGGAGTGTTCTCCTTCCTTATGGAGTGAATGTATGGTGTTGCCCTACCTTAAGGGTTTGATCAATAAAGAAGTATTCTATCTTATTTCTTGGGTTTATTTGCATTATCTTATATTTTCATATCAGATCTATAATATTTCTGGGTTAGATCTACAACACAGAGGGATCACATGTAGTCATACCTCCAGGTGTGAGGTGGGGCGATGTGAAGTGATAGTCTCAAGAAGGCTGAAATTGGGCAAGGTCCATTGAGCAGTTTTATCTCATGAATCATACCTTGTTATGGGAGCCCAAACTACATAGTAGCGGGAGGAATCAGTGGGATTGATACAGTCAGAGATCAAAGTGAGAGAGGATAGAGCATTCAGATACTGTAGAGTGCAGAGAAGGATTGACAACAGTACAGAAAGGCTGAGTCAGCAGAAGCGCGGAGTTTTCAGTTGAAAGAGGCAATAGCAGTCAAAGACTTTGATGACAGATGCATCATATTGATTTAGGTTGGATGTTTTTTTTTTTTTTTTGTTTCTGGAGTTGTTGGAGAAACAACACTAGAGAGAAGTGTTGCATGCAGAACATACCAAAGGTTCACGATCAGGAACGAGTTGAATTCCTTTCTTGTTGAGAGGGAGTGTTGAAAATAGCAACAAGAAATGATAAAAACAGAATCCAGAATATTCCAATTTTAATTTTTCCTTGAATTAAAATTCGAATTTAGTCTCACCAGCTACTTGGAATTAATTAATTAATTCATTATGGATTAATTAGTTGGAGAAATTCAAGTTAGAAGTCTTTCTGAAGTCATGTAAGAGTTATCCCTTAAATTAAGGAGATTATCCCTTAATTAAGGAGATAATATTGAGTTATATTTGAGTTGTAATTAGATAGCTCAGTTTACTCAGTTAAGTCCAGTTAAATTAGTTCCAAAATGTTTGAGGAACTAATTGTGAGTTATCAGTCAATTGATGCATGCATGCACTCAACCAATGTACTCGAGATAACCGAAGATTCCCTCATTAGAAATGCATGCATGTCTATTCAGAGAAAGACCCAGTTGAGATAAATGTCAAGGACAGATTACTATCAGTTGCATGTGTTTTTCTATAAAGGAAACTCATCCATGCAGTCAAGAAAAGGTTCCTTGAGGATTCCAGTTTTATAGGGTGTGAGATCAGTGTGAGATATAAGTGTTCCACTTGGCTGAGAGTCTTCCACTTGGTAACAGGAGGATCACTCAGGAGAAGCTGTGCAAGGAAATAGGAGCTTGGACAGCAGAGGAGAAGGCTTGTGAGAATATTTGGCTGCTAGTGAGCATCCAGAAGGATTGTGCTGAGAGCTGGCTAGTTGTGAGAGCTAAGGCTTTGTGTAATTCTAATGTATTTCCACCTTGTATGATAATATAGATAGTGGGGTTTTTAGTTGAGGCTTTCCCCTGAGTATTTTCTTTGTTTCATGTGTATCGATTCTTCTTCTTATGGTTATATGTGTTCAGCTCAATCTTTAAGCTTCTGCAAGTTTGATAATAGAAGTAGATTATAATATTTTGCTTTGGTATATTGCATTATCGAGTTAATCCACAGTGAAATTTTCTACATAGATCTCAGAGGTAGATTTATAGAGAATTTGTAGGAAATTCTACAAATTTTGTGCATGGACCTATGGCTTATGGGCCCACGTATATATCGGAAGTATTCTAATTGGCGGAATCACAAAGAAACCCGACCAATCACTATCGTTCCTTCCTTAAACATTTGTGGCTAGAACCAAAGGAATTAAGACTCCAGTTCATAATCTTATCACGTCCGCCTTTTCCACAAACCTTTACGTTCCCCACGGAACTGAAAGGAAACAAAACTGCAGTTCATAGACTTCTCAGGCCCGAAATTTATAATAAAACCCATGCACTTTTTGACGCGATATCCGTCGGATCTCGTCCCTTCTTGTTGAGTGGTTGTGATTGATCCGGACATCAACGGATTAAATCACATTCTAGAAACCATCGCGTCTATTTTTTGGATTAAACCTCATCCTTGTTAACCACGCAATTACTGTTGAATCTGAATGCTTCAAGCGAATGGCCCCAATTAATGGAGGTTTTAACTCAGTTTTATAATTTCTCGCGTCCGATTTTGGAGTTATCCTCTACGCTTGTTAGCACGCGATTATCGTTATATCTGTCACCTGTCGATCAGATGGCTTAGATATTCTCCTAGGTTTCTCATGTTCGAAAGGCATCAATAATATAAAACAAATCACTTCTTTCAGACTTCCACATTCTCTTTTAATTCCGTTAGAAAATAGTATTTGATTTTTTTTTATTTTTTGTGATAAAATTGAAAATGAAATTTAAATGAAAATGGATGCTACAACATCTAGCTCCACCTGAGGATAGTGTTTTTTCCACAGAAGCACTAAGAACCGCATATCAATGCCTTCACCTCGGGCATGGGGTCACATATTGCTTAGCCAATTTAAATTCTATGGAATTTGTACAATGAATTCACTCTGGTATCTACAATGACAGGATGCTTGTGCTTCAGAATTAAAAATAATGTTTGAGGTACTGCCCATTGACAGGCAACTGTAAATTTTCACCATCAAGATTCTCTAGGAAGAATGTGTTATTTGCCTTTGCTTCTATAATTTTGAATGGGCCATATCAAAGAGGATCAAACTTCCCATGTTTTCCCTTATCTTCTCTTATAGTATCCACCTTAATACCAGGTCTCCAACTTTAAAATCAATTTCCTTGGCCTTTCTTTCAAAAATACCCTTCATCTTTGATTGATACATAATCAAATTATCTCTTACCTTATCCCTGCTTTCACTCAACTCCACTACCTTATGCTTCCTAAATCATTGCAATCACAAGCTTCACAAGCTGACTTGGGAACAGAGCTTGAGTTCCATACACTAACTCAAAAGGTGATTTGCATGTAGACCTTTTTGTAGTGACTCGGACAACCCATAGAGCAAACTTTAATTTCGAATCCCAGTCTTTCTGATTCTCTGCAATAGCTTTCTTAGAAATTTTCATCAATGTTTTGTTAGTGGATTCAACCAATCCATTTCCCTATGGATGATAAGCTGTTGAATGAGATAAAATAACATTATACTTTTGACAAAAAGCAACAAACTTACTTGAACTGAACACTTGAGCATTGTCTGTTATGATTTTGACAGGGCATCCAAATCTGTAGAAAATATTTTCCTCTAAAAACTTCATCACCACCTGGTCATTGTCCCTTTTAGTAGGTATAGCTTCTACCCACTTCGTGAAATAATCAGTAGCTGTAAGAACCCACTTGTGTTGTCCACTTGAAGGTGGGTTAATTTATCCAACAAAATCTAGTCCCCATTGTCTGAATGGTTCTTCTATGAAGACAGGATCAAAGGCAAGGGAGCTAACCTCTTCTTCTTAGCAAAAAGTTAACACTTTTGACAGCTTCTGACAAACTTATATATATCACCAAATAGGGTGGGCCAATAAAACCCTACCTGGAGGATTTTATGTGCAATAGCTTTCCAACTATAATGTCCACCACATAACTTCCCATGATAATGTTTAATGGTCTCTGTAGATTCGTCCTCTGTTAAACATAACAATAAAATTCCCACAGGATCCTTCCAATACAATCTACCCTCTATAATCACATATGGTTGTGATTTGATTTTTAATGCTCTATATCTTGTTCTATCCAAAGATTGAGGACAAGAGAGAAAACATAAATAATGGACTATGTGCTTGTACCATTCTAAACATAAAAATTTATATCGAATCTTCATACCTAGGTTTGATTTTTCTTCACCTTCTTCAATTATTTCTTCATTTACAGGTGTTAGCAAGTTGATTCCCAATGCCTAAAAATTCGACTTTGTCAACATCTTTGCCAATCCCTACCCTTTCACCAGCTTTGTGGGCTTTATGTCCAGGTCATACTCTTGAATATTGGCTATCCATTTTCCTCTTTTGCCTTTCACATCACTATAGACTAAGATATCCTTTACTGCATCATTTGGCACATAAGTAATGATCTGTGACTGTAGCATATAAGTCCTGAAGGCCTTTAGGACTTTTACCAAAGCATATACCTTTTTTTCAAGAATATTGTACTTTAGCTCAGCATCTCTGAGAATTTTTCTAAAGAAAGCAATTGACTGCTCTTTTTCTTCATCATTTTTCTGCAACAAAACAGCAGCTATTGAATTAAGTGATGCAAATGAAAAAATTTGAAAAGGCTTTTAATAATCAGGGCTAATTAAAAATGGAACTACTTGTAATGCCTCTTTAATCCTAGAGAATGAATCTATGGCTTCCTTGGTCCAATGCACCTCATTTTCCTTCTTCAACATATTGGTAATTTCTTTTACAATTTCAGCATAATTGGACACAAACCTCCTTAAAAAAATTAATTTTCCTAGAAATGTTTGAATGTCTTTCTTACTCCTGGGCAGGGGTATTTTCTGCACATCTTGCACCCTTGCTGGATCTATCTTCACTCCATCTCTAGAAACAATGTGCCCTAGTAGTTTGCCTTCATCTAGAGCAAAAATATTCTTCTTAAGATTCAAAGAAAGCCCAAATTTTCTACATTTCTCATAAGACTTTTTAATATGGTCCATTTCTCCTCATCAAACATAAAGAAAACAGTGATATCATCTAAGTATATCACTACAAACTTATCACCTACAAATGCAATGTTCATAGCCCTCTGAAATGTTGCACCTGCATTCATCAACCCAAAAGGCATTCGAGCATACATGAAGGTTCCCCAAGGAGTTGTGAATGCAGTCTTTTTCAGATCTTCTTTATCAACAGCCACCTGGTTATAACCCCAGAACCCATCCAACATTGACATTCTAAATGATCATGTTACCTTCTACAGCACATGATCCATTTTAGGTAATGGATAGTTATCTTTTAAGGAAGCCCTATTTAGATTTCTAAAATCCACACATAACCTTATTTCTCCTTTTTTCTTCCTCACGGGTACTAAATTGGCCACTCGGTCAAAGTACCGGAGTGGAACTATTATTTTGCATCAAGCAGCTTTTTGATTTCTTTCTCAATTAATGGTAAAAGCAAAGGGTTTATCTGCCTAAGTTTCTACTTAAATGGTTTAATCCCTTCTTTCAAGGTAATCTTGTGCTGAATAATGCTTACATCATATGTTTTGAGATCCTCATAGGACCAAGCAAAAACAATTGTATACTTCCTGAAAGACTCAATATATCTCTCCTTATAATTAAGTGGAACTCCATTAAATAATTTGACTAACTTGGGCTCGTTCTGGGTTCCAATATTGTGATCTTGAATCTCCTCATCCTGTGGAATTTTCTTTGAACTAACAGCTACATCATTAGATTTAAAAAGTATTTCAAGAGGGACAAGCCCCCTTGGTAGAATATTATCTTTCAATTGAATAATTTTTTGATTAACTATGGAATTTTTAAAACTACTTACTTCTGCACCTTCCGTTGTTTCATCTCCATCTTGATCAATCTCAGTGCCCTGAAAATATTAAATCATAGTCAAGAATTCTTTAATCTGCTAATCATCTTCAAAAACCTGTCAGTGTTTTATATTATTCGGAACAGAAGGCCTATGCCTCATTTCAACCTCATATCTTAGCTTTGGATTTATAGGAGTCCTAAAAGTACTGGCACACACAACCAAAGAGTCTGCTAATCTATTTCCATCTCTTGGAATGAACTGTATGTTGAAAGCCTCAAAGAAGTTCTCAACTAAATCCCACACTTCATTTCTGTATGCCCTAAGCCTAGGGTGTTTTGTTTGACAGTGGTTCTTAATTTTCTTTATAATCAGCTCTGAGTCTCCAAAAACATAAATTGATTGGACTCCCATTTGTTTTGTTGTTTGCAAAGCAATGATCAAGGATTCATATTCTGCCACATTATTAATCACTTTGAACTCCAATTTAAAAGCAAAAGGGATCATATTACCTCCAGGTGTAATTAAAAGGAAACCAAAACCTGATCCTTCTTTAGAATAGGTTCCATCAAAGAAGCACTTCCACACCACTTCTGTTTGCATCTCTGTATTTACACAAGCTGAAGTAAGTTGCCTCTGGTTATCTTCAGCCAACTCTGCATTGTCATGCAGCATGAAGCAAGAAAAGACATCTTTCTCTTGGCTATATAAAAGTGAATTACTTGCTTCATTCTTTGTGATTGTTTTAACAAATCTTGTTTCTCTGTACAACCTCCTTTCTTCTCTACCAAAAATTGGTATGATAGCATAAGTAAAATCTAGTTTCAAAACACCACCCAATTTAGCCCCCCATGACCTAGATAGCAACATTCCAAACCTAGCAGGGAAATCTGCTATCACTACATCCATTACCAAGCTTCTAGCTGGGATTTGGGCTAGTAACACCACCATATCTTTAATGACCCTGAGACACTTAAATTTATTTGAATCAAAAGAATGCAGGTCTCTGTAAGGTTTAGTAACTTGTAGGTTTAGTTGTTTCATCACTGATAGTAGCATAAGGTTATGTGAAGCTCTTGAATCAAACAAATAATTATAAAAGAGGAAATCATGAATCAAAAAAGAAATGTAGAAAGAAGGTGTTGAAGAATCTACCTCCTCCACATGTGGACCAAAAACCACTACTGGTTTATCCTCTTGCAAATTCACAGTATCATTTATGTTCACATTCTGAGACAGGTTGATAAACTTAGCGATCTCTCTTTGATAAACTGGTGTTTTGACCAACTCTGTGAGGGGCACCTGAATTCTGATTTTTTCTAACTCTTTAGTGAGACTAAATACATGAACCTATGGTGAGCACCAATATTGCAGCAATAATGCTGCAACTCTTGGGGCTTCCTACTTTACTTTTATCAACCTAGTAGTTCGTAACAAACTTGGAAGCGACAGTGATGTATGCACAAATACTAGCTCTTACTACAGGCTGTCACTTGGTCAGTTAGCGCAAGATTACTAGGATCTCATGCCAACTTCTATGAGTTTCCAGAAGAAGCTTTTAACTGTGATGAAATAAAGGTAACTCTACAAATACTATTCTACTTGCAAAAAGAGGAAGAAGACTGGAATGTAAGGCAAACCCTAGAAAACCCTAATTTTTCCAACTAACCCTACTTTTGCAGAAAAAGAGATGAAAACTGGGGAAATGAGTGCCATTGACTACTGAAAAGGTAAATTACATCTATTCAAGCTACTTTTGGAAGGAAATGAGAAAAAAACATCTTTTTGGGTTTTTATGTGTTTTATGTGAATTCATTATGCATGAGATTTTATCTGTTTGTGACTGTGGCAGAGGTTTGGTGGTGAAGGAAAGCAGATTTGGTTCTTGCAGAAGTTTAAGAAGGTGTGGAGGGGTCCTAAGAATCCTCTGGTAACCTCTTGAAGACTTCCCTTGCAATCGGACTTCGAAAAATCACTCACAGGAAATTCTACAGGAGGCTGCAAGGGATCTACAAGAGGATGCCGAGAGCTATTTTTAGAGGTTTTAAGAGTGGAAAAATGGTGGAAAATGGTAGTTGAAGACTATAGGGATGTGTTGAGGTGTCTGGGGCTTAACAAGGAGGATCAGGAAAGAAAATGATGGTTGGATTTGTTCAAATGACGAGAGGAAAGCTTATGGAAAAAGTGCAGAAATTAGGGCAAATTCGTGAAGGATTGTGAATGACCGGTGAACCCTGTGAGAAATAAGATGGTGTTAGCTATTTTATTGATGTATTGTGAGCTGAGGTGTGTTGTAAGAGATCTACACATCTAACTACCAAAACTGAGCAAGAAAAGGACTAGCTGCATTAAGAAAACAAAACCATATCTCTTGTTAACATAATTTTTGACCTAGAAACAGAAAATGATGAACAATAACCTTTGAACAGAAAAGCATGCAAAGAGATATATTGTAAAAATAGGAAATGATCTTGGCAAACTGAATCTGAAGCAATACATTAACTTTCAAATCAAATCATCACAATAGAGATTGCATGGAAGAAGCAAAATTGTGTTTTTGGTGGCAGCAATGGTGCCTTGACCTCAAATCATGGTCCTAGGAAAGGAGAAAGGAGATCAAGGCCTCTTGTTGGCCTTTTTGAATCTTATCCTATCACTGTATTAACCTACTTCAGCAATTGAAACAAAAAGCAGCTACGCAAACCATCAAAAGCAACCTATTCTAAATAAGATAAAATGAATCTATCTAACAGAAATTAATTCATGAACTGAAGAAAAAACATATAAGTAGAAAGAAAGAGGTGTTGGGCAGCTTGGGTTGGGCCCTAACCCAAGAGCTTCAGCCCTTTGAAAGAGATCAGTGTTGTCTTAGAAAATATGTCATCTCCATTATCAAAATAAAAGTCACATTACATGAACTGTTCACAAAAATAAGCTTGAAAATGAGCTAAACAGGAGCTGCACAAAAGTGCGAAAATTCTACTAATAACTGGCTAACCTATTGAGGCTCTAAGCCCCCCTATTTATACAAATGGAGTCTCCCAACAGCCCTCCTAACATCAAGGGGCTCGGCTTCCCAGAACTAGAGATAGACAACAGTTCTTCTTGACTTGCTCGGCTGCCCCCTTGGGTGCATCGATGTGGTTGTTTGTGCTCCGAGTTTCTGATGGAGGATTCGAGGTAGGGGGTCATAAATGAGGGGGACACCGTCCTACAAATCCTCTCCCTTGTTTCCTCAAATATTGGCTGCCAAATGCTCATTATTCCTTTGACTTTGTCCAAAAATTGACCAAAAATCTGCATAAAGCACACATTAGACTTCATGGCATAATGACTAACCGAATTCACTCTATTAGCATAAATATAATAAAAAACATGCAATAAACTAATGATAATGGTGGATTAAGCTGAGTTAGGAGGCCAAATGAACCCACATAATTACCCATTTCTGGAGCTCATCATCACCCCCCTACTGAATGGGTCGCTCATCCTCTGAGCAACTAGTCTATCTCTTCATCCTTGATGGCTCTGATAGATTCCCTGACATCCCATGCTTCTGATGTGATATCCTCTTATTTATCATGGAATCCTGCCTTTCTATCCACCTCTTCCCACTATTTATGTTCTTCTTCTTCTTCTTTTACACCTTCCAATAGTCCTAGCAGTAGTGGAGGATTGAATTTGAGGCCAATCCAATTGGCCTTTAAACTTTGCATAGAGTGCTTATACAGTGGCACTCTCCTCAAGGCTTCTCTCATCTTGTTTGGGGAGTGATACTCCTTGATATGTAGGTTTTGTGGCAATGTGTTCCACCTTCTCATGCAGGCATGAATGCAGTCATCTCCAAACAATCTCTCCATGTCCTCAAAATGTTCAATCGCCTGGGCCTGCTCATTGATATACTTGGGAACACTTTGAGGATTATCTGCAAGGTGTTGGTGGGCACTAATGAGAGCCATGGGGTCTTCTAGCTCAGCTCGGATCATTAAAGGTTCATTTAGCTCTTTTGCCATTAAACTCTTGATTTTTGTTGCCCTTTTCTCCTCGTGGCTCATCCAAGATGCCATGGCCATCAGCTGCAAGTCTCCTAACACAGCATTGGGGTCCCATAGGTTCATATCAGTAAGGGTCATGTTGTGTAAATAAAACTCTTCCAGCTTCTGTTTGTCCTCAACTGAACTGTGGTCACATAGATCCATGAATTGGCCATAATCCTGAAAAGGTATGGTGCCTCTCTGGGCCAGAGTCTTGATTTGGAACTGGAGCCACTGATCTTTGAGATATGTTGCATATGATTTGGCTAGCTACCTGCACTGTAGTGCCTCCATAGTCCAGCTGGCCATGCAAGCTAATCGGGCTTCTCTTCCATATAACTATCTTCTTAATATTAATACCTCAGTTTCTGCCTAGGTTTATTTTTCTTGCAGCTGATTTCTTAACACTTCAATTCCTACCGGGGTTTCCCTTTCTTGTAACTGGTTTCTTAACATGTCAGTTTCTACCAGGGTTTCCCTTTCTTGTATCTGTTTTCTTAACCTTTCATTCTCTGCTTCCAAGTGGGATCTTTTGATTGCTTCTGCATGTTTTACAGTGGCCAGCTCTCTTCCAATCTCTCTAAGCTTGCCCTCCATGTGGCCAATGTCTTCCACCCCTTTGGACTTTGCAATTTGCATCCATTTGTGGCTCCTTACTCTTTCTTTTTCCAGCTCAAAGAAAAGAGGGACTACAAACTTCTGTGGGATGATTTTCCCTCCTTCTAGAAGGTTGTAATAAGAGCCTAAACTAGGCTGAGGGTCGGACTCTGTTATCTCTTTTGCCTTATATTTTTCCTTGGTTTATTCTTCTACCTTTTTCTCAAGATTTTCAGTCTCTTGAATCTTTGTCAATGTCTCTTGTAGAGCGGTCTGCGCTTCCTATAGGAATGTTTTAGAGTCTAGAAGTTTGATCCTTTCTTTCCAAGTAGAAGCTCTAGGGCTTCCCCTTTCATAAGTAATGGGGGTTTTGGATGGATATTCCTCCTTTTTGGTAGCAGTGGAATATTCAATGATGAGAGGCTCTTTTGAGGGTGGTTGAGGCTTTCCCATCTTTATCCTCGTGCTTTTTCGAGCCTTGAAGTACATGGATGGTTGTCTTTTCCTTTTTCCCTTGGGCTTGATTGGAGTGCTCAGTGCAGCAAGAACAATTGTTGCCTCCCTTTCCAGTGTTTCAGGAGACGCTTCTACCTTTAGTGCTTCTGTTTCTTCTTCTTTCGCCTTTTCTGCCTCTGCAGGTTTTGTTTCTTCTTTACCTATTTTAATTTCCTCCTCTTCTTGTTTAGTTTCTGCCCCTTCTGTTGTAGTCTCTGTCTTCACTGATTTATTCTTTTTCCTTTCTATTTTAGTCTTCTTTCCTTTTGTCTTAGGTTCCTTCTTCGTCTCTGTTGTGGTCTTATCCTTCTCTGTTTCATGCTTTTCTCCCTGTGTTTGTATTTTCTCTTCCTCTTCTCCTTTTTGTTCCTCTCCCTCACTTTCAGATGGACTGAGGTCATATGTGAGGGCTTTCACATCATCTTCCCTTGTCATATTTCTAAAAATCTCCCAGGCTATGGGAATTGTGAAAGTGTGGAGGGAATCTTCCACCAGCAATTTAATTAGCCCATGGCGAGCCAATTGGTCTGGAACTCCTACCTTAAATTTGGTGCTAGATTTTATTAAGGATTGGAGGAGAAAATAGGGAATATTGAGTTTTTGGGATGCAGGAAGGTCCATGCCATATCTTAATTCATGCAACAGTCTGAAATGGTAACCATAAACTATGTTGTATCTTCCTTCACAGGAGATGTATTTCATAATCTAATTACTGACCTTATCCCAAGGGTAAGGTATAGTTGTTCTCCTGATGCCATTCTTGTCCTCCACGGGATGTTCATTAGGTTGGAAAAAGGTTTTCTTGGCAACTTGACCCAGTGGTTTTTCTTCCTTGCTCCAGGGTAGTCCAAGTGTGTTATTGGGAAATCTAGTGTCCACTCGGAGCTGCTAGTCCCACTAAGACTAGTAGCTATCTTAGAAACAAACAAACTAAAACTACTTTCGCTTTCCTTTATGATAAGTAGATAAGAGGGGAACAATGGACACCAACCTCAGTCTTGCACTTGGTTCCTTGCTTGGTTCCTCTCTCTTCTGACAGATCTTCACCGCTCCTTCTTCGTCTACCCAGCTTCAAAGAGCACTTGTGGAATCAAAGCAGCATAATACTATTGAAGAACAGAGATCTACAGTCATAAGCAATATAGGACCAGATATGTATTGACCACACAAATGCATCTATCATCAAACATACAAGAATGTGGAGGAAAACTTGAATAGCTTTATTAATATCAAGAATAGCAAAGAGGATTACAACCAATCGTTCTAATCCAGCGTCACCCTCTCAGCATGAAATCCCTTCTTCACCTCATGAAAAAGCTTAGATCACCCAACACTATGATGTTGCACCAGGAAACCAACAACACTTCCTTACAAGGTACAAGATTCCAACCTCTGGATCTCTGTGATGAGGGATCCATATATAGATGATTGCAGGGGGGTGGGTCAGCTTCTGGGATATTTATTAGTGTCCTCTCTCTAATAGTTCTTGATTCCACTTGGAGATTGATGATCTCTTACTCATCCCTGGGCGAATTCAGAGAGGCAAGTGTCACAGGAGAAGTTTTTGGAAGATTCCATGATCATCCAACTTGCAAACTGTCTCTGCCATTTGTCTACTCTCACCCATCACACCCTACAGAAGGGCATTTCAGTATGCATTGCACTTTTTACACTGAGCAGGTGAGATGCATCGCACCCTCTGCACTGGCAGTCTGTATGGTCCAGCTTTGACTAGTTTTGAGCATTTTTCTATGGAGAACTTCTGGGAGATGATGTAATCAGTTGACCTTGTTCCTTTAGGGCATGAAGCAACACTTTTAGGGACTTAGGAGCCCTTGGTTTATGGACATGTATGATTGGGGTTGCA
>APFE030838998.1:199883-213451 GCA_000404065.3 Pinus taeda
AAACCTGTCACCGGAAGTGAGAAACTTTCCATTGAGGCATGCAAGCTTCAAAGTACTGAAAGGGTTGTTCCTAGGTTGACTTCTTGGATAATGAGCTAATGTCGACAAGAAGTGACCCATCGTAGGAGGGCCTTAATGAATCGCACATCTACGACACAGGACGGAGAAAATGATTTTGGAGGTGAAAAAGATTTGAGATACAGGGTTCAGGGTGGTGGTCATGAAAGAATAGAGCGTGAATGTATTGCAGCGAATGAGACACAGGTGAATTATCTAAGCGACTTCTCTTGAACATACCGGCGACACTGAAATGGATTGGTAGCATTAACCCCAAAGATGGATGGTACGATGGACCAATGGTGATATGACCGGTGAACGGAATAACCCAACCTGACTCGGATGTGGAGTGAAAGTGTCATGTTCAAGAGCGACTTGCTACCAATAAAGTTTCTTCAAGTTTTCTTCAAAATTTTCCCCAGTCATTGCTGACCAGTACCTCTTTATGTTTATCAAGCTTGAGGAGGATAACATATGCTTGTTCTATAATTCGCCCTTCGGATGAACCTGTCACTATGTTTTAACGAGCCTAGCGATAGTGAAACTCGTTCTCGTCCATTTGTACAAGTTTATCGCTATTGATTTTAACGAGTTTAACAACAATGATAACTCGGTCCTTTTTCAATTTTAGAGAATCTGAAAAGGGGTAGAAAGGAAACTCCCATAATCCTTTTTCGTCATATAATCCCTTAAGTTTGAAAAAGTATAAAATGATACGAAAGGGATGAATTTTCGATAGTTTTAACAAGCCGAACAAGGCAAGCGCTCAATCTTTTTGTGCAATAATCTCTCAGGTCCAAAAAGATTAAAATCTAGAGGAGGGATAGCACTCTCGGTAGTTTTAACGAGTTGGAGAGGCCAATCGCTTGGAAATATTTTCATATTATACGAGTCAGGTGAAAAGAGATTAAAGGATACACGTTTTTTGAGGGACGAGTGATAATTTCGGGTAGCAGCTGATTCCAGGTAAGGTTTGGAATTTTCCAAACACGGTAGTGTCATAAGGATGGCTAGCAAGATCACTCATCGCAGATGTTCCTCAAAAGGGTAAAAAATCAAATGGAGGCGTATGATCGGCTAAAACAGAGTGGAGGTGATGATGAGAACATGACCAAGGCTCAAAAGCTGATGATAATGCATTTGCAATGGTTATTTATCGGAGATTGGTTCATTTTTTAATGAGCTTAAACTCTAGGGGAAACATTTGCTCATTGCTTAGGTTTAATTTTTAACGAGCTTGAAATTCACATAAAAACTGCTCGTGCCAGTCATATAATAAGGATATCTCATCGATAGATTCCATTTTTTATGGAGCTTGCACCTTTCAAAGCTTTGCTCCATACCCTTTCGCTTGCAAGCTAGGAACGACCAACTACTGTCCTAGGGGTTAGTTAACTACTAAGGCCAAGTAGGAAAATTTTTCCCTTACTTCACCGGTGCCATTTGGCCCCTGCAAAGGCGAACGGTTGACTTGACCACTCACCCAGCTTAAGTAGTTGAAGTTAGCAGAACTACAGTTAGCATTATGTTGGTTGCTTTTCACTTGCTCGCAAAACGTTTACATGCCCCCAGGCATAGCGAAGTAGAGTTTCTAGATTACCTCTCAATTTTCAGACAAAACATTTGTTCTATCGGGAAAGGCCTACCTTCTGACGGAGGTTATCTTATTCTGGTCTAATTCCCTCTTCCCATACGGACGGGTATCAGACTAGTCATATATCCTTCGTAGAAACCTACTCTATGCCTAGAGTTCTCCTGCCAGAACAGACCAGGGTGCATGCCCCCTGGGTTTCAGTCATGTCCTCCCGAATTACTCGCGTTCTTCAGGTGGACGGACTGGAGATTGATGAGACATTCCTTGCATGAAAAGACCATTTAGGGATGGCATTTGACCATTAGCTATGTGTGATCTGGGGAACGAAAGCTGGTCTACGAGATGGACCACTCGACCTTCGTGCGGAAAACACATTACTCGAAAGAGTGAGGAGACAATGGCTCCCATGCGATAAATAGAGTCACGACCAAGGAGTAGATTATAATCTAGAGGTCCTTGGAATACCATTACGTTCATATAAATGGTTTTCCTTCTCAAAGTAATAGGCACATTTGGAAGGATCCCTAATGGTCGACTGGTTCCTTCGTTGAAGCCTGTCAGATTTCTCATCTCAGGCAGAAGCGATGGCGAACCAAGTGCTTCCCAAGCAGTAGAGGAAAGGATACTCATAGAAGCCCCTTCATCTATGATGAAATCGACCATGACCATTATGTAAGCTTGTACAATGATTCATAATGGTACACTAGCTGGTAAACGGGGTCTGCCTAGTAGATTCCAATCGAAGGAAACTACTAGGTTTCTTGGAAGTGGGACCGAATAGACGGCCGGATACGACCCTGACGAACTTCCTTCCTATGGTAAAGGAATGGGTAGATTGCCCCCATGTTTATCGGAGTCTGTGTTTACGAAAAGAATTTGAACGGTGTCATTCTTATTCTCTTCAGTGGTTGTATCATCTGAAGATGGACCTTTTGAAGGCAAGACCAGGTCAACTGCCGCCTCGACCTTTTGACTTTTGTCTGGTGTGGATTCAATGGGTTTATCTTCAATGATAGACGCTTCGACCGACCACAATGGCGTGTCAGTCGGATTTTCAACCAGTGATGGACTCGGCAAGAGTTTCTTATATCCAGGAGGAAGCCAGATGGTTATCCAAAACTCTTTTAGCTTCGTCTAAGAAGGGACAACGGTGGACAACGTGATCACCTTCACACAGTTTACAAGGAAATTTACATTTCCTTTTCTGTCCAGATACTTCACTTTCACTAGTTGATGGTGTACTTTCAACACGATCAGAGGTTGATGACACCGGATTGTGCAAACGAGGAGACCAGTCCCTTAAGATCCGAGGGATGCAAGGACAATCTCGATGATAGTGGTCTCCTTTGCAAATGACACATGGAGATTTAGGCTTGGACGGTGTAGTGTGTGGATTTTCGCTAGACGATGCATGGTTTCCCCTTTTTGCCTTTGGCTCCTTCTTCTTCTTTTCCTTCTTCTCCTTCCCCT
Organism: Pinus taeda; assembly: GCA_000404065.3. NCBI lineage: Eukaryota > Viridiplantae > Streptophyta > Pinopsida > Pinales > Pinaceae > Pinus > Pinus taeda. The sequence continues at coordinate 203,005 of APFE030838998.1, forward strand.
TCTTCTCCTTCTTAGTTACTTGATCTTCAGCTTTACCAGCTTCATCAAGCGAAGAGGAAGGAGGAGAGGGAGAAATGGATTAAGTATAAGGTTGGGGGGTAACTCTAGTATCATCTAGTTTCTGACTTGATTGTTCAGGAATCACGGTGTTCTGAATGACAGAGGTAGAGAAGAGCCATATGGGCAAGCCGATCGTCAATCCTGGAAGTGACAATGTGGCCATATGAGGTGCACCAACATCTTCCCAAGAGGAGAAAGGACTAGGATTTCCTCCAAGGGGAAATCCTTGGTTGGTAGACTCCATTTTCCTCAACCTAAAGACCAACGCGGGAATAGTGATATTATTCCGATTAAAATAAATTTTAGACGCTTTGACACAACTTGTTTTTTCAATTTTTAAGAGTCGAGAAAAAACAAAAGATTACTCTAGTCGCCTTCGATTTTTAATGAGCCTGAAGTGACAAGTGCTTAGATGGACCTTTTCTTTTAAGGAGTCTGAAAAGGAACGAAAGAGACTTCTCTGGAAGTCTAGACAGATGGATTACCAAACCAATCGCAAAATTGCAGAATACTTTTTACGGTACGACAGTCAATCTTCCCGAATGCTGTGTTCAGTGCATTGTGATCGATAGGGCGGCAGACACGGCTTCCTAAGGATAAAGGATGTAGCCTATTATGGTCTCCCAATATGTACTCGACGGTACGTGGGAGCACAAGTCCATACTGGCACTTGTCGTCTCAAAGAGGAGGAATCACCCAACCAGCAATGAAAGCGATAGTTACCAAGGTTTACGACGCCGGAATACATCTCTAGCCTAGACTTCTAAATGTTGTGCGTTAGGTTCCAAAGCGTTTTTAAGTTCATTGAATTTATTTTACAGTTGATCTTGCTTAAGAAATTTGCCTTTCAAGTTCACCGCGTGATGTAGATATACAATTCCTAAAATGCAATCTAAGATGATAAACAATCATTTAATCTTCTTTTTTCAAGGAAAATCCTAGGTTCTTTCAACATTGAGCACAGAGCACACACTAGATGCACTGTCCTAAATCAAACCAACAAGCAATCTAAATGCAAATGCACATGCATGTATTTGTTTTCAGCCTTCTTAATGTTTGAATGACAAGAAGAATGCTAAGTACAAATCTGAATTATCTTTTCAAAGCGACAGTACTAACAATTTTTCTTCAAAGTACGAAAGGAAGATAATGACGACACTTTGCGATTTCGAATTGAAAATTGTTTTCGACACTTGAAAAAACTACTAATTCAAATCAAATACAAGAGTAGCAGTATAATCGACCATCTAGAACAATAGGATTCTCTTCTATGACTGAAAACGACACTTGCGACACTTCCAAATCAAGAAATGACAGTTCGATTACACTACTTCTTTGTAAAAGAGAACTGAAAATGGCGCACAATACACAAAAACATTCATAGTTCTTTGCACAATGGAGGCGGAATGATGGAAAGGAAGGGGATTTCCAAAGAGGTGTATTGATCACAGATAGCAAAACTCTAGAATAAAGCCTAAAAGAGTGAACAAAAACCCAAAATTTGGAAGCAGAATAGGTCTTGTCTGATCAGCGCACCTGTCACACAGGGAAAGTGCGATGCAGCGCACCAACTGCACATGGGAGGTGCGATGCATCCAGATTCCCAAGAGTAGAAGGTGCGATGGTCCAGAGACGAGACTTCAACTTGGGTTTTGGTCACAGTTTGCAGCTCAGTTCAGGGATTTATGTCGAGCAAGTGATGTTTAGTAAATATAAATCACAGGGGCTGATCTAATGAGGTTACTAGAGCCACCACCAGGGCAATTAGAATGTTTCCAGATCGATTGTTCAGTTTATAAACAAAACCCGGAGATAGACTGAAGCAGCATTGATCTACTTTGCACTTGCATAGCAAATGCAGTTCGAAGGCTAGCTGGCTTGACTTTAGGCTCTGTCTATAAGTTTATAAAACAAACAAATATAGACAAGCAAAAAATCTATTCGCTCCCCAGTGGAGTCGCCATTTTTTATCAGGAAATCTAGTGTCCACTCGGAGCTGCTAGTCTCACTAAGACTGGTAGCTATCTTAGAAACAAATAAACTAAAACTACTTTCGCTTTCCTTTATGATAAGTAGATAAGAGGGGAACAAAAGACACCAACCTCAATCTTGCACTTGGTTCCTTGCTTGATTCCTCTCTCTTCTGGAAGATCTTTGCCACTCCTTCTTTGTCTACCCAGCTTCAAAGAGCACATGTGGAATCAAAGCAGCATAATACTATTGAAGAACAGATATCTACAATCATAAGCAATACAGGACCAGATATGTATTGACCACACAAATGCATCTATCATCAAACATACAAGAATGTGGAGGAAAACTTGAATAGCTTTATTAATATCAAGAATAGCAAAGAGGATTACAACCAATTGTTCTAATCCAGCGTCACCCTCTCAGCATGAAAGCCCTTCTTCACCTAATGAAAAGCTTAGATCACCCAAAACTATGATGTTGCACCAGGAAACCAACAGCACTTCCTTACAAGATACAAGATTCCAGCCTCTGGATCTCTGTGATGAGGGATCCATATATAGATGATTGCAGGGGGGTGAGTCAGCTTCTAAGATTTTGATTAGTGTCCTCTCTCTGATAGTTCTTGATTCCACTTGGAGATTGATGAATTCCTCTTTCATCCCTGCGCGAATTCAGAGAGGAAGTGTCACAGGAGAAGTTTAGAAGATATCCATGATCATCCACCTTTGCAAACTGTCTTGCCATTTGTCTCCTCTCGCCCATCGCACCCTACAGAAGGAAATTTCAGTATGCATCGCACTTTTTACACTGAGCAGGTGAGATGCATCGCACCCTCTGCACTGGGCAGTCTGTATGGTCCAGCTTTGACTAGTTCTGAGCATTTTTTTGTGGAGAACTTCTGGGAGATGATGTAATCAGCTGACCTTGTTCCTTTAGGGCATGAAGCAACACTTTTAGGGACTTAGGAGCCCTTGGTTTATGGACATGTATGATTTGGGTTGCAGTGCCCAAAAATTTCTATAACAAAGCGGGAGACTAGTAATCTTGCTGGTGAATTCTAGGGTGATTTCTATAGTGAGACCCCTAAAACTGACAATGGCATGAGTTTTTGAGTGGGGTGTCAAAGACAAGGTAAATTCCTTTGTTATTTCTTCATCATACCCATGAAGCTTTTCAAAGAAGGGCATCCAATTTGCTCTAGTAAAAAGGGCTACCACCTCTGGGTGTTCATGTAGCCTGGTTGAGTTCAGAGGTTCCTTCCTCATAAATCCCCTTGTCATGATGTTCAGAGTCTTCTGGAATATCTCAGGTGAAGAGGGAGACAACAAATTTCAAACCCGAAAACAGAGAAAAAACTAAGGTTTTCTTTCAAGAAACAGGGAGAGTTTTTAATACAATTTTCCTTCCTTCCAGGCTCAATTTTTTCTAAACTTGCATTACTCCTTTGTATATGTGAGTATGAAGGTGGTGAAGGAGACAATATCTTAAAAACATAGAGCAGATAGAACTGTGTTTTTTCTTAAGAAATAGGCAGACTTTTCAATGCAATTTCCTTCTTTACAGGCTTAATTTTTCTAAAATTGCATCACTCCTTCGTATATGAGAATACCATGGTGGAGAAAGAGACAGCACTTCAACACAAAGAGCAGATAAAAAGACTGTGTTTTTTTTTAAAGAAACAGGCAGACTTTTGATTTCAATTCTCCTTCCTTTTCACTCAATCCTTTGCTTGAAATCACATTACCCCTTGTATATATGAATATGCAGAGTGGGTTTACCAGAGTCTTCGAGCTCAAATTTTCCATAAAACCCCGATTTTTCTCTTTGATACTACTCACTGGCCCTCCTGTAGAAAGGGCTCCTGTAGGATCTATTTCTATTCCTGTAGATCCCAATAATGCTCCTGTAGAATCTGATAGGTAGAAGGGTTCTAAAAATGACAGAGAGCGACTGCTCCGAGGCTCTAGAGGTGGTAGGTAGCTTTTTGCAGTTGAGAGCAGAACGATACAAATGAAAACAAAGGTGGTGAGTGCAATCGAGAGAGTGTACTTAAGCTTACGGGAGAGGTTTGCAGTGATGAGATGAGATGGAAGGAAGGGTACATTACCCTCATCTGGACCGTTGGTCCCCACTGCAGTGTCATCATGAAACTTTATGTCGCCTACCCTCAATCATTCCCATCATTCACGTTGGAGTTCAAAATATCCACACTACTTGTTTTAAATTTTTTATGATTTGACTGGACACACGTGCATGGTGAACTCCGGCTGAGCGTTATTGAACTGGATGAGGGTGGTCAGTTAGTTGGCCACCGATCTAGTTTAATCTCAACCATACCATTTGTTCATGCAATTTTAGATCATACAGATGCAACAGAGGAACGGGTTTAGACACTTACCTGTAAGTCGAAATGTGCGCGCTAAAGTGCTACGAGGGTCTGTTGCTGCTGCATGTTCGGACTTTGGTGCTATATCCATGTATTTCTACTGCCATATGTTCATGGCTTCTAGATGGGTAGCTCAGTTGCCTGGTATATGTGGTCTTCAAGCAGGATCTGGCTTCTTATGTGTTTTACATACCTATGGCTGCACTGCTTCTGCTTCTGGAGATTTATTTTTAAGGGGATCAGCTGCTACAAGAATCCTACAGGGGTTCCTGTAATTGCTTCTCCCTTTAGAACTTTTAGCTTGGGCTTATGCAGGGACTTGGGAAGAGTCTGTTGAAGATTCTGATGGTCATGGAGAAGCAGTTGGTAGGCTGTAGGTAAGTGGTAGGGGTGTCGTTTCTTTTATTTCCCTTTTTTCAAAAAAAACAGGATTTTTGTGTTTTATTTGCAGGGAGGAAAGAAACAATTAGGAATGTGGTCGTGCAGGTATGGAATGGAGGGTTATGATGACAGATGGCTATAGGATGGCCCACAGGCCTTCTATGAAAGTTTCCAGCTTTTCAATCCCTTCTTTGACTTGACTTCGAGCTCTCTGTGATTTCTATAGGAACTTCCTATAGAACACACAGTGCCTCATGTAGGATGGACAGATTTCAGAAAAACCAATACCAAGGGATGGAAAAAGATAGAAACGATGGAAGAGGGTCTTAGAAGAGATGTAATAGGCTTGTGTGGTGTCCCCCTTTCCTTCTTTGGTCCTCCTACAACCTGTAATGCACTCAAGAAGAAGTTAATTTTTCTTTTTTTGTTTTTTTCTTTTTTTCTTTTTTCTTTTTTTAAGAGACAGTTAGGGCACCTCCAGGAGGTTTTCACCCTACCTGCTTACCCTGGGTGCCTCCAAATGGAGATTTTCACCCAGGGATCTTTATTCTCCTCATTTTTTGTTTTTTTTCTTTTTTTCTGTTTTTTTTTCTTTTTCTTTTTTTCTTTTTTTTTTAGTGAGTGGGTGGAGTGGAGGTAGAGACTTGCTCCACTACCAACACTATTTTACTCAGATTTTCAATGAATTCTTGCTTGGAGAGGGGCTTATTATAGATTTTCAACCTATGCCCATTGACAAGCATGGGGATGGCTTCTTCATCGATGGTCCTGATTAGAACTGAACCATTGTTATTTCACTTTTCTACTGTGTACGGTTCCAGCCATCTTGTCCTCAATTTACCCTTGAAATATTTATACCTTGAGTCATATAGTAGCGCCCAATCTCCTTCTTGGAATTGCTTCTCTTTGAGGTGTTTGTCATGCCATATTTTCCTTTGAAGCTGTACTACCTCTATGTGGAGAAGGGCTTGCAATCTTTGTTCATCTAATCCATTTATCTGGAGTAACCTTTCCTTTTGTGCATGGCTGATATCTAGGTCCAGCTGAGCTGCCATCCTTAGTGTATTGTATTCAAATTCTATTGATAGCAAAGCCTTCTTTCCATAGACCAGCTCATAGGGTGTGAACCCTGTGGTGGTCTTCCATGTGGTGTTATAGGCCCAGGTGACCTCAACCAATCGATCTGCCCAATCTTTTCTGTTGTTGCTCACTACCTTGGTCAAAATTCCTTCCAAAGCTCTGTTAGTGACTTCCACCTGTCCATTCGCTTGTGGATGGTAAGGGGTGGAAGTCTTGTGCTTGATTTTATGATGTGTTAGTAGGTCTTCAATCAGATTGGAGGTAAACTGACTCCCTTGATCTGTGACTAATTCTCTTGGATACCCGAACTTATACAATATGTTCTCTCTTAAAAACTCAGCTGCTTTTTCTTCTGTTGTTGCCTTGATCGCCTTTGTCTCTGCCCATTTTGTCAGATAATTCGTGCACACAATGATGTAATGTTTCTGCTTTGAAGGAGGGCTAACAGGACCCACAAAGTCCATGCCCCACTTCCCAAATGGCTCGAAAGTCACTTGAGGTTGTAGGGGCATCTCATCCCTTTGAGTAGGTTTCCCCATCCTTTGACACCGATCACATTGGCTGATATATCTACTCACATCTTCATGAAGAGTGGGCCAATAGTAACCTGCTTGCTGAATTTTGAAGGCAATCCTCTTTGTTGCAAAATGGCCTCCACAGAGCCCATCATGAGAGGTCAGGAGAATGTAAAAAACTTCCTCCTCCCTGACACATCTTCTCAAAACCTGATCTGGGCCAAGTTTGAAGAGATTGCCCCCAATCCAAGTGAAAGGGGCACTTTTCCTCACGATCTTGCTTTTCTCTTTTGAGGACAGGTGTGGCGGGAATTGTGCTAAAACCAAGTAATTCGTTGTATCAGCAAACCATGGAGAGAGTACTGAGATGGCGAATAGGTGTTCATCTGGCATTTGATCATCCACCATTCCTTCTTCACCTGCAGGCAGATTTACTCTAGACAAAAAGTCAGCAACAACATTTTCCTTACTCGGCTTATCAACAATGGTTAAATCAAATTACTGCGGTAAAAGCAACCATCTAATAATGCGAGCATTTACATCTAGTTTGTTCATTAAATACCTAATTGCAGCATGATCAGTGTGTACAAAGGTTTGATAGCCGGTGATGTAGTGTCTGAATTTATTTAAGGAATGGACTACAGCTAGGAGCTCCTTCTCGGTTACAGTGTAGTTTAATTATGCCTTCGACAAGTTTTTACTTATAAAATATATGGCATAAGGCAGCTTCTCATCAACTTGCCCTAAGGCTACTCCTATCGCTTTGTTCAAGGCATCTGTATGAACGTGGAAAGGTAGGGCCCAGTTTGGACCTCTCAATATTGGGGAAATCACAAGTTTACTTTTCAAGGTATCTAGGGCTTCTAGACAGTTTTCAGTCCATATGAACTCGACATCTCTCCCCAAAAGACCAAACAATGGAGAGGCTAGCTTACTAAAATATTTAATGAATCTTCTATAATATCCCGCTAAGCCTTGGAAGCTTCGGACATCTCTCACCTTTTGAGGAGGTGGGACCTTTGAATGATGGCAATTTTGTTGGGGTCCACATGTAATCGTTGTTGAGAGATTGCATGACCTAGTATGCTCCCTTCAGTCATCAAGAATTCACACTTTTCAGGACTGAGGGACAAGTTCATTTCAATACACTTGTCCAAAACTTTTCCCAGGTTAGACAAAGCTTCCTAGAAGTTAGAACCATAAGGAGTAAAATCATCCATATAGATTTCCACTGGATCATGAACCAGTTCAGAGAATATACTCAATACTGCTCTCTGGAAAGTGGTGGGAGCATTGCACAATCCAAAAGGAAGGACATGATATGCAAAGGTACCCCAAGGACAAGTGAAAGTGGTCTTATCTTGGTCTTCCGAGCTAATTTGGATCTGATTGTACCCGCTAAACCCATCAAGGAAGGAGAAAAACTTTTTGCCCGCCAAGCCATCTAACACTTGATCTATGAAAGGCAAAGGAAAATGGTCCTTCTTGGTGGCCTTGTTTAGTTCCCAATAATCAACACATATTCTCCACTTACCATTTTTCTTTGGCACTAGCACCAAAGGAGAGACCCATTCACCGTCAGAGATGGGGTAGATGAATCCTGCATCCAGTAACTTTTGCAATTCTTCCTTGACAATGTCCTTAAGGGTCGGATTCATCCTCCTTTGAGGCTGCCTGACTGGTTTCTAATCTTCCTTAATGTAAATGTGATGAGTATAGACTGAAGGGTGCACTCCCTTCATCTCCTTATAGCTCCAAGCGAAAGCATCCAAGTGGTTTCTCAATAAGCTACACAGTTCCCTCTCCTGAGAGGTGGATAGGGATGAGTTGATTTTCAAGGTTCTTTCTGGGCCAAACTCCATATTCTTAACTTAGAGAGAGGTTGGGTCGGCCACACAGAAAACAACTAAAGGACAGTATTGGATTTCTTTCACTAGCTCTTCTAATGGAAACATACTGGGGGATTCTAAATCAAGTTTTCAATGATATCATCGTCAGTTTGTGGTCCCCCCCCCCCATGGTAGCTTCTACTACACATAGTGGTGTAGAATAGACTTCATCCTCATCTTCCTCCTCCAACCAAAGAGGTAGATCATGTTCTAACAAAGGTTGGGTAGGAGGATATAGGACTAGCTGCTTGGATATATGCTCATTCTTGATTGTCATGTTCCCAGCTTGACAACTGATGTAGGCATCTACAGTAGCCAACTAGGGTCTTCCTAGGATGAGAGGATACCCAGTGAGCTTTGCCTTCAGCTGGAGAACCAGGAAATCAACAGGGTACTCCTAAGAATCGATGGAGACCATTACATCTTCCACAATCCCTTCAATGGTCACGGTGGAGCGGTTTGCTAACTGCATTATTGTTGTGGTCTTTCTCAAGGATCCCTAAAGGTTGAGCTTGAGAATAGTGTCCTTGGTCATCACATTAATGGCAGGACCCAAATCAATCATGGTATGGGGAATCATGGTGCCATTCATGTGGACATCGACTACCGAGCTTCCAGGGTCTAGATACTTCGGACAGATTACCTGCCCCAACATCAGGTCAAACAATTGTCCTATGACGTTGATGGTAGGGGCATCTCTCTTGCGCCTGCTTGAATGCCTGAAGCACTTCTCCTTGATCATTTTTTTGTATATAGGTACATCCTTTATGGCTTGGAGAAGTGGTAACTTTACACATAATTGTTTCAATTCTCCCAGAAATTCAGTTTCTTCTGGGGTAGGCTAGGTTGTTCTGGATAATCTCTCAGGAAAGGGTGGAATGACTTTTGGTTCACTTTCCTCTTTATCTTCCTCATCCTCCTTAGGGGGAGGTTGGCTATCTAGGACAACCTTCTCAAATCGTACGTTAACCTCCTGAATCTCCACAGCATAGGTTGGGCATGTCTGTTATTCGGGTTCGGGTTTGGTTGAGCAGGCATTTGGGGTTGCCTTGGTGGAGTAGGAGGAAATAGTTGTGGTTGAGCAGGCGGTGGAGGCAAAAGAGCGGGAGGAGAGTTGTACTAGGGCCTCCACCCCTAATGAGGTGCATTCCATTGAGGTTGTGGCTGAGCATAAGAGTGAAATGAATGAGCAGCTGGTTAAGCATGGTATTGAGATGGATATGACCAATGCGGAGGTGTGGACCAGGAAGGATGAGCAGGGGGACCCCAAGAAGACATGGAAGTGGCTTGATTGGGGTTGTAGTATGCCTGAGATGTCCCTTGCATTCCTTGATGATAAGGTCTAGGCCCATGTGGCCTCCTTTGATTCATGAAATAGAGTGGCTCAGTGGCTCGTTCAGCCCCTTGGTATACAGCTTTAAGTCTGGGCAAGGAAGGGCACTTATTTGTAGGATGATCTTCTTCGCATACTGAACACACCTCTATAGAGTTTAATGGACATTCATTCCTAGGATGCCTTCTGGTGCACCTAGGACAAAAAATGGCCAAAGCCCTCTCTGCTTCCTCTTGTTTCCTTTTGATATGCAAGGTATCCATTTGCAGGGCATGAATCTGCAACATCTCACTCTTGAGATCTTCCAGCATGTTTCCAAATTCACCTTTGAGGGATCAACTAGATGAAGAGGTACTGGCTATGGGTTGACTCCCCCTACCTCTCTTTTTGGCTGCCCTAAAATGGTTTCTAAAGATAGTCTTGATGTCTTCATAAGATAGCTAGTAGATGTCTCCCCCAGCCAGTAAATGGAGGGTGTCTAGAAGGTCTTCCGGGACTCCTCTGAGCAGGACCAACTTCAGAGATTCGGGGTCAAGTGTGTAGGAATTTACAGGGTAAGTTCCTCAGACAGAACACCAAAGGACACCACTCACAAACAGATCACAGATCAATACACCAGTATTTTTGGCGTGGTTAAAACCCTCAAAGAGGGAAACAGTCCATGGCCTGAGCCAACGCGACAACTTCAGGCAATTTATTAATAAAAGAATGAAAAATGTACATAAGCTTCTCTCATGAACAGTTAACCTACAAATGACCCTCCATGCTCTTTAAATAGAGATCATGGACCAATCGGGTGTTAAGCCACGGATCAAGTGTTGGTAATACC
>APFE030839001.1:0-11004 GCA_000404065.3 Pinus taeda
TTTAAAACTCAAATCTTAAACCCTAAAAACTAACTATTTCATGACATTTTAATAAGCATTTTGTAACCTAATTTTTACGTGTTTATTAAAAGAATTTACGAAAGTGTTATGAACCATAAAACCTAGGAATTTTATTACATTTTATCAAGCATTTTTTAACTTTTTAAAACCCTAAACCCTAAACAATAAGAATTTTATAATGTTTTTAACCCTAAACCCTAAGCATTTACTAAAGTGTCATAAACCCTAAATCCTAAACCCCAAATCCTAATAATTTTACAACATTTCAACAAGCATTTTGTAACTTTTGATTTTTTTATTATTAAAAGCATTTACTAAAATGTCCCTAAACCGTAAACCCTAAACATTTTATACAGTTGAACAAGTGTTTTATAATTTTTTTAAGTGTATATTAAAATAATTTACTAAAGTGTTATAAATCCTAAACCGTAAGGGTTTAATAACAATTTAAACCCTAAACCCTAAACAATAAACCCTAAAATTTTTATAACATTTAAAAATCCTTTTCTAACTCTTTTTAAGCGTTTATAAAAATCATTTATGGAAGTGTTATAAACCCTAAACGCTAAGCATTTTATAGCATTTTAAACCCTATACCATAAACCCTAAGAATTTAATAACATTTTAACAAGCTTTTTGTAAATTTTTTTAGGTGTTTATTAAACGAAATTACTAAGATTTTATAAACCCTAAAACCTAAGCAATTTATAACAATTTAAACCCTAAACACTAAACCCTAATACCTAAACTCTAATCCCCAATTATTTTATAACATTTTAACAAGCATTTTGTTACATTTTTTAAGTGTTTCTTACAAGAATATACTAGTGTTATAAACCCTAAACCCTAAACCCTAAGCACTTTTTAACATTTTAAAGCCTAAATCCTAAACCCTAAGCATTTTATAACCTCTTAAAAATGATTTTGTAACTTTTGTTTAAGTGTTTATTAAAATAATTTACCAAAATGTTATAAACCCTAAACCTTAAACCCAAACCCTACATCCTAAACCCTAAACCCTAAGCATTTTATAACATTTTAAAAAGATTTTTGTAACACTTTTTAAGTGTTTTCTAAAAGCACTTACTAAAAATGTTATAAACCCCAAACCTAAACACTAAGCATTTCATAACATTTTAAAAAGTGTTTTTTAATTTTTACTTCAGTGTTTATTAAAAGCATTTACTAAAGTTTTATAAACCCCAAAAACTAAAGCCTAACAAACCCTAAACCCCCAAACCCTAACATTTTATAAAGTGTTTTGAAAATTTTATTCAAGTGTTTATTAAAACCATTTACTAAAGTGTTATAAACCGTAAAACGTAAACCCTAAATCCCAAATCCTAAACCCCAAACCCTCAACTCTAAACCCTAAAGACTAAGAATTTTATAACATTTTAAAAAGTGATATGGAATTTTTATTTAAGTGTTTACTAAAAGAATTTTCTAAAGTGCTATAAACCCTAAATCCTAGACCTGAAACCTCAAAGCCTATATCCTAATGCTTAAAGCCTAAAGCGTAGAACCTAAAAGCATTTACTAAGGTCTTATAAACAGTAAACCCGAAACCCTAAACGCTAAACCTCTAAGGATTTTAGGACCATTTTAAAAGTGTTTTGTGACTTTAATTTAATTGTTTATTAAAACCATTTAATAAAGTATTATAAACCCTAAACCCTAGACCTGAAAACCTAAACCCTAAAACCCACACTCCAAACCCTAAACCCTAATCATTTTCTAACAATTTAAAACCCAAACATGAAACCCTAAACCCTAAGTATTTTATAACATTTTAACAAGTGTTTTGTAACCTTTTTTAAGTGTTTATTAAAAACACTTACTAAATTGTTATAAACCCTAAAACCTAGTAATTTTGTTACATTTTATCAAGAGTTTTGTAACTTTTTAAAACCCTAAACCCTAAGAATTTTATAACATTTTTAACCCTAAACCCTAAGCACGTTCTAACATTTAAATGAACGTTTTATAACTTTTTTTAAATTGTTTATTAAAAGAATTTACTAAAGTGTTATAAACCCTAAAGCTTATATCCTAAGAATTTTATAACATTTTAGCAAGCATTTTGTAACCTTTTTTTAAATTGCTTATTAAAATCATTTACTAAAGTGTCCCTAAACCCTAAACACTAAACATTAACCACTAAACACTAAACCCTAAAGCATTTACTAAAGTTTTATAAACCCTAACCCCTAAACCCTAAAACCTAAACCTTAAAACCTAAACCCTAAACCAAAAACCTCAAACCCTACACCGTAAACCCTAAACCCTAAACTTAAACTGCTAAACCCTAATCCCTGAATTCTAAACCCTAATCATTTTATAACATTTTAGAAAGTGTTTCATCACTTTTATCTAAGTGTTTATTGAAATCATTTACCTAAATCTTATAAACATTAAACCGTTAACCTTAAACACTATACCCTAAACCCTAAACCCTAATTCCTATGCATTTTATAACATTTTAAGAAGTGTTTTTTACTTTTTATTAAGTGTTTATTAAAATCATTTAGTAAAGTGTTATAAAAGCTAAACCTTAAACCCTAAACCCCAAAACCTTAACCGCAAACCCTAAACTGTAAACCCCAACCTTAAACCCTAAACCCCAAATCGTAAACAGTAAACACTAAGAATTTTATAAGATTTTAAAAAGTAATTTTTATCTTTTATTTGAGTGTTTATTAAAATAGTTTACTAAAGTTTTATAAGCCCTAAACGTTAAACGCTAACTCCAAACCCTAAATCTGAAACCCTAAGAATTTCATAACATTTTAAAAAGCATTTTGTAAGCATTTTATAATGCTTTAAAAATCATTTTAGAACTTTCATCTAATTGTTTATTAAAAGCATTTACTAAGTTGTTATAAATCGTAAACCCTAAAATCTAAAAAGTAAACCCCAAACCCTAAACCCTAAACCCTAAACCCCAAACCCTAAACTGCCAACCTTAAACCTTAAACCCAAAACTGTAAACCATAAATCCTAAGCATTTTATAACATTTTAAAAAGCAATTTTTATTTTGTATTTATGTGTTTGTTAAAGTCATTTAGTAAAGTGTTATAATCCCTAGACCCTGAACCTTAAATGCTAAACCCAAACCCTCAATCCTAAACAGTAATAATTTCTTAACATTTTAATAAATCTTAAACTCTAAACCCTAAAACCTAAACACCAAACCTTATACCCTAAAACATAAGAATTTTACAACATTTTAAAAATAATTTTTTAACTTTTATTTAAGTGTTTAGTAAAACCATTTACTAAAGTGTTATAAACCCTAAACCCTAAACACCAATTCCTAAACCCTAAACCCTAAGCAATTTAGAACATTTTAAAAAGTGTTTTGTAACTTTTAATTAAGTGTTGATTAAAATAATTTAATAGAGTTATAAACCCTAAGCCATAAACCACAAACCAAAAGCCCTAACCTAAATAGTATACCTTAAAACTAAAGCATTTTATAACATTTTGAAAAGTGTATTGTAATTTTTACTTAAGTTTTTATTAAAAGAATTTACTAAATTGCTATAGACCCTAAACCCTAATCATTTTATAACATTTTAAACCCTACGCACTAAATCCTAAGAATTCTATAACATTTTAACAAGCATTTTGTAATCTTTTTCTAAGTGCTTATTAGAAGCATTACTGAAGTGTTACAAACACTAAACCCTAATCATTTTATAATATTTTAAATGCCAAACCCTAAATCCTAAACCCTCCATCCTAAACTGTAAACTTTAAACCCAAAGCATTTTATAACATTTTAAAAATGATTTTGTAACTTTTATTTAAACTTTTATTAAAATCGTTTGATAAAGAATTATAAATCTTAGACCCTAAATTGCAAAAAATATACCCTAAACACTAAAACCTAGGAATTTTATGACATATTAAAAAGTGTTTTGTAACTTTTATTTAAGATTTTATTAAAAGCATTTACTGAAGTGTTACAAATCCTATACCCTCAACCCTAAATCATAAACCCTAAACCCTGAACCCTAAACCCTAAACCCTAAAACCTAAACCCTAAAATCACATTACATTAAACTTTAAATAGGTGTGGTAAACATAATAGTTAAGTTCTAATGCGGTGGTGTAATGAAAATGTGTTATATTTGTTTGGTGCAAGTCTTGGTTTTAACCCCCCACTCTGCCAAAAAATATTTTTACACTGCATGTTGAGTCGACCTTTGGGGAGGGACATGTGGTGGCCTCCAAGCTTGCCACTTTTCCCGTCCTCGTTGGTCCTCCATTAACAAAAAAAATCATGCCAAGTCACCACATTTGATAACCAACCAAAATATGATGCTTTTAAATGCCTAATTGGACCTTTGACCACTGTTGACCTTGCGCACTCACGTGCCATGTTAGTAGTACGAACATCTGATTGTGCATTTTCTTTTAAATTTATTCTGCTTCGTAAAGTAGACACAACATGATGTCTTCCTCATACGAACTTGGATTTCAGTGAAATGAGTTGCGTTGGGATAATTTTGTCGAGAATCACGTGCTCGTTTATGTTTCGAGCCATTCTGACAAAAATTATTTTTGAGCTAAATATTGAGCACTTGGTCAACATTCAAGGGTGGTAGCCAAGTATGTGTGGAGTGAAAATGAGGAGGAAAAATAATTTAGCACCATCTTTAGGAATTCTTCACAAATGAGCTTAAATCCAAGGGGTGTACAATTTTGGAGTGGGATCAATGTCATCAAGAGGTAGCATAGCAACAAGCCTGGTGGGCCTTATGTTGTTGAGAATCACTAGACATGACTGTTTTATTCTGAGGCCCTACATTGTAGGCCCATGTTTCATTTTAAGATCGAATGCTTCACATCACCATATTTGCTTCACCCAACCTTTAGAGGCCAATATCTCTCCCTTTCATGCTTATTTTCTTCTTTTTTTCAAATTAATGTGTTTGTTTCCTCCACTAGATTACACCTTTAGGTTACAATGCACATATGACATAGGATTTTGCTTTTCTTCAGCATGGAATCCATGAGTTCGATAAGGGTTTAGATAATATGAATATTGTAGTGCATAGAAGGTTTGGTAACTTCGGGTGGAGGAAAGCAAGGCCAAATCATGACAAGTAATATTGGCATTAGTGTTATTGTAGACAAGTTGCTTGTACTAGGGTCCATAATTATAACAAATATATTTCCCATCAAATGGAAAAACCAAATGGAAGAAAGAAAATTGGAACATGAATAAGGATAATATCGTTCAACTGACATTTGAAATTTCATCTAATGGGTATTTGCAAGCCAATCACCATAAAAATAGACCTATTACTAGCTCACTCATATGGACATCACAACACATGTATTATAGAATATTATTCATTTTCTTAAGTTAGAAGTTATCAGTGTCGAAAATTGTTGTTATTGATGTCAAAGGTTGTCCAAATTAAAGAGGAAATTACATAGTCAAATAGGATATTATGATACTTTTCTAATGGTATATGGCACTCCCTCTAATTCCATAGGAATGAGGAGATATAAAATATTTTTCAATATGACCCAAAAAAACTAGAATCAGACCCCATTTAGATACCATATCTTTGAAGGTTTACTTTCTCAAATACCGAGCTCAAATGGGAGCATAAGATATATGGTTAGAAAGATGATGCCAAGATATTTCCAATTGTATATGGCACTCCTAACCCCTCAAATTTGAGGTTAAATGGATTTTTTGATACTCACTATACATTATGGCATTTGAAAAAGTCATCCCAACTACTGGACAAGCCATGTAACGTACCTCCATGGCCTACCCAAAAATTTCACTGTTAGGCTCCATTAACTTAAAAAATTTGTCTCTATTATAGTTAGATTTTGACCGTATTTACTTGTACATTAATTTTAGTTATTATATGAACACTATCATTCAAACATTCATACCAATTTCAAATAAAGTTGAATAACCCTAAACATCGGTCATTGATGTGATCTTTTTATTTCCTCAATAAATCTTATATATTGGATGAATATTAAGCATATTAGACTTCCATTCATAACTTGGTTAAGTCGCAAGTATGATTCTACATACCTTATTATCATGCGAATGGTTATTATTCCGAAAACTTTCTCTAGTACTCTTAAGAATGGAATTAAATTGAGAGCAATGAACCACACTAATACTCTTAGGCATACTCTTCAACAAGATATCTTCAATACAATCAATGGAATAATCCTTATGCATAACGAGATTACTCATTCTAACTTGTCGGTACCTTGATTACTTCATAGAAGCATGAACATAGATATACTGCATTTTTTATTGTCTAATTTCTACATGCACCAGAGTTTCCACTTGATATTAGATACAATAACTATCTTAACACTATTATATGACCATTGCATAGTAATGAATTCAAGGATACATTATGAAAATCATTAATATCACCACACTATAATTATCTTTGTCCAACTCCTTAAGTATGGATCTTTATCTCCCATCCATCAGATGGATATCCACTCCATCCATGCTTATCTAGAATCATATCTAAAAGTTTATCATTAAAGATTCATTTCTATCCCATTCCTCATGGGATTTGGCAAGAATCTCCTCTCTACTGGTGCTCTACCCTTCAAGTGATTTATTTTATTAATCTATTTAATAATACATTTTCTTTTCTTATTACATATCACCTATATTTCCTCATCTTAGGTGTATAATAGTTTAACCCTAGCTTTCCTCATCTTAGTTTTACAAACATTTAATACACAAAAGAGGATATCACACCTAGATCTAACTTAGCTAAGGTTTACAATAATGTATTACACAAGGGAAGGGAGTTACATAGTCCCCCCCTTAAATTTTACGCCATCCTCGATGTATCACTGGATCATGTCCTCGTTCATAGGTAGTTAGTTTTGAATCAACAACTTTCACTGCTCTACCATCTGATGCAATTTTTTTGATGTACATATGCCACAAGGAGTGCTCCCAAAATCTCTCCTTCCATACCTACATCAGTCTCAAGGAGTGCTCCCAACACCTCTCCTTCCATAGCTACCTGTCACACATTGTTTTTTCAAACCATTTGTGAGAATTTATCGATGCAAAGTTTAACTATGATAAATATCATAATATGTTATTATTAAAGCAGCTATTGCTTATCATTTGTTTTATCTGCATATGTGCACACTATAAAAGACTTGAACATTTTTTCAATAGGTGATCTTTCCCTCTTTTGCATGGCTACTATTCTCAATGTCCCAATTTGATATGTCTTCCTGAAACCTATGATTTTTTTTCCTACCCACATTTTGATTTGATCTTAGGTATGTGCTTAATAGTTTTCTCAAAGTATTCATTTCACCATGAACATTACATGTGCTTAAATTAATATCCAATTGAACTAACTTGATTGTGTGTTCCTATTTAATATTCATGAAAACTATTGTGGTACTCAATGCTCACTGTAGACATTGATATTAAGGAAATGAGCTCAATTGGTTATAGGAAGAATGTTGGTTTAGGTATATATTCTCGCTTCATTTTTCATAATCGGTGAAGATTTCTTGTTTGTTAGTATTTTCCTCATGTTTGGGGGATTCATGTATTCTAAATGATAGTTGTTTGAATTAAAATGAACAACTAAGCTACATTATCAGCTCGAAGCAACATCTTTAATTTATTAATGATTTCCCTTATAATTTATAAAAATCCATGGTAACAAATATCCTTCCATACAATGCTATTAGGTTGATACTATGCAAGATTGATGCATGATAGGTTACAAATAATTTCAAACCTTTTACTATATAGATAAAGTAAAATGTTTGGTAATTTCACACAATTTTCCACATAGTGTTATAAGTTAGTTCAACTTTTATCTTTGATCGTTGATTACCTGTAAAAAAAATTCTATGCCATGACTACATATTTCCCTTACATGGCATAACCTGGAATTTTGCTATGTTTTCATATTTAATAGTTAATGTGTTGCATTGAAGGATTATGATAAAATGAGTTAATGTGTTGCATTGAAGCATTATGATAAAATGAGTTAATGTGTTGCAATGAAGCATTATGATAAAATAAGTTAATGTGTTGCATTTAAGCATTATGATAAAATGTTCTTCTTTTTTGTATCAAAAAGAGCTACATAGTTGGTATATCCTTTGGGTTGTATTTCTTTTAATCATTTCACTATCCAATTTGATATTGAGTTGAAGAGAATCTATTCCAATTTCTCACAACTACTTTTACTGTCAAGGTATGATAAGCATACATATCTTTTTATGGTGTGTTCACAATTAGTTGTTACCATCCTCAGATGCATCCTTTATTTTATTCTTTTAGGTTCTTTTTTATTATTGAGTGGGTCCCCTCAGCATTTTATGATCTTTTTTCAAAACAAGAACAAAATAATTTGTTCTCTAAAAATACAAGAAATGATATTTCATGCTTAGCCCTTCATCTATGCTCGATGGGAAATTCAAAACAAGTGAAAACTAACCAAAAAAATCCACCTTAGTATGTCTTACCTTATGGTACTAATTTTAACTTTAAGTTGTTTGAAATTTACAAAAAATTGATAAAAAAAATCACCTTAGCATGTCTTACCTTATGGTACTTATTTTAGTTTTTAGTTGTTTGAAATAGCCCAAAAAGTAACAATTTTCGGTACAATATCCTTAACTTAGTTTCCATGAAAATTTTGCAATACTAGAAATGGTTACATATTTAGCACTTTGGCTATGCATGATGGAAAATTCAAAACTAAGAAAATAGATATCTGGTTATGCCTTACTCGATGGTACCAATTTTAATTTTCATTGTGTTTCAAACAACCCTGAGGAGTACTAGATTTTAGTAATACATCCTTGAGTTAGTCTCTACAAACTTAATATATTTTGGAACTTTTTTAGATTGTCACACCTTTTTTTCTTGGATTAGCTTGGGACAAATACATAAAGTGGACCACACTATGGCAGGGAAGGGACCAAGATGTGCCAGAGTTTACCATTGTTTTTCATACCCTTCGCACGAAGTTGGGTATTAAGGATTCTGAGAAACATTTGGTACTCAAGTATCGTGGTTGCCTACATAGATACATTTAGGATGAGATGGAGTTCCTAGACATCTCCTCACTTGGCATGATGTACCAATACACTGTCAAGATCGAGAAAAAGTTTAAACAGAAGAAGTGATACTTTGGATCTGCAAATCCAAAGCAAGGGAAATATGCCCCCAAACCACAGAAAAAAGGACAAAGCCAAGGCGGTATGACCCAAGACAACTCACCAAAGCCAAAAGCAAAGGACTACACTGCGAAGCTGAAGAAGGACATGGAAAAGTGGTGTGAGTTCCAAAGAGCTCCACTCACAACACAAGTGAGTGTCAGGGCAAGCAGTCACTCATGGCCGAGCTGAAGGCTTCAGAATCAGATGCATGTTCTGACTCTGAGTCAGAACCCAAAAAGGGGAATGACAAAGGAAAGCAGATTATTGATGTGAAGCCTAATGTCATTGTTGCGACCATGAAGATCCAGAAGGAGGAACCCAAAGATCTAGAGGATGAGGAGCATCTCTTTCACTCCCATATTTGGGTAAAGGGTTCCCCGCTACAGTTCATTGTCAACAACGGGAGCCAAAAGAACCTCATCGCAACAAAGATCGTGAAGCAGTTGCGCTTACCGACCACATCACCCACAACTGTACACCATTAGGTGGCTCCACCAAGGGTAGGATCTTCAAGTGAGCCAATGGTGCCGCCTTCCATACAATGTCAAGCCTTTCATAGATTAGGTATTATGTGAAGTTTTTCCCCTTGATCTTTGTGATGTATTATTAGGCCAACCATACTTGTGGAAGTGACATGTTGTGTATGAGTCAAGGCCTTTCATTGTATTGTTACCTTGGGAAATAAGTTGTACAAGATACTAGAGGTACCACTGCCTACCGCCATCTCTCTAGTTACTATAAAGCAATGCAGTAAGCTCATTTCCAAAACTAAGAAATTTGTTTTTGTGATGATACACCCTCAAGTACAGATGAATATGGTGACCATGACCTCTAGATAGGGCCCCTCCGCATGACAACAATGGATGGAAAATTTCATAGAGGAGTACGAGGACATCTTCACCTCCCTCGCAGGGGTGCCTCTGCACTGTCACGTCAAGCACTCCATCAATATGACCCAAAGTGTGCCATTGCCCAATGGACTAATCTATCAGCGCTCCATTCTGGAGAGTGATGAAATCAAGAGGAAGATTTAGGATCTGTTGCAGAAAAGTCACATCCGGTCAAGTTCACCACCTTGTGGGAGCCTGATTGTGTTGGTACTGAAGAAGGATGGGACTTGGAGACTTTGTATTGACTATTAGGCACTGAACAAGATCACTGTCAGGAATAGGTACCTGATCCCATAGATTGATGACCTTCTGGACCAAGTCAAGCGGGACAAATATTTCAGCAAGATCGACTTGAAGTCCGGATATCACCAGGTACTAGTCGAACCCTCCAATATGTGGAAGACTGCCTTCAAAACTAAGGAGGGAATTTCTGAATGGTTGGTTATGCCTTCTGGGTTGATGAATGCTCCTGCAACCTTCATGAGACTGATGGATGAGATCTTGCAACCATTCAACAACTCATTTGTAGTGATATACTTGGATGACATCCTGATCTTTAGCCAGAGTTAGGAAGAGCACCTCCACCACGTCTGACAGGTTCTCCAAACACCGCGACAACACAAGTTGTGTGCCAAATTGAGGAAATGAAATTTTGGCATGACCTAGGTTCAGTATATGGGATACATTATTGATGAACATGGGGTGCATGTGGATCCAACTGAGATCCAAGTCATTTGGGATTGGCCAGCTCCAACCACTCTGACAGAGCTCTGCAGCTTTTTGGCTCTTGACAATTTCTACCACACGTTCGTGTTGGGGTTCTCTCATATCACTTGGCCCTTGAGTCAAGTCACCAAGGGAGGAGTGAAAGCA
>APFE030839005.1:0-17109 GCA_000404065.3 Pinus taeda
TCATTGGGCATAACAGTAGCATAAAAATGTCGGTGTCAGTGTCAATGTCAATGATTAGAGCACTCACCAAAGGAATGACCACTCACATAATGATTCGTCGAGGACTGATAAATACCGAAAATAAAACGCCCTCCACCAAGGGAATTATATTCCATCATAGCTTGTTGAGCCAATCGAAAACTAGAAATAAGATTACCAAGAACCAAAAAAAAATTATGAGAAAATAGAAATATTAAGCATTTTCTCAAAACTTTGGATCAAATCGCAATAAACTCAGGAAAAATGTTGAGAGCCAACGCACGTCAATGAGAGGTGAATGCTATAGTCCCTAAGAAAGCAAAGACTAATAAAATGGCATATTGAAACACAACAAAATCTAAAGAAGAAGTATGAAGAGCACATGAGTTGGAAAACTATTTTCACCACCATTCCAAAAATAAAGATCTTAGAGCTAGAAAAGTCAACGACCAAATAAACCATACAACTAAAAAGTGAACTACTAGCATGACCATCATGGCTAAAGTTCATAATAACTTTGCCCTGAGTCCAAACGATTTTGGAAGGCTCTGCATACTTTTGTTTAAATAACAAGAACGGAGAAACAGTTCATTCTCTAGAAGCTTTGTTTACCAGAGTTCCTATGTCCTAGGATTTTTACTATCTCTGACAAAGTTCCCTTATAAAAATTGTGCATCGTCCCTTGTATCAACATAATAGAGCACCATATAAGTTGACGAATTAGCTAGCTAGTATATTTCACAAGATAATTCTAATATTCAAATATGGAATCATCGCTCAACAACTCACTTCAAACACAAAAATAGATACGAGTTTGAAACAGGGCACAGCGTTCGAAATTGACACTCAAATTTCCAAAAAGCATGGAAACAATAGATCAAAAGATAGATATATGATAGGATAGAAATTTTATAGGGATAAGGGAATATAAACGTATTAAAAAGTACTTCGAAATTTTCATTTTTATATCTATCGATAGGCAAGCTATATTGTAATCATTTATAGTCAAAATGCTTAGACTTTCAATTACTTCTCAAATTTTTAAAAAGATTTTATAACTTTTATGAAAGTTTTGAAAAAAAAACTATTAAACTAAATATTTTGAAAATTAAAAATAATTTTTGAATTTTTTGAAATTTCTATTCCTATTTTCTTATTGGCTCATATAGATGAAATGACTAATTTTATGGGGTTATAAATAGAATTTGTCAGAAATAAAAATTATTCTAAAAATCAAAAAATTATGCCACCAAATGTATATAGTACCACCACATTCTCAATATTTTTATTGAATTTTCATTTGATCTTAACAAAACTTCATGATTTGACTTTTAATTGATGTACAGCTTTTGAAAACTTAATTTTAC
This sequence comes from Pinus taeda, assembly GCA_000404065.3. Taxonomy (NCBI): domain Eukaryota; kingdom Viridiplantae; phylum Streptophyta; class Pinopsida; order Pinales; family Pinaceae; genus Pinus; species Pinus taeda. The sequence continues at coordinate 1,386 of APFE030839005.1, forward strand.
AAAGTTTGCCTTAAGTTTTTGAAAAAAAATTACTCAGTGTTGTATATCATATTAATTTTACTTTCATATTTTAAATGTGAGAAACTTACGGTTTCATCAGATCCACTTTTCATATATTATTTACATATATACAATCTACTTAATATAAAAAACATCTAAAATTATTATGTCACTACTTAAATAAATATCCATAAATTATAATGGAAATTTTTTAACAAAATCTTTTCTAAGCATTACATCCCCTCGCTTATAAATCTTTATAACTCTTTGGTATGCCCCCAAGTCAAAATGTCTTTTCAAAATTAATTGTGTGTTCCTTTAATATTATATAATGTTTTCCTTTCAAACATTTTTACCTACCTTTAATAGTTAGGTAGGAGTCATATATGGCCTCGAAATATTAAGTTGTCAAATAATGCAAGGTAAAAACATATAAGCATTTGTAGATGCATTAGTTATTTAAGAATATAGACAACAAACGAAAGCCAATTGATGTCATTTGTTGAGGAAAATTTTGTTATAAATGATTTTGGTGCAAAATAAAAATTTCATTGTTTTAACTAAACACTTACTGAATCTTAACTTTGTGAATTCAACCATAAAAATCTCCCTACCTAAAACTTTAACAATTTTATTTGTCTTAATATTTTAAAATTTTGGAAACCTAAATTCACAATTCACAAGTTGAAGAGAATCCCAATTATTATAATGTCACTTCAAATCCCAATTATTATAATGTCACTTAAAATAGAACTTTGCAAATCACAAGTTTTAATAATTAAGCAAAAAAAAAAAAAAACTTTATGCATAGGCATGAGGGAAATTTTTGTCTTAGATACAATAATTTTTGCTATCAATTACTTTTTGAATAAGAAGCGGGAATTAAACAGCGATGTTGCATATTACACTTGTTTTAAACTGTTTTTCTTAAATGTTTTATTAATTATTTTTTATTTTAGATGACAAAGCCCACCCACAACCAATTTAAAGTATGAAGGAAAACATATGTTGTTGAATTGAGGCTTTTGTGATCCATATCAATTTAATGAGAAATTTTTCGGCGTAAATCACATGAAATTTCATTTGTCGATGCGTTTCGAACCAACAAATATGGTTACTCATCAGGGCAAGTTGAAGAATCAGATCCAGCTTTGCATATTAAATAGTAAGAACATCCAACAATTGTATTTCTTAACCGCTATTTTGACTAATAGCAAAATTTGACCAAGAAACGGTTAGTTGAACAGGATTAGGGCACGGCCTTTATTTTAATAATTAAGTCAATGCCAATGAATATTAAAATGATAGTTAGTCATATATTTATTAAAATAAAGGTTAAAGGGGCTTAAAATAGATAAATTATAAAATAAAATAAATTTAATTTAATAGTTAGGGTAAAAATTATTAATAGATAAATAATTAGTTAATTTTTTATTAAAACGTTTAAAGGGTTATTTTAGAACTTATAATTCAACAATTATAATTAGAATATATTCAATTTAAATTACATAAAATTAAATAAGTCAATTCCAATGAATATTAATTGGATAGTTAGTTATATATTTATTAAAATAATCGATAAATTATAAAATAAATCAAGATTTAATATCAATCAGTTGTTAAAATTATTAAATATACTAAATAATTAGTATCATTTTTATTAAAAATTTAAAGGTTATTTTATGAAGTATATTTCTATATATATATATATATATAATATATATATTACAATAAATTAATTATAAAATAGATTCATTTAAATTATAGAAATTTTAGGGGGTTAGAAAGAATATTATTATTATTATTTTTAGATAGAATAGAGTTTTGAAAGGAATAATTGTATTGTAACCATTAATATAGTAGACTTATCCTAATACTATTCAATTAATTTTATTAATAAAGTCGAGAACCTATAACCTAAGTAAATAAAATTTAGGGGGTTAGAAAGAATATTATTATTATTATTATTATTATTAGATAGAATAGAGTTTTGAAAGGAATAATTGTATTGTAACCATTAATATAGTAGACTTATCCTAATAATATTCAATTAATTTTATTAATGAAGTCAAGAACCTATAACCTAAGTAAATAAAATAACCCTCAAGAGTGACTAAGAGGCGAGGGCAAAGACCCAACAGCTAAAGATTATCCATAACCAATACAATAATTCAAAACAACTCATCAAGTACAAAGGCCAAAGAGAAGGATACAGGAAAACAAGGGGAAGATTAGACCAAGAACTAGCTAAAAAGGAGGGAGGGGAAGAAGGGAAGAAAACGATTAGGAAGAGAGGGCTAAGATCCAGCAACTACTAATCTTCCATCCATCCTCTCTATTGAGATTGTTCGGTTTTTTTTTAATCTCAAAGGCTTCACTAAATTTGCGGTGATGGAACTCCGAAAGAGCGAGTCCCAGGTGTCCATCTTCCTTATATGCAAGGAACTACTGATAAGATTACAAGGATTCTTATGAAGCATAATGTCCCCTCAATCTTTAGACCCCTCAACACCATTCGTAAGTCCCTCAAATCTGTGAAGGATCCTATCGACCCTAAAGATATGAAAGGGGTATATATTATTCCTTGTTCCTATGGGACCCCCTATATTGGTGAAATTGATCGCTCCATTAATCAAAGGATTAGTGAGCACGCAGCGGACCTCAAGCACAGGAGAACCAAGTCTTCCGCTTTAGCTAAGCATGGAACGAGTACCAAACATCATGTTTGTATAGAAGAGGTGAGTGTTATTGCTAAAGTTTCGCAATTCCATCACCGCAAATTTAGGGAAGCCCTTGAGATTGAAAAAAGACCGAACAATCTCAATAGAAAGGACGGATGGAAGATTAGTAGTTGTTGGATCCCAACCCTCTCTTTCTAATCATTTTTTTCCCTTCCTCCCCTCCCTCCTTTTTCGTTGGTTCTTGGTCTAATCTTCCCCTTATTTTATCGTATCCTTCTCTCTTTGGCCTTTGTCCTTGATGAGTTGTTTTAAATTATTTTATTAGTTATAGATAATCTTTAGCTGTTGGGTCCCTGCCCTCGCCTCTTAGTCGCTCGTCAGGGTTATTTTATTTACTTAGGTGATAGGTTCTCACGTTTATTAATAAAATTAATTGAATATTATTAGGATAAATCTACTATATTAATGATTACAATACAATTATTCCTCTCAAAACTCTACTCTATCTATGATAACATGATAAAGAATAAATAATAATATTCTTCTACCCATAGAAATTTTTATAATAAATTGAAATTTATTTTTATAAGTTTATTTTATTTTTATATATATATATATATTTGATTAATTCATAAAATACCCTTTAACTTTTTAATAAAATATAACTAATATTTAATATTATAATTTTTTAAACCTCACTATTAATTTAAATTGATTTATTTTATATTTATCTATATTTTAAATAAATATATAACTATTTATCAATTTAAATATTCATTGGAATTTGACTTATTTATTAATTTCTATAATTTAAATGGGAATTTATTTTAAATTATTATTTTAATATATATTTCGAATTAAAGTTCATAAAATAACCCTTTAACTTTTTAATAAAAAGTTAACTAATTATTTATATATTTAATCATTTTTAAACTCGCTATTAAATTAACTTATTTTACTTTATAATTTATCTATTTTAAGTCCCTTTAACCTTTATTTTAATAAACATATGACTAACTATCATTTTAATATTCATTGGAATTGACTTAATTATTAAGATAAAGATCGTGCCCTTAATCCTGTTCAACTAACTGTTTCCCGGTCAAATTTAGCCGTTAAGAAATATAGCCGTTGGATCTTCTACTCTTACTATTTAATATGCAAAGCTGAATCTGATTCTTCAACTTATCTTGACGATGAACCACACTTGTTGGTTTGAAATGCGTCGACAAATGAAAATGAAGAAAAAAATACATTGTTTTAGACTTTTACAGGATGGAATGATGTTTTCATGCTTGAAACAGCAAGGCATATCTGGGAAATGTTTTCCCAGAAATTTAGCAAAGAGATTCCATGCAGTTTCCATACTGAAAATGTTTTCTGCTCAAAAATAACCACCAAGTCAAGTTTCAACTACATTCAGGGGTTTTCCTTATTAAGATTATCGTCCGTGGATTTCGTGCCAAAGCTAATTTCTCTTGAGAAGAGAGGCGGCTTTATTGAAAATCAAGAGCAGCTTCATTGTAAATTTAGTTTATTTGGGGTCTCGGACCCCATTGATGGCAAACCTTGAGCTTACTATAATCTGATTTCAGTCTTGTTTCAGCTTATCTTTAAACATCTTATCAGATCAAAATAAAGTAGACGTAACTTCAGGGGATTGATAATCCCATCTAAATTTGTTTTGAAGTTTTGCATCTATAATATATTTTTTTTACAAGGATGCATTTAATAACAGTATCATTTATTAACAAATTCACATTTAATGAGTTACTAAAGCGCTAAATTTGGACTGCTATTTCATGAAAGTGACGTACAAATTTCTCCATCTCATAATTACATAGACCGCCAACACTAACGAATCCTCCAATTAATATGATTAATCCTAATGTTGATAAAAATACTTATTTGATAAAATAACATACAAATTACAACAAATAACCAATAACTGTTCCAAACCCACAAATCAACATATAGTTCAATCTTGAACTGCAGATTTTTTGTTTAATTCCTGCCATGAAAATCTGTTAACTTCGCTTTACTTGACTACATGAAAAAACACTTTGTTTTAGGGCAACTAAATACAAGAGGTAGCAGTCATGCAAAAGTAATGAGAGGCTATGTCTGCACAGGCAACCCACTGGCATATTTATATATGAGGTCACTTCATCTGCATGCTACGCTATTTACTGGATGCAATTGTTAAAGCCTTATCTATGGCTTTTTAATGACCACCTAAATATCAGGCCTGACAGATAGTAAGACAAACAATTCTGAAAATAGTCAAACAGTAAAAAATCAAGCTTCCACAAACAAGCAAAAACAACACCTCAGTATCAAATGTGAGATGATTAGCTACAACATATAGGCCTTGATATAATGCTGATTCTCGTCTCAGATAATATTCAGAAATTGTCAACTCACAAGATGTAAAACAGTCGGAAACAGGGTGTTCTGTTAAGGCAGTCCTTGTGTGAAAGTCACTGGTTTGAAACCATATAGGTACAAAAAATGCAGCAATGTTATGGGTTGGTGTGGCCCAGGCCAGGTGTGATTTCTAGGTGATTTGGACAGCTTGGATGCCCCTGGGTCATGGTTTCTTTGCCAAAGGCTAGTCCTACAAGTCACAGACAAACTATCAAACAAACAAAAAATATTTAGAAACTTTGACCCATCAAGGGCAGCCCGAGTGGCTGGGACTAACAGTGTTCATGCAACCCACCTTGGTTCAAATCCTGACTAAGCCACTCGATATGGTTTGCGAGATATTGGGCCAAAGGGTTAGAATGGCAACAATGTGGTGGGATTTCTATTGGCATAAATGATCGTATGTTCTAGTTAGTGATTCCCCCTTGCCAAAAAAATATTCAGAAACTTTCATTACTTGAATGTACCCAGTAGAAATAAAATCCATTACTTGGATGTACCTGGTAGAAATAAAATCCATGATCTCCTCCATCATGGATCCTGATACACCAGTAAGTTTGCTTTTGCATCGTGAATGATGTCACCTCAACATAAAATCTCAATGAAGAGGCAATATCCAGATGCACATTAGACATTCCTATTTCAGATTACTCCAAAACATAAATCTAAATGAAAATAATAAGGAAACATGGCAAAGACACACACAACAAGTGTAAAGAAAATTGGCAAGTTTGATGACGTCCACATGAGTTGGAGAACTATTTTCAGTACTATAATGAACCTTTAGCTTGAAATTCAACTGCCAAAAAGACAATAGAGCTGGAAAGTGACCTGCTAAAGACCATATACCTAGAAAGTGAACTGCCAACACGACCATCATGGCCAAAGTTAACAATAACTTTTTTCTGAATACAAAGATTTAGGCAAGGCTTTGCAATCAAATTACCTTGTAAGCTTCAAGATTCTTCATACATTAAATAGGGAATTATCTGTCTCGTATGTCACTCCCAGGTGCTACTTTATTTCACACTGTTATGCCAAAGTTCAAACATTCATAAAGCTCAAGTTCTGTGGCTACAAGAAACAATATTATTGAAGTAACAATAACAGATAATCAGTTCATTCTTGAATCTCAAGGATTTCTTTACCTTGGTTCCTATGTCATAAGATTTTTCCTGTACCTGACATTAGTTTCCTTCAAACAAATATGAGTTGTCCCTTATATCGACATAATAATAAATACAAGCAAATAAGCTGACAGATTAGCTAGCTGGTATATTTTGAACGATAATTCCAGTGTTTAAAGATAGGTTCATCACTCAGCAGCCATGTCATTTGGGGCAGAGAATGTTGAGTTTTGTAGCTTGGAAGGTACTTCTAGTCTTGTCTCTTAACTAGATGAACCCTGATTTGCCCCTTTAGGAGCTTGCATGCGACATGCAGAGTGTGCAAGTGAGTTGCACACATGTAAATCTGTTGCATGCGACATGCATGAGATGTGCATTTAAAGCAAGCTAAATTTATGACTTATACTTGAGTTAAAGTAGAGAAAGCTAAAGATAGGATAGTTAACTTGACGAGCTAATTTTGGCCGTCAGTCTTAGCTTAAGAAATTTATAAATTGAGCCTGAGTGTTGAGGAAAAGACATAACAGCAGCACAAGATTGAGAGAGGCTTCTTAGTGACCATGTGCTCGGTCCAAGGGAGTGCAGTGAGGCTGGTGATCAGTTTTGTATTTTCTCAATTGGGCCATTATCCCAGGGCAGGAGCCCAAGTAAGTTCCATGATTAATTTATTAATCAAGAATTGTTGACTGGGCAGAAATCTGTTTATGTGAATGTGATTCAAATCGAATAATTTTGCTTCCACTAAATATTTTGATTAGGAACTTAGTCGTGTATTCGTTTAGTTAATATTTGTTGGGAACCGAATACCAAGTGCTGAGTTCGGAAAATTCTAGCATGGTATCAGAGCTCCAACTTTGAATCGATCTCGGAATTATAGGTGTCAGGTTCGTGTTGGTTCGCTGAAGCCAAGTTGGTCGGATCATACGAACGGGAAAAAAAAAAAAAAAATTTAAGCCAGCAAGATTTGTTTTAAAGGGCCGAGGGGAATTCTTTTTCACCGGCTGCTACAGCTAACCAAGACACGGCCATCAACTATTGTCAAGTGGTTGAGTGGAGTCGTAACTCTCATTGCAAGGATTTGGCCACATAGCTTTGTGGCAAGTTGAGCCTATGTGGATAGGCGACGCCAAGTTGTTGTGCAATGGAAACAAGCCAACAGCAAGGGACGTCGCAATAGAAGTGAACGACAGTTGGACAAGGGTTCAGGAAAGTCAAACAGGCCATGCACAAGGATCCGTTAGTAGCTAAGGTCAGCGGCTGACAATAGAGGTTGAGCTCGTAGTCTAAGAGTTGGGACTACACGTAGCCAACAAGTGATCAATCAAGTAAAGGTGAGGCGTCGAGCCGCTGTAAGTTTAGGTAGAAGTTGAGCAATAGCGATTGCTGCCAAGCGAAGGAAGAAACACATCAAGTGCATAGAGGAAACTAGCTGAGTTACCTTCATATTTGCAGTAGAGTTGGTTGACAATTGCTAGCTACTGAATAGTTAAGCCTAGCACAAATCGAGCACAGGAGGAGACAAGCAAAGCCACTACAAGCAGCGAGCCAATCAAGTCGCTATGTCGTGACAAGAAGAGACGAGATTGTGTCAAGTCATGGGTATACATAGACAAAGTGTTAGCACTAAGGGACCAGGTTGTGGTCAAGGTCTACACAAACACTAGTGATGTAGGGTGGTCTGTGCAAGGCCAACAGTGAGGCTATGGGAGGTTGAGCAATTGTAGACAGTGTGAGGCATGTTGCGGGTTGATAGAGAGGGAGGCGGCAAGATTGTCATCAAACGGCAGCAAGGGATGGTTGCAGGTGATCATGTTGTGAGCAGGATGCCACGTTGGGCATGATCAAAGAAATTGCAAGATGTAATGGCCAACAAGAGTCGCTAGGCAAGGGATCTGTCGTGACAAGAACGGGCCAGCAGTTGTTGGCAAAGCTGGTAGTAGCCAGCAACAAGTACAAAGAACAGTACCAACAGTCAATAGGATTGGCGGAGGTCAACCCTTAGAGGGAGAGAGGGAGACCATACTAATCAGGGGATTGGCAACAAAACTCTTGTGTGTCTCAAAGGTCTGAGACAAACCCACAGTCGGTGCTAGAAAGACTTGGCACATGTTAATTTTAGTTAACAATGGTATGTTCTATGCTTAGCACAATTAATTAAATGTCCTTTAAGCAACCCAATGACAATTTCCAATTTAGATTTCCAATAGCAATCACATCAACCATAAATCACATTGACGGTAAACATGAATAATAAAATGCAGAAGACAAGCCAGGACAATAAAACACCATATTTGGTGGATGCCAGGGAAAAACCCCAAGATGGGGAAAACCCTTTGATCAATTCTTCTTATTATTATATCAAATGTTCAGCAGAGAGAGAGAGAGAGTACAAAAGTCAAAATTGACTTGCGAAATCACAGTCAAAACAGCCCTGTCAAATCTGAAATCAACAACAGTCAAATTCTGACCTAACCAAAAAGTCAATGTAGGTCAACACAACAGCAAATCATCCTCTATGCAGCTAGATCATACCTAGTCAAACTCGACCTTCTTTCTTGGTCATAGCCAGCCCAAAGCAGTCATGAAAACGGTCAAACTTGGTCAAACTCAAAGGTCAACCTTGCGATTGGTCTGCGGTTGAAGTCAAGATAATCCCTCGATTCCTGTGCCAATAAATGCAGCCTGCCAAAAACAAAATTCTGACCCAAAAATCACAGTCAAAGTCAACATTGGTCAAACTTGCAACAAACTCTGAAATTCCAACCCTGTGATTCTTCCTGCAATTCGCCCTTCTGCTTCCACACGTGTGAGGAAAAGAGATGCCCAATAGGTTGTATGAACCAATTAGATGAAGAGAGAGAAGAATGTGTGAAATGAAATGATGCCAAATGAAGTTTGAGGTCTCTCACATTTATACAAGTCGTTGAGGGTGAAGTGACATGTCTCTTGGCTTCATAAGCCTACATGATGATGTGGCCGACCTTTTCAATTTGCACGTGTGGGCATAAATTCAAAAACACATCTTTGCTTATCCAAATTTAATGATCTTTAGGTTGATTTTGGTCCCCTCGAAAAGAGGAATTCAATGCAATAATCATCTCCATCAAATGAGTTATCCAAAGTGGAATTTGGCCCTAGTTGCCAATTTTAACACTCCCTCTCAACTAGGGAGAATTCCACCTGCCAATCCATCCATCATCATGCCATTTTGTCATCATGTATAGTCTCTACATCTCATCTCAACTCTGTTAAACACTGATGTAATAATGAAGAAGAATCAATCGACAGTGAGTCACAAGACCTTGCCACTCTCCACTAACCGAAGTCAGTCTAGGGGTAGAACCTCAATCAGACTTGATCAAAAATCAAGTTGTTGAACACCATGCATCCTAGACATAGGGAGTACGGCAGTACATGATGCGTCCATCTGTAGTGCTATGGTCCCTATCCACTTTTACCAACGCATTGTCCAAATGAGAGGTACTTCTCATGAATCCCAGACTACATGGGTAGCATCTGCAGGATAAAGTGAACCACTCATCCTACTTGTATGCCATAGGAGAAGGTGAACCACTCATCCTATGCATATATCATCAATCGTAGGGAAAGGTGAACCACTCACCCTACACACATATGTCACCAATCATAGGGGAAGGTGAACCACTCACCCTACACACATGTCAACCATCATGGGGTATCACAGGGGAAGGTAAACCACTCAACCTGTACACAACGCACCTATAGGGGAAGGTGAAACACTCACTATATGGTCACTCTAGCTCCAAGAAGTATCCCAAGCCCCCAGGAGCTCCCAGACTTTGGTGTCCAACTCAAGCAAGACCCTCATGAGAGGATCCTTCTACGACTCCAAGTCTCTCTCGGAAGGCTAAGAATTTACCTTTCCCAAGGGCTTCGTGAGAATGTCAGCAATCTGCTCATCAGTCCTAATGTGTTTGAGCCTTATTGCTCCCCATTGTACCATATCCCAGATAAAGTGGTACATGATATCAATGTGCTTGTAGTAGTCATGGAACACAAGATTCTCTGAAAGGCGAATCCCACTCTAGTTATCGCAATAGATCACAGTGGTATCCAGCACGTGCTCAAATAGCTCACTGAAGAGCTTTGTCAACCATATAGCTTCACAACAAGCCATACTAGTTGCAATGTATTCGGCCTTGGCAATGCTTAGAGTAGCGAATTTCTGCTTCTGGCTCATCCAAGTAATCAAAGCAGACCCCAATGAGAAGTAACATCCAGACGTGCTCTTTCAATCTGCCACACTGCCAACCAAGTCAACATCAGAATATCCATGTAGCCTCAAATTCTCGGCAGTGTATCTCAGCCATAGTCGATTGTGCCACGAACATATCTCAAGAGATTCTTAGCAGCAATCCAATGTATGTGATGAGGCTCAACCATAAACTGACTCAACATATTCACAACGAAGCATATGTCCGACTGGGAGTTTACCAAGAAAATCAGGGGCCCCACAAGTTGTTGATACTCGGAAGGGTTTGCCAATTCGAGCCCAGCAGTACTTCCACATAGCTTCTTGAATTTGAGTTCCATTGGAGTAGACACAAATTTGCAATCCACCATCCCACATCTCTCTAGCAGCTTCACAATGTATTTTCCTTGAGAAAAGAAAATCTCACTTGTCTTTTGCCAAACCTCCAAGCCTAGGAAGTAGTGCATCGATCCTAGGTCCTTCATCTCGAACTTGGAAGTCAACTCCCTCTTGCATTGATAATGAGACTGTCCACACCAATCCAAAAGAGATCATCAACATAAAGAACCAGAATGAGAGGCATGTCCTTTACAACCTTGAAGTATAGGCTTGGATCAACATAACTCCTCCTAAATCCCAGCTTCATAAGATAACTGTCAATCCTCTCATCGCAAGCCCTAGGGGTTTGCTTCAACCCATAGAGAGATTTCTTCAACCTGCATACATGTGTCCTTCAATCTTCTACTTTCAACCCCTAAGGTTGTTCCAAGTAGACTTCCTCCTTAAGCGAGCCATGCAAGAAAGCAATCTTGACATCCATTTGATGTAGGCTCCATCCTTGATTAGCAACGAGAGCAATAATAGATTGGATAGTGGTATATCAGGCAGATGGTGCAAATATCTTGTCATAGTACACTCCTTCCTTTTGAGAGAAGCCTCGAGCAACAAACCTGGCCTTATATTTTTCAGCACTCCTATCAACTGCATGTTTAATTTTGTAAAGTCGTTTAGAAGTGACCAAAGACGTGTCCTTGGGTCTAGGCACCACATCCCAGACATCATTCTTCATTACTAACTCGTACTCCTCGTTCATCGCATCTTTCCAAACTTGGTGTTTTACGGCTTCCTCAAACGTGCATGGTTCAGCTTGAACAATAGTACTCATAGCAGCCAAATAACCTTGATACATATTCGACTTCTTACTTTCACGAAATATGCCTCTTAGAGCAATATGTCTTTTAGCATATCTTCGAGAGTAACTTTGAGCCATAGTGGATGTTTCCTTGAGGTAGAGGTATCACCAGTAGGTGGATCGATAGGATCCATTGGGCATATGCTCATCTGTCGAAGGTTCATCCTGTTTTTCGACAGCATCATCATCGTCCATCCCTGGGATAGGGAGATCTTTGGCTTTCCCAAGGGCAGTGTCTTCATCAAACGTGACATAACAACTCACTTCCACATCTCTTTGACCAGACACAGATTCTGTATGCCTTTCAATTTTTACTGTAGCCGACGAATATTCTTTTCTTCCCAGAAGCTTCCAACTTATTCCTTTTTTTCTCTTTAGGCACATGAAAATACATGGGACACCCAAATACTCTAAAATGAGAAACATCAAGTTTCTTACCAATGAAGACTTCCTCAGGTGTCTTGAAATCCAAGGCTTGATGTGGGCTCCTATTTTGAACATATACAGTAGTGTTGGCAGGTTCTCACCATAAGAACCTTGATAGGCCTTGATCATGGAGCATGGCACGGGAGGCTTCATGATTGTTCGACTCTTCCTTTCAACAACGCCATTCTGCTCAGGAGTGTATGGGATAGTTGTCTCCCTCTTAATGCAAGCCTCTCTGCAAAAGTCATTGAATTCATTTGATTCATATTCGGTTCCATTGTCGATCCTCAATATCTTGATATTCTTCCCTATTTGATTTTCCACCAATGCTTTGAAAGAACGAAACCATTTGAACACTTCATCCTTCCTCAGACAGGTCAGAATGGACCAATTGAAGAATATCGGTTGTGTTGCTCTCACTAGAGGGGAATGGTCCATTTGTATGTTTCCCAATTACACAACCCTAACAAACACCTTCATGGTTCATTTTAAACTCGGGCATACTTATGACCATCTTCCTTACCCCAAGTAAGGCTTTGTAATGTAGGTGGGCAAATCTCCAGTCCCATAATTCACATTAAAGAGAAGTATCACTTGTCAAATCTCCCAAAGGATTTCCTCCAACTTGATAGAGACCATCAACCCTAAATCCAAGAGTAAATGCATCTTTAGGGTTTCTTTGCCAAATATGTAACTTTCCATCAACAAATGTTACCTTGAAGCCTTTATCTTCCATTGCAGAAATAAACACCACGTTCTTCTTCAAATCGGGCACATGTAATACTTCTTGAAGATGAATTGTTTGACCTTGATTCAAGTGAACAATGACAATACCTATCCCTTTCACGAGGTAGGTGGCATTATCTCCAAAGTATGATCTTCAAATTAGTCTTCTTTTCAACCAAATTTGAGAGGGCCTCCTTGTACCCAATGAAGTGCCTTGAGGCTCCACTATCAATCAACCAATGATCCAACATATCCAGAGAGGCGATAGATGAGCGGAAATAGATAAAACTCATTTTGTTTTTCTACAACATTACTTTCATCATACCTGACATTTCTTGTACTTTTAGGAGGTCGACCATTTCCATTTTGAGCGGCAGGAGCATTCCTCTTTCCTTTGTTGTTGTTCCTTTGATTGCCATTGCCTTTGAAATTGTTGTGGTTGTTGTTGTCATCATCCCTTGGAGAATTCTTCTTGTGAGGACACTTTCTGGCATAGTGATCGAACCTATTGCAATTGTAGCACCTTCCTTTTCTTCCTTCTTTGAATCCCTTCTTGAATCCTAGACTCGGTCTCCTTGGACTAACATTATTCTTCCTCTTTGCATGAGCGGAGAAGGCAGTAGGTTCATTTCCATTAGATAGCTTATCTCTCTCCATCAACCTTGTCTCCTCTTGAGTGTATTTAGCTAATAACTCAACAAAACCAGGTATCCTATCATTATTGAGAATAGTGGTGACAAATACATCCCAAGGTCTTCAAAGACCTCCAAGTGCAATGAGAGTGAGCTCCCTGTCAGCAATAACTTCTCAAATAGATAGCAGGTCATTCTTGATTTGAGTTATTCTAATAAAGTAGGATTAGATAGACTCCCCTTTATCCATCTTGATGTCTTTCAACTTGTTTCTGAGAAAGAGGATTTGATTTGCATTGTTCACTTTGAACATCCCAACCAGCTTATCATACATCTCCTTAGATGTTCCTAAATCATAAATATAGGCAACCAAATATGCTTTTGAACGGAGTCAATGATAACTTTCTTAGCCTTGACCTCACCTTTCTTATACTTTGTCTTAGCAGCAGCCGATGCATTTGAAGGAGGCTCCACTACTTTTCCTTGCACATAGTCCAATACTTCATGTTCCTCCAAAGTTAGGTCCAAAGTCATCTTCCATGCATGATAGTCAAATTTGTCATTGAGGTTGTCCTTGGTATTGAAGTAAGATGTAGAGGCCATCGTGGCTTGTCCTTGACCAACAGATCTCTCTCTTAGTGATTTCTTTCCTCTCCCTTGCTTGGGCTTTGTCTTAACCTAGCTCTAATACCATTTTAATTTTAGTTAACAACGGTACGTTCTATACTTAGTACAATTACTTCAATGTCCAATAGCAATCACATTAACCATATATCACATTGGCCGTAATTGTAGATAGAACATGAATAATAAAATGCAGAAGACAAGCCAAGACAAGAGGACACCATATTTGGCGAATGCCAGGGAAAAACCCCAAGATGGGGAACCCTTTGATCAATCATTCTTATTATTATATCAAATGTTCAAGAGATAGAGAGTACAAAAGTCAAAATTGACTTGCCAAACCACAGTCAAAACCCTGTTAAATTTGTAGTCAACAACAATCAAATTCTGCCCTAACCAGAAAGTCAATGTCGGTCAATGCAATGGCAAATCATCCTCTATGCAACTCGGTCATACCCAGTCAAACTCGACCTTCTTTGTTGGTCAAAGTCAACCCAAAACAATCATGAAAACAACGGTTAAACTTGGTCAAACTTTGTAGTCAGCCCTGCGGTCAACCCTACGATTAATCTGCAGTCAAAGTCAACAGAATGCCTCAATCCCTGTGCCAATAAATGTGGCCTACTGAAAATGAAATTTTGACCCAAAAACATAGTCAAATGTGGTCAAAACACCCCTAGTCAATGCTAGTCAAACATGCAACAGACTCTGAAATTTCGGCCCTGCAATTCATCCTTTTGCTGCCACACATGTGAGGAAAAGAGATGCCCAATAAGTTGTATGAACCAATCAAATGAGAGAGAGAAGAATGTGTGAGATGAGATGATGCCAAATGAGGTTTGAGGTCTCTCACATTTATACAAGTAGTTGAGGGTGAAGTGACATGTCTCTTGGACTTCATGAGCCTACATGATGATGTGGCTGACCTTTACAATTTGCATGTGTGGGCATAAATTCAAAAACACACTTTTGCTTGTCCAAATTTAATGATCTTTAGGTCGATTTGGTCCTCTCGAAAAGAGGAATTCAATGCAATAATCATCTCCATCAAATGAGTTGTCCAAAGTGGAATTTGGACTTAGTTGCCAATTTTAACAACATGGGATTGAGGCTAGTGGATAATAGAGAGTCCAGTCACATGACAAGGATGAGGTCAGTGCTCTATAGTATTTCAAAGACAAGCTCAAACTGCAATGTTTTTAGTGGGACTAGTACCATGCATTCAGTGAAGGGGGTTGGATATGTCAGATTCCAACTAGAGTCAAGGGGATTTCTGGAGGTGACAGGAATGTTATTTGTTCTAGTGATGATGGTACATGCGCTCTCAGTATCAGCCTTGGAGGGCGATGGATATAGAGTTTTTTTCCACGATGGACAAGGGCTTCTATCTTCAGAGGGAGCGACCTTGGATGCAGTTTAGTGCTTGGCATCAGACAGGGGCAATCATATAGGTTGTTGGGACAGCCTCGGGGTATATCCGAGCGAATCTTCGATACAAGATCAATTTCAGTTGCTGAGAGCAGTGTTTTATAACCCGGCCGAGTCACAACCAACCCGGCCGAGTCATTCCGGGTCGATCGGTTGGTTGCTGACCCGGCCTTTGAAACGGAACGGTCGGCCGAGTCAGCAATGACCCGGCCGAGTCACTCAATGACTCG
>APFE030839012.1:0-16339 GCA_000404065.3 Pinus taeda
TTTGACATGAAGAGCAGAGGTATGAGGCTTGACAAGGAGGATAATATGACTATTGATGGAGCCATATTAACTGCAGATAGTCATGGTGACAAATTACAGTGTAATAGTTAGAATTCATGACTCTAACAAATGACAAGATAAGCATGGAGTTCCAAGAATTTATTTGACAAAGATGCCCAAGATGTGAACAATGAACAGATGAGGTAAAAGAGCAGCGACAACGTTTATGGTGGACAACAAAGTAGATGTTTGTTTGAGTTAGTGTGGTTTGTGGAATAGACTCCCTAGCATGTTATAAACAAGTCCAGTTGTTGTAATGGTCATTGTATGTACCCATAAACTCCAACATGTGGAATGAAATGTAGGGTTTTTAAAGGCATCTGAAAGTTCGTGGTGATCTTAAAACCACTTTGTAATGGTTTATGGTCAGCCTGAAACCATCTTTTGTCACTGTAAAGTGATGGTGAGCCAAAAATCACATATAGAGTCTTAGTGGCTACAGGATTTGCCTGAAGGTGGCACATTTAAGTTCTGGATTTGCCCGGTGGTGGCAAATCGGATTTGCCCGGAGGTGGCACATTTAAGTTCCGGATTTGCCCGGTGGTGGCAGATCGGACTTGCCCGGTGGTGGCATATTGCCTGAGTGGCTAACGTGTACACGGGAGCTTTGTGCTCGTAGGAGTAGGTGGACTGCAATAACACCTGGCTCACGGTCTCAGATATTGGTGTGTCTGAGCACAAGAGGGTCAACACACTTTTCTATCTGACAGTTGCGTCGAAAGGCGCAATTAGTGCAACTGTTTGCGATTGTTATTTGGACATGAATATTTGGCTTAGAAAGGCACTGATCTCTCTTTGTTTTTGGAAGTTCTGCACATGCAATTCACCCGATGGTGGTGGATTTGCAGGTACATATATGGAGTGATAACGGTCGACAGAATCATGTATGTGAATCACTATCATGACAAGTAGTCATTAAGGGGGGGAGTTAGAAATAATTAATTCCTACTTGTCTATGGTTGTAATTCTCTATTTGAGGAGTTTGTTCTTACATAATAGGAATTAGCTAGAATATAGTTTCTCCTAGTTTAGTGTGTGGTTGAGAGAATCTCTCAACCACACTACTATACGTCTAAGATAGAATTCCTATCTTGAGACTTTTGCTTGTATAAATATGTGTGTAATTTCCTTGATGCATAATAATAGAATATATTTGAGTGTGTGCTATTTTATCTAATTGACTAATAGCTCTATATCTCCATGATATTTGAGCACAATGCTGGCGATACCAATGATGTATAGATACCCTCATTGTTGCCTCTCTCGGAATATACCCCACTCGGGTTCTTAGGGTGTGTTCCATCAGGACTATTCTTATCATGGATTCCCAGTCCTCAAAGAATATTGGTCCTTTATGACTACTCTTATCTTGGATGCCCTAAATCATCCTCAAAGAGCATTAGATGCCAGATGTTTACCCAATCCTCCATTTTGTCTTCCCAAGTGAAGACAAGAATGATGTGTCTATCTCTCTCTCTTAGCTAGGGAGGACATATCTATTCCAATAGAGGAATGGAATCTTTTCTACAGAGGAATGTACCTAAGGTACCTCTTGGCCTAATAATTTTGCTTCTAAGTTTCTTCCAAGTAATAAACGTGTTTCTAGTATCCCTCTTAATTAGGGAACTACAACAGCTCCTCAGGTGGAGATGATGGGGCAACCAGCTGCTTGAAGAACTCATCCTTGCAATGTCATGAACTTCTTTTTGTTATTTGAGAGACTTCATGTTTGTGACTTATTTATAGGGAAAATACCATCTATAATTTTCATTTATGAGTTAGTCATATCATAATTAGAAAGTGATCCTTCAACCCATGTATGTTCTTCCTTCATGCCATGATGCCTTCTTCATGCCATGTTTCCTTAAGGATCTTTCATCCTACTACATGGTCCATAGCTCTTACCTCGGCAACCTTTCATAAGCCCATCTAGATATTTGTTCAAAAATAAGAAATTAACACTTAAATCAAAATTACCTTTGTGATGGTCTATCTTCATGACATATTTTAGTTTGCATCAACATCCTCCATACATATCGATAAATATCCCAAAGATATATATTCTCAAGGGTCTCTTTCTTTTTTAGACTCCATTAAAGTCTTGATATATTTCATGGTTATATCCTAGTCAAATCTTCTTGGTATTTGGATGTTGATTACGTTTTTCCATGGTTTCATATCCCACAATATCTTCCTTCCTTTCTTCACACCTTTCCTTCTTAGGAATTTCCAATCAAAATTCCTCAAATTGTTTTCAACCACATCATATTACATATGAGGACATATTATGTTGATTTCATATAGACAATGTGTGACTCATGCCTTCTTTCATCCTTTCCGAGGAGGAGATCCTTTTTCCTTTTGATCATGCTCTCAATATAGAGCATTGATTCAAGTTACCGGCAACCATATGACATGACTTTTCAATATTGAATATAACCAAACATACCTCATTTTCCTTTGGGTCATCCAGTCTTCATGCAATAGCTTCCTTGATTGAAGGAGATTCAATCCCTTGATATGTTTCTCCTTTTATGTCATCATACCATCATCCCATGAATTCCACAAGTTCAGAATTCTTAATAAAACACTTGCTTCCTCTCTTGATCAATGAACCTTTCGATGAAGATTCCATCAAAGAATATTGAGGATCTAGAGTATCCCCATACATTAGATGTTTCCTTTTAACAAATCTATGATGATACTTGTATTATATGACCTTTTTCTTTCTTTCCCATGAGTGCCACCTATGTTAAAAATGAAGTTTCCAAGAGCTTTATCTTTCCATAGTGGACTGCAATGCTTTTTTATGTTGATGTTACAAGCTCTTTCTTTCAATGCTTCTAAGATGCCATGATGCATCCCTTCATTTTAGTCAATCATGATATCCATATCTTGCAATATAATACTTAGGAACTTGAGAAGAACTTAGGTGAGGAAAACTATCTCAGTCATAGTAGAGATCTCTTCCTTCCTCTTTCTTGGAATTTTTCTTTTAAGCTTCCTCTACTTCTTCAGTGATATGAGCTTCTTCTCTTCCTCTTTTATTATAATCTGATTTCATCCTAGGAAAATCTCTTTTGTAGTGACCATATTATTGACACCCATAGCATTGAATCTTATACATGTCCCTTTTCGTTTTCCAAGAACCGGACTTTCCAAATTTTCCCTTTCTTCTTATCATCGTAGCATAAGCTTGATTTTTCTCACCCACTCCCACATTATATTTTCCCTTTAGTCTAGCTTATTCAATCTTTCACAGTGACAATAGATCCTAGAATGGAGTAGCTTATTTCTTCCCATAAATACTTGAAATAAAGTTACCCCACTCCTCCAGTAGTGTATTTAGTACAACTGTAGTCATTTCTCTATTAGACATGACTTCTCCTAGATCTTGTAGTTGATACCAGATTTCAGATATCCTCATGAAATATGAGGCTATTCCATCTTCGCTTGAAATATTTAGCATGTATATTTCTTGCATTAATGAGATGACTTCTCCAGCAATGCTTACAGAATACAACTCTACCAATTTGTCATAGATTTCATTTTAAGTTTCAAGTTTTGATGCATATGGGATGAGGGGATACTTGATGGATTCTATAAGAATCCTTTGAGACCTAACTTCCCCTTTGATATAATTTTCAAGAGATTGGGCATCTTCCTTTCTTGATTTTTTGATAGACCCTTTGACATGTTCCATCACCTCATTTTCAATGAGATCCAAATCTCTTATTTTCTTCCATGCAAGATAGTTTGAAGCCCTAAACAATTTGTTGATTTACTTACAAAAAGACATTTTGACAGATTCAGATGTGGACATAAATATACTTACTTGATATAATTCTCCTTATCCTTGTTTCTTCCTTGTTTTTGATGATGATATAGAGAATAGAAAACTTCTCCTTGATGAAGATTGTTTTCTTCAACAATGATTCTTGATCTCACAGAGAGGGAGATCCATTAGGATCCTTTGATGGCGAAGTCTTGTTGCTGAAGATCAATGATGACTTCTTGATGATGTCTTCAATGGTAGGAATCTTGTTTCAATGAGAGATAGATCGCCTTAGAGTCTTGATGACATCGCCTATTGATATAGATTTCTTTGGATGAGTAGTCTTCAAAACATTTCAAGTTCAAAGTGATTGAGAGTAGATCCCAGGAATTCTTCTTTGATTGATGATAATATGATATTGATCTTTAAGTGATTTTCTTGGATGAATAAGCTTCAAGCTTACCTTGATTCATAGATCTATTCAACTTGAGTATATGTATGGTTTTGACCTTCTTTTCTTGATGATGATCCTAATACATGATCCTAATACTTATTTGTAGACTTGTTTGATCTAGGATTATGATGCTTTTTTTTATAGATCTTGACATTAATATGATATTGACTTCGATTAATTCCTTGAGATTTGATTCTTTAGTGTCCCTTGATAAGATGTCCTTCCTTGATTTAGTCACCTTAGCTCTGATACCATGTTGAGAAATCTAGGGCATAGAAATTAGGTAATTTTTCTTACATTGATAACTGCTTGTGAATGTTTTCTACTTCTTAGATTAGTATATTCTTTTACATATCTTATTATAGTGTTATTATTCATCAAACAACTACTAATGCATAAACCATAAAGATACAAGAGATAAGAGGCACAGAATATAGGCTATCAGCTAGGGCCAAAACCTCTCCCACTTGAGAGGAATACCAAGACCAAGAACCTTGACCTATTTTCCTCTCCAAGACCAAGAAACAAAGTTTCTTTGATGATTTCCTTCTTCCATGTGTCAAAAATAGACACACTTCACGATTCTTCCTCCTTCTCGGCTATCTCTCTAAGTCTTGGTTCCTAGGGACATACTTGCAACTTTTGGTACTGGATCAAAAACCCTGGCTCATGTAGATGGACCAACATAGACCCTTGTTTTCCCTTTGCCTAGAAGAAAATTTCTTCCCCTTGAACTGGCTTGAGTATCACCTTTACTTCTCCTTGAGTTGTCCTCAAATCTAACTATGATACTTTGATTTCTTTCTGTAGTTTGAACAACAAATATTCCTCACACATGTCGATAACTTCAACCCTAAAAAAAACTCAAAACAATTCTAGGGACTTCGGTCTTCCTTCCCTTCTTTTCACTGACTATAAGGCTCCCTTTGGCTGACCTTTGCACCACTACTAACTTTAGACCTTGACTGAAAATCCTTGCTTTGAAATGAGGCCGAGTAGCATATTTATAGTTTTTTGCCATGATAATAAGCTGACTTCACATGTAGATGAGTTGACGTGTCCTTTGGTGAAGATAATATTATTCTTCTTGAAGCCAATTTGAAGGAGGTGACTTTGCCTGGTCTTGGAGGGATTTTCTATACATTTAATAACTCATACAAAAATGTAGCATACCCAAAAAGGGTCTTTCATACATGACATAGACTCTTTTTTACTTTATGACCAATCATAACGGCTCTCAACGGGAGGCATTACTAAAAATAAAATTCCTTGCTCATGAAACCCATGGGACAAGCATTACAAAAATAATTTTATTCTTATTCTTTACATCAATTACATAAAATCACATTTGCACATGTCATTATGAGGACTGAACCTAGTTACACTTTTCGACAAGAGAAACCAGACTGATTCAAAAAAAAAGGTAAAGAGAATTAGTTTTGAAAAAGAGCGTCTATGGACTAAAACATGCACCGCGTCAATGTTGTAAGAGTTTGATTCATTTATGTTGGAACATGGTTTTAAAATATTAGAGGTTGATCATTGTGTTTACATCAAGAGATATGAAGTGTGCATTTATTATTAGTGTATATTGATGACATGTTAATTGTTGGATATGATAAGAACATGATCAACAAGTTGAAGAAGGATTTGGGCAGCAAATTTGTAATGAAAGATTTGGGTCCACTACAATAAATACTAGACATGGGAATCATATGCGATGGAAAGAAAAAAAAGTTGTGTCAATCACATGAAAAATATATAAAAAAGGTATTAGACATGTTCAATATGAAGGATGCCAAGCTAGTTGATAAACCCCTTGCATGTAACACCGAACTCAATGTTGAGTTATGTCCTTGTTATGATAAGGAGAAAGAGTAAACGAGAAGGACTCCTTATGCTTCAACAATTGGTAGCCTAATGTATGCCATGGCATGTACCTGATCAGATATTGCAAATTCATTAGGAATTGTAGGCAAGTTTCTTGTAAATACAGAAAAACAACATTCCCAACAAGTGAAGTGGACTTTAAGGTATCTCAAGGGTACTAGTAATTATTGTTTATGTTTTGGTAACAATAATTCCAAACTTGAAGGTTATGCAGATGCAAATATGGCTGGAGATGTCGATAGTATAAAGTTCACCACTACTTATTTATATACTTTTGCAAGTGTAACAATGTCTTGGGTGTCCAAATTGTAGAAGATATTGGGTGTCCAAATGGCAAAAGATAGTAGCTCCCTCCACAATAGAGGTAGAATATATAACTACAACAACAAGTTGTAAATAGATGCAAATGAATGCAACACTTTCTAGAAGAGTTGAAAATAAAACAAGACAAATATGTGTTGCATTGTGGTAGTCAAAGCGCTATTCACTTAGCAAAAAACCTAGCATATCATTCTAAAATAATGCATATTGATTTTTTATATCATTTTATTTTCCAAGTACTAGATCATGGGCGGGTAGAGTTGGGGAAAATACAGTGAACAAGTGTGATACAAAGGTGATGAGAAATTTGGTTGAGATTGTTAAGTGTGAGTGCGAATATAGTTAAAAAATAAATGGGCGGGTAGAGTTGGGGAAAATACACTGAACAAGTGTGATACAAAGGTGATGAGAAATTTGGTTGAGATTGTTAAGTGTGAGTCTGAATATAGTTAAAAAATAAATGCAAATATTTAAGTGTGAGTGAAAGATTATTAAGTATGATTCCACCTATAACTCATAATGAATGAAAATATTTAAATGTGAGCGGAAATATTTTAGTGTTGTATTTTTCTCTCCAATATTAGTCTCGTCTCAATGTGAGTGAGACTTCTACTATGTAATGAAATCCTCACTTCTACTATGTAATGAAATCCTCGATTGTAACAAAGGATTCTCCTCAACGGGGAATTCTTCTGGTATATAAGATTGATTTCATTTGTAACAAAAATTTCTCCTCAAATATAACGGGGGAATTCTTCTGTTATATAATATTGAGTTCATTTAGTATTCAACATTGAGGATTGAGTTCATTTAGTATTCAACATTAAGCAATTGAGAATTGAGCTCACAAGCAAAAATGCTTGTAATTATTCTGATTAGTAATAAAAAAGTTGTTAATATTTTCTCAATTATTTTTCCAAGTACTTTTTTTTGTAAATATTTGATGGTGTAAATTTACTTAATTATATTTTGTTTATCAAAAATATTATATTTTCTTAACACTTGCATTTAATAACCAATAATAATACCCCACTACTTTTACAGATAATAATCAAAAATAGCCAACTGCTTGTGAGAAAAAACAAAAAAAGTGTTTTAAATAGAGTCTTAAATATAAAATAAATATTTTATAGAAAAATAACATATTAATAGAATAATAATATATTAATGGTATTTTATAGAAAAATAGTGTTTCTCGAACAAGATCAAGTGTATATGATTCGAAAGATTTTTGTAGAAAATGTGATTGTGAAATCACGGACCTTCATGAAAAGTGTTGCGTACATCCCACGAAAGAAAACGTTGAATAAGAAACCAGTGGCCGTTTTGTTCAATTCGATTGTCGGACGAAACACGGAGAGTTGGATTGAGAAAAAATAGATGTCTTTGGAGCAATGAAGGTGGTAAACAAAGACTTTGAGAGTTGAGTCGACCGTGTTTCCAACATTGTGTCAATTTTGTGAGCGGTCTGTATTTAACATTCCAAATATTTAAAGACCACCACCCACCATTCGATGAATCTGCACCAGTTAATTGATACCTCCCGCCTAAGTTCCAATAAAGTTATTTAACAATTTCAATAAACTTATTTACCTGCGTTCACACACTCTAACATCCCGTCAACTCTGTGAGCTGTATACACGCAAAATTTTCCTTTCTTGTAATCACAAGGACTAGCGCCAGCACCCACCCTGGGATAACTCTGTACGAATAAATTAGTACATCGCGACTAAGTTCCCTTAAAGTTATTCAACAGTTTCCCCACGCCTTCTTCTCATCTCTGCGCCACACCCACTCACTCGTCCAATTCTAAGGACTTAATCTCGTCATTTTTAGATGTGATTGAAGGCCACCCATAAAGATTCTTCCAAAATTTTCCCATCTCGTGCAAGACCACCACCCACCATTCTTGTAATACACATGAGAAAAGAGAAGGAATGTGTACAGAGTTATGCCATGGGTGGTGGTGAACAGTTCAGAGGCTTGACAGGGAATCGTGGGTGATGGTTTTCCCCCGGAAGGACAAGGTTTGAGAGAATCATTATCGGTGGTCTTCAATCACATCTAAAAATGAAAAGAACTTTCTACGTAACTTTATGGAAACATTGTCACGATGTATCAATTTACTGGTACATAGCTATGCCATGGTGAGTGGTAAGGTGATCTGTACGAGTAAATTGATATATGGTGACAAAGTTATTCAGCAATTTCCCCACCCATACGGACTTAATCTCGTCGTTTTTAGATGTGATTGAAGGCCACCCATAAATATTCTTCCAAATTTTTCCCATCTCGTGCAAGACCACCACTCACCATTCTCGTAATACACAATGGAAAAGAGAAATAATGTAACAAATCTGCTCGTACAGAGTTATGCCATGGGTGGTGGTGAACAGTTCAGGGGCTTGACAGGATGTTAGACTTTATGCAAACAAACAACGCCCCTCTGCCCCACTCAACTCTCAAAGTCTTTGCAATTGCAATGGCGTTCCTTCTATTTTCTTGTGAATAATGGGAATCGTGGGTGATGGTCTTCCCCGAAAAAGACCAGGTTTGAAAGAATCATTATCGGTGGTCTTCAATCACATCTAAAAATGAAAAATACGATATGGAATTGGACGATTGAGTAGGTGGGGGGACAGAGTTGAGAAAGAATTTGTACGTAACTTTATTGAAACTTAGTCACGATGTATCAATTTACTGGTACAGGGCTATCCCATGGTGGGTGGTGGTCCTTACAAGAAAGGAAAAAATGGTCATGACAGCTCACAGGGTTGACAGGATGTTAGGGTCTCTGAACATGGAAAACGCCACTCAATTCGCGAAGTCTTTGTTACCAAGTTAATCGCTCCCTCTTTTGTTTTCTTCGAACACGCAGCGTTTGACGGGCAATGGGATTGAAAAAAACGGCGATTGGTCTTTCTCCCATGTATCTATGTTTATTCTTCTACGTTTTCTTCCGTCGTATTACGTTTTTACACCCATATTCTTCCGTGGTATTACGTTTTTACACACATTCCAGGACATCAATCACAAAGCGGATACACTCTAGAAAACGAATTGGAGATGAACCTGAACACAGAATTGGAGGTGAACCTGAACACATTTACGTGGAGGAGATGTTCAATGGAAAACGCGTTGACTTCATTTTTTTCCTTTTTAACAATCTGATTTAGGCTTCTGCTCTGCTTGTTTTTGTTGTTTTTCCTTTTTTTTTTATGTGGGATGAGATCCATTTGATATCAACTATTGCTAAAATTTGACATAGAAATATATTTTTATATATAGGAAATGTGAAACACTTAGATTAATCTAATATAAGTGGTCTAGTTCTTTTCTCACCACACTTTTCACTGAGAGCTAAAGAAAAGCGTGATAAAATGAAATGATATTTTAAGACCTATTTAACTAAAAAATAGTTGGTTCTATCATTAGTTTTTTGTTTTTAGCTTTTTTCTATTCAATCTTTTTCTTATTCAAATTGATGATGAGTTGGCTCAATCTTCCAACAATCCGCTGGCTGAAAAGACAATGCCAAAAAACCGATGCTAACATATTCCCATAATTTTCTCTAGTGTCTTTGAGTGCATCACATTCCAAAATAAAATGATTTTCAGAATCCACTGCCGAAAAAATTTACACACCTATTCTTCCCAAGCTTCTTTAAGTCTTTTCCACCATCCTATTTCACATCGAAATTGATATAAATTAATTCACGACCACATCATTAAGAAAATTCTTTGGAATCAAATACAGTTAAATCTTGTTCCCAAAACACATTAATAGTATAAAGTGAATTCGAACTCTAAACACTTTTTTTCTATACTTTAAACCCTCTTTTTCTATAAAATATATATGTTTAAGATAAAAAAGTGTATAAAATATCTATATATCAAACTATTGATGAAGGACATTTATTTCGTTAGAATTAATGAGTAAGAGTATAAAATTATTTTAATATAATATTATTAGAGTTTATTATCTTATTAATATTTTAATTTCTTTTTATTTTTAAGTTTTTATTTTGTTGTATTTTTTTTTATATGTTTAGACTGACCTAGGTACCCACGGGGATTTGAACCGGTGACCTATCGCAAGGAGTGCCTTATCAGCGCACCCATTCACCGTCAATCCAAAGCTCCGTGGGCATTTTTTTTTAAATTTTAATGTAATAATAATATTTTTAATATTATTGGTATTTTACCAAATGGTATTTTTTACATTTTTTAATTATTGAGCTTAGAGGCTTATTCTAAAGTGAGTATGATGTGTAAGCCTGCGCATCTCTTGTCAAATTTGAAATTTTGCTCGGCCAAAATAAAAAATTTAAAAAAATCTAAGAAAAAAAATAACTATACAAAGTATTTAAATAATGTTTCCACATAATAAAAATTGCACTTTAAGAAATTGGATCCCTCTGGGCTCATGTTAAATCCGCATTTAAGATGAATCTATGTTGGTTTAATTAAGGAATAACATTTTGATACCATCTTTACTTGATCCATTAATGGTTATGGTTGGAGTTAGAAACAATTTTCACTACTAATGGTTATGTATAATATTCAAAAAGTATCATGCTATCCTTATTGTTTATATGTTCTTGTAAATTTTTACTATTAACATAAAAAATAAAAAATAAAAAACAAAATAAAAAAACAAAACAAACTCTGATGTAATCATAAGAGAGGATGTCTTTTCATGTAATCTTTTTATCTATTAATTATAATCAAAATGCTACACTTTTTTCCAAAAAAAAAGGTATTTAGCATCATTGCTTAAGATTTGCCTCATTTATTCAAAGTTTAAGGGACAACCAATGCTTTCTAATTTAATTTAGCTAGGTAATCATAAGAGAGGATGTCTTTTCATGTAATCTTTTTATCTATTAATCATAATCAAAATGCTACACTTTTTTCCAAAAAAAAAGGGTATTTAGCATCATTGCTTAAAATTTGCCTCATTTATTCAAAGTTTAAGGGACAACCAATGCTTTCTAATTTAATTTAGCTAGGTATAGTCTTAGTTTTGGAAAATTGGTCGACCTACAAAAGATTTCTAGTCCTCTTAATTCGATTTTATTTCTTCAATGTGGTTATATATATTAATATAATTATATATATATATATATGATATATATTATATATATAATTATATATACTTTTTAAATTAAATAAATAAATAAATGTATACCTATGTATGTATTGAAGTGAGAAATATCAATTCATTTTATTTTGGATATTTGGGAGGAATGATTGGTATCCTCCCAATGATTGAGAGACACGTTTATTGGATGGAGGCCGACTTGTATATTATTCATCTAATTATTCATCGATTTGTTTATTTACGGAAAAACCACATTAATGGAGGTCCCCACACGCCACATCATAGCTTTAATCACAATCGCAACTTTCGAAGGTTTACACATAAAATAGCTGATTCCCCGCCGAAGCGAATGCCATATGATATTAAACAGTTTTTAATGATTCCGTCGGGTCCACAGTTCAATCGCAATCAGTGGTTTTCCATCATGACATCCCTTAAGACTTGTGATATGACTCCGAATGCGATATTGTATAGGGCTGTTACCATAACTTGTTTCGGGTCCGCAGTACATATTGCATCAGGGGTTTTGGGTAGTGGCACATAACAGATCCGTCGATGAATATTGCTGATATTGATTTCTCTGATGCACATGGTTTATTCCTTCCTTCGATATGGCTCTTACTCTTGGGTTCTCGTTCCTGTGACTTCTCTTCACTCTTCCGCTCTTCCGATAGCTATTGTTTTCGATGATGTGTTCCTCTTTGCTCCTTCTAATGAATTTCTTCCTCTTACTCTTTGGCTTTCTCTTTTGATGGCTTCCGATATCTTTCCTACTTGGTTCCACTGTTTCTACGTCTGTAACTAATCCTTGGATCCTTCATGGGAAACATTATAATCACAGGAATTTGCCATCACAAACACTGCCATATTGACATCAATGACAACGTAGATTAACATCTTGGGCTTGAGCAAAGAATTGTAGTCCTTTCATATTTTTTGACTAATGTAATATACAGATAACAGGGGTTTTTAGCTATGGCTTTCTCGAGGAAACCATTTTGTAATGTGTTGATTAAATTATTTCTCTTATATGGTTCGTGATTTCACAATCATTTAATTGTTTCCACTGATGAGTAGAGTAGATTCAAGTCTATGGTTTTAGCAAATTACAATTAGCAATTTGAATCTACAAGGAATTTCTATAGTTACAGTGATTTTTGTGTGATGGGTTTGTTGTCTGCCTTCTAGTGTTTTTCATCTATTTTGTTTCATTATATTTTCCATATGTCTTCTACATTTTTGAAGTGAAGTTTGTAAAGTTGAACTCTATTTGTCAGGTCAAATTTACTATTTCCAAATTGTTATATGTTTCTGACTTAAATATCTTTAACATAATTCATTAATTGCTTCATTTTTTGGTATTTATCTCTATATGCTTCTATCACAACTAAATGATAAGTTGTCTAGGAAATTTGTTGCTATCTTGCCTTTGTATTTTGTTCATATAACCTGTTAGCAATAATTTGTTGTCCAACAGATTCCATGCCCAATGGTTTTTCTTGTCCTTTCCACACCAGCATTGCTTAAATCCAATTAAATCTAATTGATTTGCTGAAAACATAACTAGTCATTTTTTACTGAGTTATAGAAGGGACCCCCCTTTGGATTGAAAGGGTTAGTTTTCAATTTAGGAGATTGGTTAGTGGTCACCTTAGATTTTTTCCTGCAGTCAGGGTTTTCTTTAAGTGATAGCAGATTGCAAGGGAAGAATTGGTTTGGATTTCTATGTGTGTTTGATGAAAAAGTACAATGACCTTCCAACCTCTTCACATGAATTAGAAATGGGATGAATTATGGACATTGGAAATGCTCTTG
Source organism: Pinus taeda (assembly GCA_000404065.3). Lineage (NCBI taxonomy): Eukaryota > Viridiplantae > Streptophyta > Pinopsida > Pinales > Pinaceae > Pinus > Pinus taeda. The sequence goes on from APFE030839012.1 coordinate 13,419, forward strand.
ACAACCAATTTCCATGTACTTCTCACTGAGGTACAACAATATATCTCATTTGTAGATTGGAAGAAACTTGTCAAGAAGCTAATAGTGGAGCCTAGTGTGCCTTTGAAGAAGGTGTCTTGGGTGAATAAAGATGAGATAATGTTGGGTTACATGAAATAACTTAACAATTGAGGAAGAGTTGTGTAGAGGGACCAAACTACATAAGAAAAATATTATTTTTGGGCACAAGGACATGCATTCTCATAGATTGGATGTGATATTTTGCTTAGATACCTAAACAATATGTCTACAACACAAAATTATTGGAGTTGTGACACTTGGATGTTTTTCATGATATTCTCAATGAAGGTTGGATTTCCTTTATAGGAGATAGTAGTATCATCAGTGGATTAGAGTGCAATCATTGTAATAGAAGGCAACAATGACTAGAGGCATTTTTTGTAGAATTGGGTAGGAGGCACTGTCATTGAAGTGGATAGAGTGCAGTTGCATGGAAATATTGTCATGATGTGGAGTAATCGTATTTTTTGTGATATAGTAGGATAATAAAAATTTGTGGTTTCCATTAGCATGAAATTCAAGGTTTCCACTAGTCTTTGGTTGGAAACAAATGCATGGGTTCTTATGGACTCGAAGATAGGAGTTTCTTGGGACGTTGTTGAAGATGTTAATGTTTTTTAGTGGATGAGGTGTAATACCATCATGGATATAATAACATTTCTTAGATTTGTGTTGGGAACCTTCATCACATTGATGCATATGACCATATTTAATAAAAAAATTATTGGAGATGTCTTGGCCTATTAGTATGATGTGCCATGGATAACCACCTTGGCCCATCGACAAGGTGCATTTTTGGGTTTCCTTAGCAAGGGAAAATTTATTCAAACTTTTGTGCCCATTGGCAAGATGGATCATGGAAAAAATTAGGTACTTGTATGGATACACAAGGTAGACTATTGAGACTTTAGTACTCTTGTGAATACATAGTGTAGTATGGAGACTTGGGTACACTTGTGAATAGAAAAGACATGCTTTAGATATTTGGGCACTCCTATAGATACATTTGGTGCATTGTGGATAAGAGTCGGGTGCTCCTATAGACATGTAGGGTGTGTTGTGGAGGGAGTTAGGTTGGATGCACCAAATAGTCATGAGCTTGGACGCAGACTTGATGCAAACTATCACTGCTAAGATGGAGTATTATAAGAAAGGATAGGTTGCGAGAAGAGGAGAGATTGTTGTGTCAGGAGGCACATTCTATAGTTGAGTATGATGGAGCCCGCTCTCAATATGATTTTTTGGTTAGTGTTTGATATTACAATCCAGTATGAAAGAGTTATGGTAAGAATATTTCACTCATTAGGAGTTGTAAATAAAATATTTCGATGTCCATGTTAAGTAACATAATTTTATATCAACTTTTAAAGAGAGAAAATAACTAAAAGTAAAATAAAAAAATGTATTTCAATATACAACTTAAATTAACTATTTGAATATATGTGTCAACTGAAATATTTCAATATTAATTTTATATGTATGTATATATAAAGAGAGAAAGTATTAAAAAAAATGCTCACCATAATAAAATATAGTTTTAATATCGGCCATATTTTAAAACTAACCATGATTAGATATTTCAATACCTAAAGATAATAAGCAATTAAAAAAAAATTATGTTCATTTATGTTGGTGTATGAAATCGATTCATTTATGTCGGAAAATGGTTTTAAAATATTAGAGGTTCGTCATTGTGTTCACATCAAGAGATAGGAAGTGTACATTATATTATTATTGTATGTGGATGACATGTTAATTGTTGGACATGATAAGAACATGATGAACAAGTTGAAGAAGGATTTGGGAAGAAAATTTGCAATGAAATATTTAGGTCCAGTACAATAAATATTAGAAGTGATAATCATATGTGACAGAAAGAACAAAAAAGTTGTGGATACGACAAGAAAATTATATTGAAAAGGTGTTAGACCTCTTCAATATGAAGGATGCCAAGCTAGTTGATACACCCCTTGCACCTATTATTATTATTCCTTGTAATAAAAGAGTTATTATTCCTAGTAATAATAGAGTTATTACTCCTAGTAATAAAATAGTTAATATTCCTAGTAATAATAGAGTTGTTGATATTTTTCTTGTTGTTTTTCCGAGTATATTGTTGAGATTTTTTCGTAATTTTTGGTGTTGTGGGTTTTTAATCATTTCTTATTTTTATTTTTATTTTGTTTATCAAAAATATTATATTTTTTGTTATTTTCTTTAACACTTGCATTTGCAGATAGCAACCAATAATAATTATTCCATTGTTAGTTTGACAATTGAGTTGTAATAAATTTTCATAATATAAAGTCTCAAAATATATCAATAATATTTTATAGAAAAATAGTGTTTATGTACAAAGTCTCTTAATACGAATAATATGTTTCTCAAACAAGATATTGGCAGGATTTTCTAGAAAATGTGATTGTGATATCACTGATCTTTGCTATTTTTTTTTTCCATTCATCAAAAGTTTTGCATACATGCCACGAAAGAAAACGTTGAATAAGAAACCAATGGCCGTTTTGTTCAATTCCATTGTCCGTGAAACAATGATAGTTGGATTGAGAAAAATAGATGTTTTTGGAGCAATGAAGTTGGTAAACAAAAAATTTGAGAGTTGAGAGGGACATAGAAGCGTTGTTCATGTTTCTAACATTGTGCCAATCTTGTGAGTTGTCCATATTTAACATTCCAATTACTTGTTTTTTTTTTGGTAAAGACTATCACTCACCATGCTTTTGTATCAATTAACCGATGGAGTTGTTTTTAGTGTGATTTTTTAGACTTTTTGGTGCCAAATTTACTGGATAAAGTTGAGGTGGAATTTTTTTAATTTTTAATTTTTATTTTAATTTTAATTT
>APFE030839016.1:0-12768 GCA_000404065.3 Pinus taeda
TCGAGGTGCAAAATAAGTCATGCTTAGGCCCATGACATAGTCCATCATCCCCTTTGCAACATGTTGTCCATGATGCTAATGCCAATGTGTTGTCATACAATTGCATTCATCCAAGCATCATCTACCTGTCAATAAAAGAAACCTAATCTCCAAGGCCCCTTGTGAGGGTGGTGTAGTCCTCCTAGATATCAAGGACCTGCACACACCTATCCTCCAAGGTCTATCTAGAAGGAAGAGTTGGGAAGTTTCCTCCTTGAGTCTCATCCACATATGTATCTAATTCATACTACGTCCTCAAGTATTTGTGCAAAAATCCACTATTCCAGTAAGATCTCTATCTGCATAATCTTCCCCAACCATTGTCTTAGAAGAAGTGCTCGAAATTCCTTCATCAATAACTCCATGGTGAAGACGCTCCGTAGAAGATGCATCTCTTAAGTGTCTCAAGATGTGTGAAACTACCTTTCCACCTTCATCTTTCCTTCTAGCTCTCACAACAAAGTAGCTATCTTCATTTCCTTCATTGTTTGAGTCATACATCCAAGTCCCCTTTTCCACATAATCATGCTTTGCATTCGGATCCTTTGGATACAAAGACATTGAACAAATTATTATTCTATATCCCAAGAAACTCCTTGTATTCATCGGAACCACCATAGTTTGTCCTCCAGTTGTAATTAAGAGAATATATTGGTCCACCATCGGTATGAATTGTGTAATTTTCAGAAATCTTACCCTAGCACCATATTATGACCATCCAAGTCTCTCACCCTCAAGTCCAACTGTCGGGACTGTGAACCCACTCTTAGCTGAGTGTCCTTCAAATTACCTATCATATCTTTCATGGTAGAGTCCAATGCTTTGAAAGTAATCAACTCTCTCCCCACTTTAGCTTTCTTCCCAAAAGATGTCATTTCTTTCCTAGTAAGGAAGCTATGAGTGGCCCCTGTGTCCACCAATGTAGCAAACTTCTTGCCATGTATGGTTTCCTACACAAAACTCAGCCTAAAGTCATTTCCATCCTCTCTAGGCTTGATCTTGCATCTTATCTCTGCAACCTTCTTCAATAACTGGACCTCAGAAGAGTCTTTTGAATTATATTTTGACCTAACTTCCTTCCCAAGGTACCTCAACTCCCTATTTGGTTCATCTAATCAATTTGATCCTGGCTTACGTTGAGCTTCATCAAGTTTCTCCTCCATCGCTTTCTCCTTAATTGCACCTACTTGGCACACATTGACTTCTTCCATTCGAAGTGACCCAATCTTTCGAACATATTCCTTCATGTCTTGGTGATAGTCCCCAAGTCTGTCAATGTATTTGAGCTCATCTTGTTCTATCACAATGGGATTTCTAGCAAGAAAGTCCCTCTCAATGTCGTCCTCAAGTCCCTTGACATTTTCCTGCAACATGGTGCTTTTCTCCCTTAGTCAAACTCGTTCATCCATGAGTTCTTGGACTCTTCGATCACGATGTCGTATCTTCTCATCAAGTTCATCGAGTTCAATGGTCCTTCCATGAAGATTACCCAAGTCCTTCCCCATGTCCACTATCTTGTCCCCCATGTGTATCAAGAGTTACCACTCTTGCTCAAGAGCTTCATAACATTTATGCATCTCATCTTTCCAAAAATATGTCATGTCTTCAATTTTTTGAAATGATCTTTCGACCATCTTCATCCGTTAGGCAAGTATCCAATACCTTCTTTACCCTAAACAATCATCAAGCTTTAAACCCCAATACTAACTGCTGGCAACATATATCAACTATCACGAAGTATCCACTTCAATGTTCAATGCTTCTTGATACCAACTCTCATGAAGTGCAGCTGTATCACTTCCTTCTGCAAATCTCGATTCATCTGAATCAAGATCTGATACCACCTGTCAGGCCCCTACCCCCGGGGTGATCTTCCAACCACACATAGGCAGTTGCGGCACCATTACCCACTTTCATTTAACCAATACTTATGAGTATAGGATAAACCTAACATTCAACACTTAGTTATTTTTCTTAAATTTTACTAAGCATTCATCATTTTACAAAATGGAATTAATATTCATCATTATCATCATATAAATATGCATAGAGGAAATACTTTCTTTTATTGGGAGGGGCAACTCCCACATTAGAGTCTTCCCAATAATGATAATTCAATATTTTACCAATACAATTACAAGTTCAACCTTTGCTTAGAAACCCCAATTTTCAGCTTGAGAAAGCTTTCCAATTTTCAACAACTCAGCCTACTCGTGTTGGGTCAGTCACCTCACTAGGTCGGGTCTCCCTTCCATTCGGCAAGACCCACTTTCATCATTGAGGACTTCCCTTGTTTGTCGGGTTGTGCTACTCGTCACTAGGTAGAGGTGCCCAACTCGTCGGGTTGTGTAGCCCTCCATAGCTTATCACAGCTCCCCCTCAAGCAAAGGTTCCCACCCCACCACATTAGGTCATCCTCCGTAGCTTGTCGCAACTCGACGCCCTCCATAGCTCGTTGCACCTGCACTCTCCGTAGCTCGTTTGCATTGCAAACCTTCTGCACTCGTTTGCGAACAAGATCACCCACCACATCAAGTCACCTTTCACAACTCATCCGTTGGGGAAGAGTGCCCACCGTTCAGCTGGCCCAACTACAGAATTGTCCGCCCACCGTGCAGACCTACACGAAACAGTTCACTCGAACTCTTATGGCTTGTTTCCTTCCTTTATCGGCTCAGTACTACAGTTGTTAGTCTTCCTGCACCTTTCTTGTCCTTCTATTGCTTGTCCTTTGCTCGCCCAAGCGTTGTTCCACACTTGTTCACTTGAACTTTGATGATCCTTCCTCCACTAAGTCACCACTCATATATATATGTGTCCTCCATGGTTAAGTTGGGTCGTTCAACCACACAAATCTGCCCATGAAAATGCCAAGTAATGTGTCGGCCCACCAACTCATTTTTTCCACACATTGGCCCACCAAGTCATCCACATCACATGTCAGCCCGCCAACTCGTCACGTGCACACATACTTAGTCGATTTGAATCTCAGTTTTCCCAATCTCGATTTTCCCAATCTTGATTTTCCTAATCTCAATTTTCCCAATCAATTCCACGAGGAGTATAATAAGAACCATATTTATTCAATTATTAATTGAGATTAATTGTAAAATAATGTGACGAGTCTCATCGTTTCTTCCTTTTATGGATTATTTTGAAATTATATTAATAAATATAACTCCCTTGATGTTGAGGAGGCGACAACTTTACATGGAGGGATGAGTCCGTGTGGCCACTTGGATGGTGTTCATCATGTATCCTCAACGAGAGGAAAAGTTGAGGAGAGTTTGAGAGGTTAATAAATCAGTTAGAATCTATGAATCCTGTGTTACTCCATCCAAGAAGCAAAATACATGCGTGGCTTCCTTGCCTTCAATGTATTTTTATCCAAACAGCAACATTTCCATAATGGTTTTATATTTCATTGATCTATTAGTTTTTTTTGGTTCAATGCAACACTAATGGCAGAGTCAAAGGTTTGAAATCAAGTAGAATTGGCTCAACAAATTATATAGAGCATTGGAGCAACATTAATACTAACATTGGAGGAAAATATTGATGAGGCTCACAATGGTGCATCCAAGGATTCCCTACCATAATGACATGTGAACTCAACATTGTAAGAAGAGATTTCCCTAGGGGATATCGTAGGTTAGTCCTCCCATCCTTAGCAAAACAAACAAAAAACAAGCCAATCTGGTTTTGGAGGAAATGCAGTGGGACATTTATCACTTAGTTGTCTTCGTCATGTTATGCAAATATATAGTGCTTTTAGGTGTTTTATAAGTGTTGTATGAAGAAAGTCAATTCAAAGTAGTTGTATGTAGACACCAACTATGTCCATCCTTCTTAGAGTTTTTGGGTATTTGCGAAAGAAATTTTGGTTCAAGATGTACAAGTTCTTGCCTTCAAACTAGAATATTTAATGAAATATATAACCCCATATATATATATGATATGTGTTAATAATGAGTTGTTATAATTCACTCTATTTATTTATTTACCTTTCTAAAATTGTAGAAATATAGATAGTTTCTACATAGACAAATACTACACATACAACGACAAAAAACAAACAGTTGCGACATGGACAACGATGGAAATAGAGACAACAGCACAAATACAGATAGTTGTGACACAAAATGCAATAGAAACAAAGATAGTTGTGACACCGTCAACAGAGGAAACAAATACATTATGCGACCAACATAAATAAAACCAAGCACTGCAAAATCATAGTTGTTGCAGAGTATGACACAAACAACTGCAAATGAATAAGGATTATTGCTACAAATAAACACACTAAACTAGAAATAAGCCCATAAATTTGCTATAATTTAAAACACAAAATTGTTTCAAATAGAAGAGATAAAGATTCTCTTGTCGACCTCAACTTAAGATCATTTATGGACAACAAAAAAAATGACACACAATTGCAGAAATTGAATGTACAGTATCTACAAACAACAAACTAAAACTAACACATAATATTTCACAAATTTTTGTGCCTGAAAATCATGTTGTTGCAACACAAAATTGTAAAACAAACTAACCCACAAGTTGTTGCAATGCACAAAAAACTACTTCAAATAAGAACATGGCTCTGGAATATGGATTTTTCTCATTAAATCTAAATAGACATTTACATCAGAATATGGATCCCCCCTGCTGTGGTGGTAGGGATGCTGCACAACCTCCCAAAAAACTGCTCACACGCAACCCAAAAAACATTATCTCCCATTCGAACTTGAGATACCTCTCCCCAAATATAATTACACATATGTTTCAACAAAAACTACTAACCCTAAACCTAGGAGGGATGTTCATAATATTTTAATAAAAATATATTTATATAACTTTTGTTCCATCAGAAATGCACATGTCATGGAATTTATGTTTCATATTAGTTCATACTTTCCTTTTGCGTTTACATTTGATGTCATTTCACATGTACATTTATATTTACAATAAATTTTCATAATTAACCTAACTTTACACTTGGGATCCAATAATTCTCTTCAAGCCCCACTGCAATTTATCTTTGATTTGTCCCTTACAGTTGCTAATTATTTTGATGTTTATCCTTTTTAGGAATTTCGATCTCTTATTCTCATATATTTTCCTCATGTGCGTGTGTCTATGTGTGTGTGTGTGTGTGTATTAGTCATATTGACTCTTAAGTTCCTCCCATCTTCATTTAAATTAAAATTTTCACCTCTCAAGCTTTCACACCTCACTATCCTTACTTTCCCCCCTTCATTATGTTATTTAATCCTTTATCATTTTATTAGTTTTTTTATATTAATTGATTTAGACTAGATCATTATAAACTTAATCATCAATTGAACAACTTCAAGTTCAAAGTGTGAGACACACAATTCCTTCAACTTATTTATGGCTTCAAAAGCATTTGAAAATGGATAAATATGGTGACTCACTTCTTCATTTCCTAATGCTGCAATAAAAGCATAGGCCTTGCTATTTTTTATTTCCCATATGGTAAGCTCCTTATTTGAAGTGGGCATTGCAGGGTGATTGTCTCCTTCTCCTTCAAAAACACCTTTCCACAACTCATCAAAAATGAGGTTTTTTTTATCTTCTAGGACCACTCAAGATAGTTCTACGTACTAGTAATAACCACTCCCACAATAGAAATTAGTGAATGCATTATAAAAAATAGATTTTACCTCAAAAAAAATTCAATGGTTGCACAAAAAAAATCATGTATTTGTGATAAAATTTAGTGGCTATGTATCCAAAACATCATCACTTATATTATACATATACAATATTTTCCTTACAAAACTCAACACATAAAGGAGCATACAGTCTTCAAAGTTCATGTATTATATATCCACCATCCAACATATAACAAGACACATTTGCACTCTATACCAACCATCACATTCACCATACAACAATTTCACACCTTGAACTTGTGTCTATGGAACTTGGAAAATTGAAGCAATAAAATAACTTCATTTAGAACCTCAACAAGTGATTTTGGATAACCCATTTGAGAAAATTTAATAGATTCAGAAACATGGCTGCGAGGTATACCTGTAGTAGTGAATTTATAACCCCATCATAGTTAGAAGAGTCTGGAAGGCCAGCCATTGTTACCGAGAAAATTAATCTTCTTAGGGAACAAGAACCCAATTTAAAAACCCAATCAGCACGAGCTTCAATGCTTCGTAAAAGGGTGGTTGGGGTATGATTGAGCTAGACTTTGCACTTGACAAATTTTATAATACCATGGCAGTCCTCGATGTTGTGACAACCCATTGTGTAATAGGCATGATGGAAAGGAGTTATAGAGCACATTGGTTGAGGGAGGCGTGCAAATGGAAGTATGATGAGTCTCTCAAAAGCACTGAGATTTCGCAGCTATGGGCTTAGAGGTGTGAGGAGGGAAGCGAATGAAGGTGAGAGGAAGGAAGCGTAGTGCACATATAATGGCTATCGTGGGCTCCTCCATAAACTTGGTATGTCATATGTTGAGTTTGTTCCTTTGGATCACTTTGGATAGGTATGGTCGAATGGAAGACAGAGTTGCCAGTTATGCAAAAATATGAAGAATAGAGGTAGATCTCCAAAATAAGTAGAATAGAGTGAGGAGGGAGTTACAAGGGCAGAAAGGAAGCCAAAAAAAATGGTTGGCTCTAATACCATTTCAGACGAGGAGGTAACTCCTCAACTCGAATTGTATTGCATTATGATTGATGATAGATATATGCATGGATGGCGAGATTCTTGGGTTTCATCTTCCAATGTCTCTTCATCTTATAATTCTCCTTATTTTCTATTTACAATATTTACATGGATTTAGCTAATCCCAAATATCACATGTCAATAGTTGAAAATGTTGAAAATTCATGTCATGTGTCCCTATGTCTGAAATCATGTTGATGTTATCTCAAACCAATAAAATACTCACACATATCTTCATTTTATATATCCATGCTATAGTGAGTACAGATGCAAGAGGGGTTCTTGGGCCCTTGTTTTGCAACAATTTCTTTGTTAAGATTGTCAACGCAACACCCACTAGCTTCAAGATTCTTACGACATCAATTGTTGTGACTTCCCGACTTCCTTTCTATTGGTCCTATGCAACAACTTTGCCACATATGACTACCCTTACATCATATCGGATGCCCCTCCATTGCACATGTGTTAGCACTTCCGAGAAAGGCCTTAGAGAGTGACATGGGTCTAGGGACCACTATTATAGAAATTTTACCAATGAGAGCCTTTGTTGCGATTGTGTGGAATGTCCACCTTCACCCATTCGTACATCATCCCAGTTGTTCCCTTTTTCATACAACTTTGACGCCATCCAAGGAATCGTTGCAAAGGTGATTTTTATACTAGGAACCTCCCTCTTTTTCCACTTCACTATCTTTGATCTAGATACACCACCATTGACACCTCTGACACCTACGACCTAATGAAAAAAGTATTAGTCCAACATCCTGCTTTTTCTAGCAACACCTTTGATATAGATATATATATAGATACATACATTCTCCACAATAATAAGATATGGTACATCCTAGAAAGACTTCATTGGTAATCCTCTCATGTAGCATATTGTGCATTATTTCTCATTTTATGGCAATTCTTTTTAACCTTTTATTCGAAGAAAAAATGGTAACATGGAGAGAAAATCCACACTAATAAGATATGGTACATCATAATAAGGCTTCAATGGTTATCCTCTCTTGCAGCGCACTGTGCATTCTTTCTCATTTTAAGTCAATTCGTTTTAACCCTTTATTTGACAACACAGATGATAACATTGAGAGAAAAGAGAATTGTGGTAAAATAAAAGAAAAATAATATTCTCACGTCATATTTCTTCCAAGAAATATCGATTAAGGGATTTACATATGTTTTGCATAATATATTAATTTAAATTATATATAGTAATGAATTTACAAATTAATTTTAAAATTTATGATCTTTTTTAACAAACATAACGAAAATGTAAAATGTATTTGATTAATTATAAATATAATAATAAAACAACATTTAATTAATAAATATATTATAATATGTTTAAAGATATGTGAAGATAATGATAATGGAGTGGGGTGTTATAGGGAGTATGTAATTTATTAACCACCATGGAATGTAATGAAGAAAATATATTTAATAAATTAAAAATTTTGTGTAATTTTCATAAAGTAATATTAGGTTTTTTTTTCTCTTTCAATTAAAAGTATTATAAAAATATTTATAGTGTTTCTATTATATTTGTATGTTCTAATTCTCGTCATTTTTAATCCTTTCATAGTCGGAAATATAATAATTTTTACATTTTATTTGACATCTACATATGAGGTTGTATAAAAAAATGTCTTTCTACAATTTAATATAAACATATTTATTTTTTAAAGTTTAATATAGATTTCCACTATATTGAAAATAGAAAATTAAAGTATTAAGTTTCAAGGGGTGTTATCCTACATTCACGAAGGAATGATGGATTTCCTTGTTTCCTTATTATTGTTTGATAATTGAGCTATGATAAGCTTTACAATAAAAAATGGTCAATCCTAAATAAATACTACTAATTAATAAAAAAAACTTATATAAATTGTTGTTTACAATATATATTTTTATTTTTACCATTAAAAAATTATTAATTATATTCGTAAAAAAATCATATTTATATATGTGCATATGCATTCTATACTATATAATAAATAGATACTCAAAATCTAAAATTGTGTTCAAGGCTATAAACTATTAATACTTTCACAACTATCAATAAACAAATATGCTCATTTTCCTCCTTGACTCAAACGTCCTCTTGGAGTGTGAACAAAATACAATTATAAGTAGCAAAGCTATCATGCCTTCTTTGAATCTTATATGCTTATAAAAAATAATAATCATTTCTACTCTTCAAGTGTAAATCCTTTTCTAGTATGGTTATACAAATACCATAAACATCTCTCAATACCATTATATTAATCTTATCGTAGTATTCAAACAACATATTTGACGGATTTTGTAATAGATTCTTTTTTTTAGTGTCTATTTTCCAACCTCTATATGGAGTCCTTTGGATAAGTGCTTTTGTAATATATTTGATTCTTGATACATGGAATAAGAGAATCATCGAAAGTTACTAAATTTAGAAGTTATTCCTATAAAGCTAAATATATAAATAGTTTTAGTGTTATAAGCACACACAAAAAATATTAGAATAACTTGTGAATCTTGTTTTGAACCAAATGAAATAACCTCTCAATCTCTTTTTAAACATAATGAAATGAATATAAAATAGGAAGAGGGTTCCCTTTCTCCATATCCAAGAAGGCCTCCTTGGATGGTGCCATTGAAATAACCCCATTCCCTTGACTTTCCAATGGGTAGATGGATGAGCTTAATTTATTACATCCTTTAAGGCTTTACTTTGTAACTAGAAAGAAGTATATCTACATTGGGAACCATATTGACACTATAGGAAGCATTAGCTAGTGGGCTCATATTACCATCATTCCATTTCACTATGAGGCCTCCCATTTATTTGTACATCCACCTAGTATAAACATAAAATATCAACATATGAGCTACACTTTCCTTCCATTCCTGATATGAAACATACTTACAAATCTCATGTTTATTTTTATTTTTATATAGTCTTTTAAATTATAAGGCTGCTATTTCTTGCTAGGCATGTGGAATACACATGAATTAATATAGAATTTAAAAAATATATATCAAACTATTAAAAAAATCTACAAGTACAAACACATTGTCATAAAAGTATTTTTTTAAATGAATGAGAATAATAAGGTATTATTTTTAATATTTAACATCTCAAAATGGCTTTGAATTTAAAAATCAATTTTATTTATTAGATTTTTATTCAATTTGTAATTAGTAGAATGAAGAACTATAAGCATGATATGCAATAGTGCATGAAGCTACCTCTAATTCACTATAATCATTAAGGTGCACAAATGGATCTATCCCCTTATAACTTATAAGTCCTCCTAATATGGATATGAGTAAATAGGGATATTATCCTCATAATATTTCATATAAAAAGCTTTTATGAGTTTGAAAAGGAAACTATATTGTGGAGTAAAAATGCATTTTTTTATATGTATTAAAAATATGTTTTGAAGAAATTGTTTTAGAGAATTTAAAAGATGGTTTCTTCACATTTTATATGTTTTAGTAAGTTTATTAGATAGATTAACATATTTAGTTAAAAATATTTATGATTCAACAAAATATTAATAAAACAATGAATTAAGTTTTAAATTATAATATTATATACGCTCTCACTTATTCCAAATTGCGACCTTGTAAGTTATTATCCATTGGGAAAAATGATAGTTAAAAAGAGACTTGCCAAAAATGATAATAGGGAAAGAAAATAAGATTATAGTGAATGAAATGAAACAATATATTTTCATGACCCATTTTTCATGAGTGAAACACATCACTCAAAGGTGTTATATATATGTTTTACAATATATCATAGTTATTAATTTAAACAATAAGGATATTAATTGGCTTTAAATGTTTTTAATAACGATACACATTGGTTTTGAAATTCGTTATTTTTTCTATACAATAATGTTTAAGAAATGTTTAGTTAATAACAATTATAATGATAAAATTATATTTAATTCATTTTGTATTTTTTTTCAAAACCGTATCAAAACATTGAAATGAAAATATTAAATATGTATTATAATTTTGAATTTTCATAGCCTATTATTATTATTTTTTCATTATTCTTCAAACAATTGTACTATCTTTATTATATTTAACTTTTAAGTAGACACACCACAAGTATCCTCCAAAAATCCTTTGATAGTTGGGGAAAAAATACAACCACTACTATGTTATTAATAATTTAATACTTTACATATTGTTCGAGAGTCTTAGAAAAGGACACAAAATAGCACTATTTCACCAGTATAGCCGAAGGAGGGGTATACAAACTTTTTTTAACCATATATCACTCCTAAGTTTTCATAAGAAAAAGATATTTTAGAAATATTTCTATCATGTTTGCTATATTAAAATTTTAAGTGGGCCCACCAAATAATCCTCTAAGGATTGGGTAGAACCACGATGTTATGCTATTCAGGATTGGGTAAAACCATACAGATGATATGATATTCACAATTTAATAATTTACACGTCATCCCAAATCCTTAGAAAATAATACAAAAGCCCACCATAACCCGAGGGAAGCATATTAAAACATGACTCATTCTTCTTTTCATCGTATATCATTCCCAAAGTGATCTAAACATTGGTCTAATCGATAGTAGCAGATAAGGGTAAGGTGAAAACCCTTAGCAAAGTTGGAACATCAGTCTAACAATTAGCAAGAAGAGGAGGTGATTGCTAATTTTTTCTAATTTCGTAATGCCATGTTTCATTATGTTATTGTTGAGGAGTTGGGAAAAGGAACTCATGGAACCATTTGGAAGACAATGGATAAGGTTACAAGTAAATTTTGGGCCATGAAGAGAGTATTTATATTTGATTTATGTCCTGCTTTAACTAGGTCTTTTGAATGTGTTGTTCAATTCATCAATTATTTCTTGCATGTTTCTTCAAGAAATTTTGAGTTGAACTATTGTTTTCCTCCATTCTGGTGAGTTATATGATTTAGCATGGATTTTTTTAAATTTGGTTGACTACCAAATTTATCCATTTTATCTGATTTATATCTAGTTCTATTCATTCCACTATTTTCATTTCTAACTCATTCATGCCTTGACTTTTAGTTTTAGTAGTGTTGTCAATTTGGTGGTTTTTCACAAGATATGATGTAAATGCAAACTTTGAGTGTTTTTTATCCATTCACACAAAAGCCTTCAAGCATTCATTTTAGTACTCTATTTAATATGGATTAAGCACCAATTTTCCCTTTAGCATAGGACCAAAGTGTTTTTCATAAATAAAGAATTGCTAATTATAACTCCATTAGGCCCATTTTCCCTTAAGCCCCAAGAGATTAGTTTATTTTGAAATTTCTCCATGCTCTTGTCTTAGTATTTAAGTTTGGCCCCATACACTATTTCTATGTTAAGTACTATCTAGGATTATGTGTCCATGTGGCTCCACCATTCGTCTCATTCCCATTGGTCCCAGTGCTCCACTTTATACACACTACCATCTCCCAGTCCTTTGTCAGCTCATAGCATCCTCTATTGCACTCACTTGAAACCTTCTGGTGTCTGGGAAATAGGATGATGTGTCTTGGTGGAAACCACTACCGCACTGTGAACTAATCAATCGCTAATCTAGGTGATCTGTTTCTAACAACTTCCACATACACCCATTGCCCAGTGAGTTGTGAGCTCTTCGTATGCACCCCTTATAATTCAATCTAAGGAAATTTTCTGGGGTGATGTCATTCTTATGTCACTATTTACACGTGGTGCCATTAGAATGGTGACACATATCACTTATATTTGGCCCCTCTGACCATCTAAAAAAATTAAAAATGTATGTCATGTGTCTCTAGGTCTTACTTCATACTAACATCATCTCAAATTGATAAAATATTGTCACACTTCTTCCTTTGATTTTTGCATGTTATTTTGAGTACAGAGGCAAGAGGGCTTCCTAGGCCTTCATTTTACAACATTTTATTTATTATATTTTTCAAAGAAAAAACCATTGGATTCAAGATTATTACAACATTGACTACCCGACTACCTTTCTATTGGTCCGATGTTA
>APFE030839023.1:0-11618 GCA_000404065.3 Pinus taeda
TCTGCAGGGGATTTAATTCTGCAAAATATCAGGGAACTTTTACGGCACCGAACAATCTGAAATTAATTGCTGAAGATCAGATTTTGTTCTGCATTAATTGTTTGCAGTTGGAATTAAATTCCAACAGTTTATTGGAACAAATTCAGGAGAAATAAACAGGGTGTTGCCAACAAAAGAAGTGGACTGGGAATGGAACCAAGATCTTACTTGTACCAAGGTTAGTAAATACTATCATATTACAAATACTATAATATGATGCATAGTGGTAATCTTCCCTGTAAATGAAACTATCTTACATTGGCTTAAAATGATTTTTTGAGCTTTGACTCTCAGTAACTTTATTTTCCCTGAATGGATTGCAGACTACTCAATGGTTACGGTGCCAAATTCAACAAAATCCCGTTCCTTCACTCTAGATGAGATGATAACGGCCACACAAGGCTTTAGCCAGGAGATCGGACGAGGAGGTTTTGGATCGGTGTTTTTGGGTAAATTGCCCGAAGGAAAATACATAGCCGTCAAATTGCTCTCACAGTTCTCCCAACAAGGAGTTCAAGAGTTCTTGAATGAGGTGATTCTCAGATATATTTTCAATTATATAATACCGTTCATTGGAATGATCTAACAAGGGTCAATTTCGGTCCAACGTAACATTTTCTAACCACATAGTTTTTGGCTCTACTCATGAGTAGTGTATACATTGTAAAATTCATGTCAGTGATTTTATTGGGCGAACAGGTTGATCTTCTGTCAAGAATCCATCATAAGAACTTGGTATCTTTACTGGGTTATTGTAACGAATCACGAGAAATTATGCTTATATACGACTACATGTCAGAAGGGTCTTTAACGGATCATCTTTCTGGTAAATTCTATTTTCCTCAGCTCTGCCCTTAACCCGATTTACCTGATTGTAAATATGAGATATGTTTATTTGAATCATTGGAATAGCTCAGAGTTATGTTTATTTAAGTCGCTTATTGGTCCTAGAACAGAGGATAGGTATTTTATGATGTGAAGGTAACTTGTTCAAGGTATTTTATGATGTGAAGGCAATTTGTTCAAAATAAAGGGCAAAAATCTAGTTGATGTGGTGGGCAAAAATCCAGTTGATGTGTTTCAAAGAAATACGATCTCAAAATCGATGTTATCCCATTAATTTTGATAACTTAAATACCCTGCGTCATTGTTTCTTAAACTAAAAGTTAAAAGTTAAGCCTGCCCTTACAAAAAAAATGTTCATTTAAATCAATATAATAATTACCATAACGAACACGCATTTACTTCTCTGATTTTCTCTTACAGGTCCTAATGCACATCATTCCAAACTAAATTGGAGAGCCAGACTCAAAATAACTTTAGATGCCGCTCAAGGTAACTCTCTCTTAATTACTTTGGATGTACATGAAAACTTTTATAATCTAAATTGAGTATCGATTACAGTAAATATAGGAGTAAATTTTTATCCGTAACCACATATCTCACGTTACTCACCTGTGGTTTCTACTCAAGGACTGGAATACCTGCACGTTGGTTGCACCCCCAAAATAATTCACAGGGATATCAAGACGGCCAACATCTTGTTAGACAGCGATTTGAATGGAAAACTAGGCGATTTCGGTCTTTCCAAGATGACAACTGATGGGGAGGCTACTCATATTACCACTGCCGTAAAAGGAACTGCAGGATACCTGGATCCAGAGTATGTCAGACATAATAACTTGCAAGTAATTATTAAAAGCAGAGATAATTTCATTTTGCTTTTCCATGGTACTTATCAACTTTTTTGTGGGGACACTTGACAGGTATTTCAACACTCAAATGTTGACGGAGAAGAGTGATGTGTATAGTTTTGGAGTGGTTTTGCTGGAGATCATATGTGGTAGACAACCCATAGATCTAAAACTACCTGCAGAAGAACTGAACATCGTTAGATGGGTAAGTATTCTCCTCTGTAAAGATGGTTGCCATCAAAAAAATATTTAAAGTCAGTAACAATAGAATATGTTGTTGACTTATAGTGCATCTTCTGCAAGATTAACCATATTTTTGGGCATATTTTATAGGTGAAGCCGTATGTAGTGGAGAATGAAAATCCTAGCAGAATATCAGAAATCATTGACAAGAGGTTGGGTGGAGATTACGACATGACATCTGTCACTAGTGTTGCCAAAGTAGCGATGAGATGTGTTCACGCTGAACCGTGGTCTAGGCCGAACGTGAGTGAGATTGTTGCAGAGCTGAAAGAGGCTATCAAACATGAGGATCATCGTGCTTCTACAATTTCAATTTCAGAGGAAGCTGGTATTCAAAGTAGTGATTTGTCGTCAGGGCCGGTCTCATTATCCGTGGATTCAACTGCACACGGAGGAATGGAGTGGAGTGACGATCACAACTCCAATATTTCTCAATTGGTAAGGTAAGTTTGGCACTTTGCTGATATGGATTGAAGGGACGTTGGCAAAGGAGTCAAACCGACAGGCCCTCGTGATGGCATGGTTTATATTTATTATTGTTTAAGCGTCGCCTGACAGATAATTGTTTACATTTATGTCACGCGCACTTCACATAATTTTGTCGCATGCATCTCAAAAAAAAATATGGGGAAACTTAATATTTTTTATATCCCAAAGTCGTGGGACTTTTCCGTCTCTGCGCTGAAAGAAACGCAAATTGTAGCCATCTCGTCAAAACTTGGGATGGTCTGTGGGTGTATATACACCATCCTACATTATGATGAATAAAATCCGAAAATGTATATACAATTTTTTTAAGCAGTATTTTCAATTTTTCATATCAGTTTTGAGAATTTATCACATTAATTTTTTTACAAATTAATGATTTTTCAGGGTTAAAAATATTATATTACATTCCTATTATTTATAGGAGATTTGAAGCATATCTGGAATCTCACAAAGTTCGTAATAATGGACATGTCCCGTCTGGACCCGGTGATCAATTTAACTTTACCGATATCAACAGAAAAACCATTAATCATGATTAACATAAGTATTTTTCACCATTTTCTATATTATACTCGATTAAATGGTACATCCAAGTTGGCCATCTCTTTTGAAAAAGTTTTGTTGTTTTTAATAAGTACATCATGATAGCAATAAATAAGGATGATATTTTATAGTCTTATTCATTAAAAAATTCGTTCCATTATTATGTTTTTTTTTAATTATTCCTCCTGTTGACTAAATTGTAACTAAATTAACATCTACTGTTGTAACTAAATTAATATCTATTTTTAGTATATAATACCTTTTGAAAAAGTTAGGTAGTTTTTAATAAGTACATCATGACAAACATAAATAAGGATGATAATTTATAATTTTATTTATTAAAAAATTCGCTCCGTTATTATGTTTTTTTTTAATTATTTTTTCCATTTATTAAAGTGTAACTAAATTAACATTTGTTTTAGTCGTTGCCGTAAGTAAAGCAGCGACTATAATAATCAAAATAGTTGTTTTTAATATTTATTTAAGTTGATTCGACTATAATAATCAAAATAGTTGTTTTTAATATTTATTTAAGTTGATTAGTATGACAAATTTTTTTAACACGAATTGGTTTAATTGTTTCAAAAGAGGCTAAAAGCATAGGTTATATTTATTTTTAACTTGGTATTTGGAAATTTCGCCTTGGCAGAGTAAACTAATGCTAACATTTGTTGAAAACATTAAATGTAGTTTTTCTAGTGTTTTGGATATACCTCTTGTTAACTATGTCTTATATATTTATAAGACAAGTTATGCGACACGCCACAAACATGCCACCAAACCACAAAGACTAGACCAGATGGCTTTTTGTATATGTCTTATAAACTTATCTTATATGTTTATAAGATAAGTTATGCGGCACGCCACAGACATGCAACCAGGCCACAGAGACCAGAGCAGATAACTTTGTGCATGGTCACCAATGTCAGGCCTCCCTTGTCAACTTACAGGGCCACAGTGATTGCTCCAAGAGGAGTCTTAGTGATAGTGAGGCCGATGAAGCCGATGTTTACAAAGAAAGACGAGACGTTGAGCTACATGTTGAACATCAACGCCAAGCCTGTGAAGTGTCTCCCAAGAAATTCAGAAACAATATTTGGGCAACTGCTTCGAAGCGACGAGAATCATGTTGTGCAAAGCCCAAAGTTAACTCTTCTACATGTATTATTTTTTTTTTTCAGCACACCTCAAACTTAAAGTCAGTATCAACTCGTATGCATGTATTACTTTTTTTTTCAGCACACCTCAAACTTACAGTGAGTATCAACTCTTTTGCATGTATTACTTCTTCTTCTTCTTTTTTTCCTGAAAAATGATCAATTTCTATTTATAACTTTACATAACTATTCACAACATCAAAGCTAACAAGGGTAATTATTGTAGTTGGCACTCATAATACTATACAAATACGTCCCAATGATGGGCGATAATAAGTACATTGTAACTAAATTAACATCTCCTTTTAGTACAAAATCGCTTTTGAAAAAGTTATGTTGTTTTTAATAAGTACATCATGACAAACATAAATAAGGATGATATTTTATAATCTTATTCATTAAAAAATTCATTCTGTTATTATGTTTTTTTTAATTATTTCTTTTGTTTACTAAATTGTAACTAAATTAACATTTTTTTAGTCCTTGCTGCAAGTAAGGCAGGGACTATAATAATTGAAATGGTGAATTTTAATATTTATTTAAGTTTATTACTATGACAAATAATTCGTTAGCCTTACTAATAACTAATTTTTTTAATATGAATCAGTTTAATTGTTTTATTTGGCCTCTTTTCGAGGCTAGAGGTTAAAAGCATAGGTTATATTAATCTTTTAGCTTGGCATTTGGAAATTTCACTTCTTAGAGTAAACTAATGCTAACATTAGTTGAAAACATTAAATGTAGTTCCTCTAGCGGTTTGGATATACCTCTTGTTACCTATGTCTTATAAACTTGTCTTATATGTTTATAAGGCAAGTTATGCGGCATGCCACAGACATGCCACCATACCACAGAGACCAGACCAGATTGCTTTGTGCATGGTCACTAATGTCGAGCCTCCATTGTTAACTTACAGGGCCACGATGATTACTCCAAGAGGGGTCTCAATGACAGTGAGTCCAAGGAAGCCGATGTTTACAAAAATAGATGAGAAGTTGAGCTACATGCTAAGCATTAGCGCCAAGCTTGTGAAGCTTCTCTCCCAGAAATTCAGAAACAATATTTGGGCAACTGCTTTGAAGCCAAGAGAAGAATGTTGTGCAGAGCCCAGTATTCTCAGAGTAAACTAATGCTAACATTAGTTGAAAACATTAAATGTAGTTGCTCTGGCGGTTTGGATATACCTCTTGTTGCTTATGTCTTATAAAATTGCCTTATATGTTGATAAGGCAAGTTATGCGACATGCCACAGACATGTCACCATACCACAGAGACCATACTAGATAGCTTTGTGCATGGTCACTAATGTCAGGCCTCTTCTGTCAACTTACAGGGCCACGGTGATTGCTCCAAGAGGGGTCTCGGTGATAGTGAGGCAAAGGAAGCCGATATTTACAAAGAAAGATGAGAAGTTGAGCTACATGCTAAGCAGCAACGCCAAGCTTGTGAAGCTTCTCCCGAGAAATTCAGAAACAATATTTAGGCAACTGCTTTGAAGCCAAGAGAAGCATGTTGTGCAAAGCCCAATATTAACTCTTTTGCATGTATTACTTTTTTTCAGCACGCCTCAAACTTACAGTCAATATCAACTCTTTTGCATGTATTAATTAATTAATTAATTTATTTATTTTTTTTTTCAGCTTCTTAAGCTGCAAAAAAATTCAAATTACTAGACCAATATGTAGGCCAAAAACCTTCTACTTGTGATATCTCTCTTTCACAACATTTTATTTCTAATTTTCTGTAAAATGATTAATTTCTATTTATAAGTTTATATAATTGTTCATAGCATCAAAGCTAACAGGGGTAAGTATTGTAGTTGGCATTCATAATACTATACAAATATGTCCCAAGGATGGGCGATAATTATTGCAATTTGGTGAACCTACAAACTGATGCACTCATTTTTTTCAATCATTTGTATAAAAGATGCATCACAATGTAAGGGTTTATTTGTATTATACTGTGTTTTAAAGCTATAGGTGAGATATATGCAATCCACACCTCTACATTTCGCAAATACTCGTAAATATCTTCAACATAAGTAGTACACATTTGAGCGTCTGTGTGGTCTTTGTCTTTGTCTGTGTGCTTCGAACAACTTTGTGAATTGGAGCTTTGCCCCTGCTTTGCCTTTGAAGGTACGCCTAATGAGCGACCAAGTTAAAGATTGACAAAAAAAAAAGGATTTATCATATAGGCCTTGCTACAAGGAGTTTTGAGTTTATGTTTTGAAACTCATACTCTACCTTTTAATGATCGTTGCTCTACTAATTTTGTAGTGGGAGGCTTTTGACATTTTGAATGATTCGAACTATGATCAGTGAGAGGATTCGATTCCAGATGAATTTCGTCTTTAACTATTTTGGTTGAAGTTCTTGCCTCTTTCTTCTTGTTACATGCCTTCCTTTTAATGCTAGGATTGGGAGCATTAACCTATGCCATCGATATCTTTGAATTAGACTCGTTTTATTGAGGTAAAAGGAGAGCTAGAGTCTTGCTAAATAGATTATAAAAGTAAACTAAAATCGTGCATAAAAATCTCGGCAAAACTAACTTTGCCTTATTCTTGCACTTCAGGCATCAAATCCAAATAAAGGCTTAAATACTTAGACTAAGATTAGGAGGATCGCATTTCATAACCAACCCTGGTTTTTCGCTGTTGACAAGCAATTAGTAGCAGGAGCATGAAGATTTGTGACACCACCTAAAACTGTGTGCCTTTTACATTGAGAATGCTTGCATTGGCAGCAAGATCATCCACTGCAACTCGCTTAGGAGCTCTTTTCCTATATTTCTTCTCATCTACTTGTGGTTGAATCGCAGGAGCAACATCTTTCGAAATACAGGCAACTCAAGCTCGAGTAATACAGACACAACTTTCCCATCCCCCTGACATCTTTAATATCCCCACCAAAAACAAGATCCACTAACAGACAAAGCACTAGCAATCCTTCCTTCTAAACAACATTAACGCATAATCTGTTTCTGTGACTTCTTAACTTCTTGACATCAAGAATCTTTTGTCATTCACTGGAACAACAAACTGCCAAAAAATAGCAAAACGCTAAATTGAGAACTATACAGAGTATCTACAACATAGTTACCATGTTCGAATTTGAATTCGACATGATATGATAAAAATTCGAATAGAAAATATTTAATTCGAAAAAAATTGGACATTATAGATCTTAAAAACTATCATTTTAAACTCTCTTTTTTTTGTAACGAGGATATTTTCAGTGCAATTTTTTTAAATTTATTTGAATTTTGAATAACATCCAATAAACTAGATAATATAATAACTTTACAAATACAATTCACCAAAAAAATACTTTAGTCACCACTTCCCTTCAATGCTTCTTTATTTCTAAATTTAAATCTAAAATATTTTTCTAATTCCAACACTGATTTATCTAAATCCTTCATAATAAATATAAACATTTTTAAAAAATATTTAAAATTCCATAAAATCAGCGATTGCAAAATTAACATCTATAACAAATTAACAAACTGTAACAAATTAAAAAAAATTTGTATTCAAGCTTCTGTGATCCATAATGAATTAAGCAAAGTCTTTCGATAGAAATCACATAAGAGAATCTTTTGGCCAACGTGTTTCGAACCAACAAGTGTGGTTCATCATCAGGACCAGATGAAGAGGCAAACCATGGCCTTTGCCATGGCCTGCCTCTTCATCTGGTCTTGATGATAAACCACACTTGTTGCCATAGTCTGCCTCTTCATCTAGTCCTGATGATGAACCACACTTGTTAGTTCGAAATGCGTTGGCCAAAAAATTCTCTTATGTGATTTCTACCGAAAGACTTTGCTTAAATTAACAAATTGTTACGAATTCAGTGTAACAGATTCTTCCTTTTCCTATTTTACTCGCTTTTTAACCCATGAAAATAATAATGAAGTTCAACCACTTATCCTTAAAAACCGAATTGAATCTTCCACCATTAACATTCTCTATTAGTGAATGAACAATCTATTCCGTCTAAGTAAACCACCAACAACAAATTTTGAGGCATCTCATTTTTCATTTAACCTCTTATCCAACCACTTATCCTTGAAAACCGAATTGAATTTCATCAAATAATACGATATTCATATCGATGAATTTTCATATTTTTTTGCTTGCTTCTGGTGAATTTGGTAACTATGATCTACAGTAATGACCACAAAAAACAAGGTTTTCTTTAAGAAATAAGGACTTGTTGTATGAAAAAAAAACAAGGGTTTCTTCAAGAAATAAGGACTTGTATGAAATCGTGTGAAAACTAAGAAATCCTTGGGAAAATTAGCCTCTCAAGGTATAAAAAAAATGCAAAATGTTTGCACTGAAAGTCTTGCAAATATTATTTGAAGGTAAGAGATGCAATTGGTGAAATTCCAGGCACAATCCGCAGTTTGTCTGGGATAGTTCTCTCCAGCACTAATCGCAGTATATATTTTTCATTAAACAATAAGGGGCAGTGACTAAATCTGCACATAAACTCTTTGAGCTCCATTGAGCTTTAGTTGTACAATTCGAGAGTAGGCTTTCACAGTAGTGTGAACTGTTGTGGCTGATTGCTTTTCCCAGTGTTGCAAATAATATTTTCTCCTTCACCATCAATGTTGTTGTAAAAATGATGATTATCATAACACAAGATGCAACCGTCTAGTTGAATGAACAAATAACTGTTGTAGCGTCCCTGAACAAGCTTTGCTTTAGCCGTGAATGTAAACAGTTTGGAGTCAAAAGAATCTAAATCTTCCCTACTGGTAAACAATACTATTGTTGTTTTTCCCTTCAATAGTAGAAGTACTGAATCCACTGGCATAAACATTCTTCACCATTGAATCTAATAATGTTGTCTCATAAACATTTCAAAGTTGGTAATTGAATTTAAGGTATAACAGAGCAAAACAAAGTTTGATATAGTTGAAATGTTAAGCTCATTTATGTTTTTCAAACGGTTGCCTACAATTACGGAAGTAAACTATAGTCATTTCCTTAATTTTTGGAAACCAACTGTAGTAATTTCCTTAAATTATGGAAATCAACTGCAGTGAATTAATTTCTTGTTGGGAGCTTCTGGAGTGGTCCAGTACTCCCTCTGGAGTTCTCTACCATGATCTGTGGAACACTTGACACATAGCCAACAAAAGCTTGATGGAAGCTTGGCTATATATACTTCTGTTTGGTCCTCAAGCTCACTAACTCAATCCCCTTCAGTCTTACACCATCTAGTTAGAGTGAGCACCGCTTGGAAGAGCCAAACAAGATCTGGGAACGATTTGTTTAGTTCCTCTTTTATTTGTTTCCCCACACCTTCGTCCGAATAATTCCATGCATTACAATAGTGACAAGGTCAGTCGGTTTTGAAGCTCCCGTAACTTTTCCTAAAGTATTCCATTTGTAAAAAGGGTTGGACGACTTATAATATTACACCTTCATTGCAATTTATCAAAGGACTTGCAGCTCATGTGGTGTTGTATTAGCTAAGTCGTAAGATTTTTGTAGCCTACATGTGATACGTGGTGTGCCCAAGGCATACAACTCATGGGTATTGTGATGTATTAATATTTTAATGCAGCTCAACAAGCAGTATTTGAAGTCGCATGCAGAAATTTAATGGACTCTTCATCAATTTCCTCAAGCGCCAGGTGAAGGTTCGAGTAGTTTTTTTCGGCATCCCATACAACAGCAAATTGGGAGTGTGAGCAAGCATCAATGGCTGGAGGTATTTCTTCTGGGGTATTAAAGTTTATTGTGATTCTTTTAAGTGTTTATTCCGCATTATAGAATCGTATTTAAGCTTACATGATTTGCTCATCAAAACTCGCCAACAACCATTTTGCTACATTGCAACCATCAACGTGTAGTTCAGTGAACGAACATGTTGTATCTAAGGTTCAGGGGGTCCTTTTAACAACATTAATGGTGGAAGTGATGTCTGTAATTGAAACCCTGGTAGAAACCCAATTCCAAACACATAATCTTCCATCTACATCGAGTGTGGCTCCTCTTTTGGACGACTATTTAGATAGGTGGCATTTGCCTTTGGAGTTTTGGATGTGATCATACAACTATCTTTGCACGACACTATGTTATGTTTTCGTAAAAAAATTATAGCTTACAAACACCTCCCTCTAGCCCTTACTTCAAATACATCAATTTAATGGTGGTTAATACTTATCTCATATAACGCTACCAACTTAAAGCAAATGTAACTTCAAATTATAGAAATTTAATAGTGCTTAATGCTTATCTCATGTAACTCTACTACTCAAAGTAAATGTCACTTCAAATTATAGAGATTTAATGATGCTTAATGCTTATCTCATGTAACTCTACTCTTTGAAACAAATGTCACTTCAAATTATAGAGATTTAATGGTGCTTAATGCTTATCTCATGTAACTCTACCTACTTGAAGCAAATGTCACTTCAAATTATAGAAGTTTCCACTCTTATAAGGTTACGCTACATTATACCTCCAAAAAGGATATAAGAAAGTTAAAAGAACACATTTCTTGAACCTCGTGCATTTCTTAAAACTTGTGGATATCTTTGTTTTATATGCATGCCAATTTCATGCCATACATTTCACACCTTTTAAGTTTTCTAAAAGCATGAATGTTGAGAAACGTTCATTAAATAAAGGGTTAAATATTTGAGGATTTCTGGAGATGTACCAACAACATGGACAACCGTTATTTCTGGAGATGTACCAACAGCATGGAAAACCGCTATTTCTGGAGATCCGGAGATCTTTGAAAATTTGGTTATTATTGGGGAGTTGTCTATAATGGGATTTTTTTGGAGATTTTGGTGACGAAATCCGTCAGAAGAAATTGACGTTAAATTTTTATTTGTTGCAGTTAAAATGGTTTTTTAACTGTATATTTGGATTCAGCACCTTGAAAAACCCCTAAGACGCTTTGATTGTGCAGAAATTAGCTATCAAACTTACGATTCCAATAAATTGCTGCGGGATTTTGACCGAAAAAACCCACTGGAAAAACTTTCAAAAAGTCAACAACTACGGGTACGTTGCAAATCATTTCTCTAACAACGATGAAACTTGTCGTTGCCATGAGAAAAAAGTTGTCGAGCCTCCGGGACAAGCGAAACTTGTCGTTGCCATGAGAAAAAAGTTGTGGAGCCTCCGGGACAAGCGAGAACAAAGCTAGAAAATACAAGATCAGTTAGCTTGCCAAAATTGATTTTGTAGAGCGTTCCTTTCCGATCAATAGGAAATTTCATACAATGTTGTGTAGGAAATTTCATAGAGTGTTGGGTGTATGAAGTCGATGACTGGTTCGGCGCCAATGACTCATTCGACCCTAAGCCCCGCTTCCTGCTCAAGGAAGGGACTAGCTACTATTCAGCGTCCCTGGTTTATATTATAGATTGTTTTTAAAAAAATATTAAATTTTTATTTGAAGAATAAATTAAT
>APFE030839023.1:12454-35192 GCA_000404065.3 Pinus taeda
TATATAATACTCTCCTCTCATGTTTACCCAAGTAACCGTCTAGCTAGGGTAAATATGCGATGGGAGGCCACTATGATATGATTCGACCTCCTAAGTCACATTAAGGAAGTGGATTCGATGGAAACACACCATATAGACATTCAACATCAACATTAGGACCCTCAGAAACCAACCCAACCTTTCTGCCAACTAGCCCTTGGGTCCCACTGAGATTTTGAACCACTTGACCTATGGACGCTCTCATGCTATAGGCCTTCCAACGTCCATGAGGCTCTGGACACTCTCATGACAAAGCATTCCAGCATCCAGGGACTTATTTTCTCAGTTATGTGCCAATGTCCTTGAGATTTAAGCCACATTTTCAGGCCCAAATCCCAAGTCACTACCCAAAATTGAATGACACCTTTAGAACAGTAAGATAACATGGAAATAACAATACTAATGCATATACTTGAATAAGACCTTGACATGACCCCTACTAGCCATGATAGCATTTCGTCAAACATATCACGAATATGTAATCTCTATGTGTAAATAATAGATTTGATCATAGGGGTCTCATACTTATCTGAGATTCGCTATGAGGCATTGTTTCATTGTCAATTTAGCTGAAATTTCATCCATTAGGCCATAGATACATTGTTCATTCATATACAAGTAAACACATGATGAAAGCCATACATAGCCACTATCATAATGCATATTCATAACCAACATAATAACAACAAAAATACCAATGATACAATAGCCATATAAACCAGTACGATACTCATGAGATAACAAGGAGAAATAACTTCATATTAATTATGCAAAACCAACCTAGTATGGGACTACCACGTTCCACCCGACCGTAGAATGTTTGAGCCAAACCTCTCTTTAGTCATTCATCCACGTGTCATATTCCAAGCATGAATGTGGGATCTCATAAAACACATCAATCCAAAACCACCCAGGTCTTTCAGAGGTCATCCACCTCAACCCATAAAACAATGATTCCACCTCACAATCGGACATCACAAAACCATCATCAAATTGGTCCCTATCCAAGCCTTCCAGGGCTTCTAGAGTGTTTGTCCAATAAAGGCTTTCAAGACTAGTAACTCAACCCACAACTTTTACCAAGATTTCAGAGCGTTTGTCCAACCAAGGCTTCTAGGACTAGTAACTCAACCCACCAAGGGCTTCTAGGGTGTTTTTCCAACCAAGGCTTCTAGGACTAGTAACTCAACCCAAGTTGTTATAAAGGCTTCCAGAGTGTTTTTCCAATTAGGGATTCCAGGACTAATAACTAAATCCAAGCTAAGGAAACATGAGAACCAATCAAAACAAACAAGGAAACAAATCCACAGTTACCATTGTTATCTAAGAAATGGAAAGGGTAGGAAATCCACTGTCAATCAAGACCATCCTCCATGCCAATGAAAAATCATAACCAACAAATCACATGCATACGTCATGCATGCCAAAACTAGTGAGTAAAACATACATGCAACTCGGTACCTGCAAGCAAAACCCATTGTAATTGTTGATATCGATGTCCTCTTGTGATTTCGTGCTCTTTCTTTGCCTTCTTGCTCCAAAACTCCAAGTATGCCACTCTCTCCAAGAGTGCTCCAAGAAAACTCTATGTGTCCAAGAGTGAGAGAGAGAATAGAAGTGAATGTCACCAAAACTAAATTGACCAATCTTACGCTAGCCAAACCTACACTCTGATCCTCAGAATCCTTTTTATCAATGATGCCTCTATTTTCTTCATTTTCCATTATTTTCATAAGTAAAATGCCAATTAATGCCTCTTTGCCTTTCCAAAGCCTTTGTCATTGCATTTGCCAAATTCCTTAGCCATAATAAATTGAATGAACACCCACTCGGATGTTTTTCCCCACCATTCAGCTTGGAATATGTGCCCTGTGACCATGGCCTTATATGTTTTTGCATGATTTTTCAACCAGGGTTGTTACAGAACCCTCCCCCTTGGGGAACATCGTCCTCAGTTTTCAATGACACCTATAACCAACAAGACTGCTGAAAAGAAAACATACTTCCCATGAAGCTTTATAACATAGCTCATTGTGGTATTAAAAATCACCATCTGCTAAAGCATGACAAACATACTGTTTACTGGAGCTTTATAACACAATTCATTACAATAGTTACAATAATAACCACATATACACACATATACATTTTCTTCACCTAGCAAATAATCATATTTTCTATGGAGCTTTATAAATATAGGTCGATACAATATTTACAATAATACACACGTATACACATATGCACATTTTCTTAACCAACTTGTCCTGACGATGAACCACACTGGTTGGTTCGAAACGCGTCGACAGATTATTCTCTATGTGATTTCGCCGAAAACTCTCTAAACAATGTTATGGATCACAGAAGTCTAAATTCCTTAATGATGCATGCATCTGCAAAAAGGGAATCCAGAGGCTCACACCTCCACCCTCAAAGTAATATCTGGATTCACCTCCTTCCTAGGAAGTTCAGAATCCACTATCAAAGTCAAAGTTGCATCTAATGTCCAGCGCTACAATCCTGCACCACTTGTCCTCTCAAGGAACAGTTACCGATTCATTCCAGGGTGCACTACCAACGTGCATCTTATTCCATCTAGAAATCATAACGAATTCATCTCCGGCCTTCCCTTATTTGCTACACAATCCCTTGGGAAATTTGGTCACCCCCTTCTGTGTAGTCACTCACCTTCCAAGTTACACAGGCACCCCCATCTCGGGAAGTCCATCCCTTGGAAAGGATTCCTCGCATCGGAAGATACAAAAACTAAGGCATACCCCTACCTTAAAACCATCATACCGGTCATAACATGCTCATAGAAATCAATGGACACTATTGGGTACCAGTGTCCCACAATGGCCCTACTTTCAAAGTGCTTTACTAGCATATTGTTGCATGTTCCAATTCCTTTTGTCGTTGCTACTAATTCTTGTAGTCAATCTCAACCCCCCAACCAGGCATTTCATGCATTCCTATACCCAACACATAATTTCCATTAGATTTAAAATAAATTGAAATAAATTCACATCATACCTCATTGGTACCTCATCAATAAGGTACACTTGCAATCATGTTTACTTGTTGTCACAACAAGTGAAACTAGCATCTTTGAGAAAATCATTGTGTATAAACATATCACATCAGGTTAGCTCAAAGCACAACCATCATAGATCAAAATCATGAATCACATGCAATCATCATAAACTAGAATCATAGATCACATGTAATCAGCATAGACCAGAATCATAAATCACATGCATAAGAGAACTGAAATAAAATGTTGATACTTATCCTTTAATTAATCCTTGGCTTCTACCTTTGTCCTTATTACGTACGCACACCGGATTTGTTACCACACCTGATAATCACCCAGTGCCTTATCCTCAACCATGTGCACATATACATAGTGTGCATCACACACATACAACCACACATGACATACAACACCATGCAATACATGCACCTACACCTGGCATACAACACATACACCTACACCCAGTGTACAACACAACACAATGCATACATCTATACCTGATGTACAACCCCATACAATACATATATGTACACAGAGTACAACACAGTGAATACACATGTCACGATACCATGACTACATAACGCACATACATAGTATCCCATGCCCACAGCACACGATGTATGACATGCACATAATACCACACGGACACCAGTACCATATGTACAACACACACAATACCACCTGTACAAAGCATCGTCTGCACAATGTGTATACAACACCACATGTACACCCCACCACATGTATCGTACACAATACAACGTGTGCACCATACCACATGCACGACATGTACAAAACACCACCTGCACGCAACACCATATGTACAACGTGTACACAACACCACATGCTCGCAACACCACTTGTACAATCATGCACACAACACCACACGTACATAGCACTAGATATACAACATGTACATAGCACCCTATGTACACAACAATGCATATCCAACATGCACAAAATACCATATGCACACAACACCGCATATCCATCATGCACACGACACAATATGTACACAACACCGCATATCCAACATGTACATACCACCATCTATACCTAGCACTGCATATGTAACATTCACACAACACTATTTGTACCACCTTGTACATAACATTGCATAAATAACATGTACACACACTATATATACACAACACCACACGCACACAACATCAAAGATGCAACATGTACAATATATACAACATATGCACAACAATAGTACCTCACATCCAAAATCACATTGTCTCAACCAAGAAACATTGCTTCCAGTGTCTCATCCATGCTTGCCCCAACATGTCGCAAACCACTTTGCTTTCATTTCGTTGATGTATCCCTCAGCATTGCATGTCATAACATAAACATATGCATAATACAAGCATACAATATCAATTTATATCCATATGATATTGAATTCATATATTTGTCATGACTACTCTTCCCACTTGATTCTCATAAGACCAGGAACCTCATCATGCCATTCACCTATGTAAATAATCATTCCTCCACAAGAACAATCCCTGACAACTTTGTCAAATAGTGACATAGATACATAGATACATACACATATATATAAACATTAGCATAAACAATCATGATCCACGATGACCCTGTCGGACATGACATACATACATACATAGATACATACATGTATACACATATAGGCATCAACATAATCATGATCACAACATAATTACTAGATTTCATAAGGTCAAGGTTAAGAGAACTCCCTTAGTTCATGAAACACATACGCAATATCAAGAACAACAATTCCCAATATAGCCAAGGCATATGATTCCTCAAATCCATTCACTTTATATTTCTTGAAAACCTTTCTCATGATTGTCCTTCCATCATCCATTTACACCAATGGACCCAGCCAGTCCAACTGGTTGTCATACTCTTGCCTTCAACTTCCCTCATACATGCACCAATTTCATCTAAGTATTACATTTCTTGTTGGAGTTCATTCAGCTCTCCTCAATCTCCACTAACTTTCCTCTTTCTCAACCAATTCCAAAACTCAAACATAAAAGGAAAGAACAAGAAACAAACAAGAAGAAAACCATGAAATCAATGACAATATGACTATGCAACAAAGTGACAAAGCCTTGCACCAGACATAACAAATATGCAATCAAGTGCAACCAAATCAAAAATAGCTAAAGCATAAAATTAGCAATAGGCACCATGACTTAATCCCCATGGTTCCCAAGGAAAGCTCAACCTGAGCCTTCTTTAATATTTCATGGCAACCTCTCTTGCCATGCAATTCCCTGCATCACACTACCATAACCACATAATTGTCCATGTACAAATAAACATAACAATACACTATTTACCTTACCTTTTTGTGCCAAACATGTTGCTTGCAACTAAGCACATCCATGCCATCTCTCAAGGGACTCCAATTCCCTTGATAGATCACATGTAACTAGAGACTAGCTAATATACCCATCAAATACATGTTCATGAATCTAGGACATATCCACATAATGTCAGACATGATTAAGGTTAAGAAAACTTCTTGTATGCAAATCACTCATTCGTTTTGAATTAGGTTTTCCAAACATAGCCAAATGAATTATTTCCTAATTCCTTTATTCTACCATTTTACTTTGTTAAAATTGAGGCTTGCTATGTGTTTTCACTTCACCCAACTGTTAGTTATATAAACACATCAACTATTACCTTGTCATGCTAATACCAAGCATTTTTCCTACAACTCTTCACACATGTCTGCCACACATTGCAAATATCAAGACAATCATATCTATCAATTTGAAATCAACCTTTACCAAGACTAACAATCATGTCATAATCCATAGTCAACTCATAGTCATTAGACATAATGCTACAACTATCACCTACTACACTCAGGTACATATCGATTGTCTCAACACGTATGTATTAGTACAATCATCTTAAAACAAGATCATTAGAATATATACTCATATTATGCAATTCATCAAAAATTCCACCAATTTGCAAACATACCATGTCAAATAAATAAACTAGATGACACAATAGGCACCAAACACTCAAACACGAAATAGACGTCATAATCAAACAATCAAGCACCAAATATACAACATAAGCAAGCTCATACCTTAATCTATTTCAAGTGATGCTATCTTGTATGCACAATCAATCCAGATTAGCATGATATAACTTCACGACATATCAATTCAAACATAAATAAGGTCATGATATAAATAACAATAACTAGCTAACATGTTCATATCATAAACTCATAAACAATTTTCTTTCATGCCTAACAACTACATATGAAAAGTCAATCTAGATTAGTACACCACCATATCACAGATATGTTGGCTCATACCTAAATATCGTAACCATAACCATCTGCGTAGGCTAATCCAGGTTAACACAATACATATAACATCAAGATCTTAAATTCAATAACCCTAATCATCAGGTTACTAGCATATAACAACAAAAAGTTAAATTATAACATACTCATCAACAACATATAACATAAAGTTCAAGTTATCTAACATAAACAACAATAGCAATGCGTACAACCACAGGTTACTATCATTCATGACTATCCGACACATGTGCATATGACTACATTAATCAACTAGCATTTATCATGCATGTAACCATAACATCAATAGAATGAAAAGAATACACATAACCATAATGCATATTAAAATACTTAACCTACATACGTGCATGCCCAACATAAAAACCTGTAGGATGACATGCTCTTGCCTCGAGGTCCAATGTTGCAACTTCACTTTGATGAGTTGCATCTCCTGCTCTATCTCAGTCAACACATTAGCATCATAACATACCAATATCATCATGATGACCTAATTGTATACAATGACTTCACAATGCATGGATGACCTACCATACATGCATAACTACAACCATGACAATGCATGCATATAGACATTGACACGCATAACAATGCATATACACCCATACACTCATGACAACACATACCACAACAACACCATCAACCTTCACATGGCGACATCATTACAACCATGATCAACACCATATAAATGTAATAAGCACATGGTCTTACAACACAAGAAACACATTTTCAACCAACATGAATGTATGACCAACACATAGCCCATCTAGTCCGAAAGGTGAACCATGCTCTGATACCACTTTGTAACACCCTCTTCCTACATCTACCCAAGCAACTAGAAAGTTGGGGTAAACATGCAATGAGAGGCCACTGTGATATAATTCAACCTCCTAAGTCACATTAAGGAAGTGGAACCGATGGAAACACACCATACAAACATTCAACATCAGCATTAGGACCCTCAGAAACCAACCCAACCTTTCTTCCAGCTAGCACCTGGGTCCCACTTAGATTTTGAACCACTTGACCCCCGAGCATCCAAGAGGCTTTGGAGACTCTCATGAGAAGGCATGCCAATGTTCAGAGACTATTTTGCTCAGTTCTATGCCAATGTCCACGGAATTTAAGCCACAATTTTAGGCCCAAATCCTAGGTCACTACCCACAATTGAATGACACCTTCAGAATAGTAAGATAACATGGAAATAAAAGTACTAATGCAAATACTTGAATAAGACCTTGAGTGGACCCCTACTAGCCATGATAGGAATTTTGTCAAACATATCACAAATATGTAATCTATAGGTGTAAATAACATGTCTGAGCATAGGGGTCTCATACTTAACTGAGATTTGTTATGAGACATTGTTTCCTTGTCACTTTAGCTGCAGTTTCATCCATTAGGCCATAGATACATTGTTCGTTCATATACAAGTAAAAACATGATGGGATCCGTACATAACCACTTTCATGATGCATATTCATAACCAACATAATAACAATAGAAATACCAAGGATACAATAGCCATATAATCCACATATAAACTAGTACAATACTCATGAGATAACAAGGAGAAATAACCTCATGTTAATGATGAAAAATCCAACCCAGGATGAGACTACCACATTCCACCCGACCGTAGAATGGATGAGACAGATATCTCTTCATACATTCACCCCCGTGCCATATTCCAAGCATGAATGTGCGATCCATCTCAACCCATCAAACAGTGATTCCACCTCATGGTCAGACATCACAAAACCATCATTTGATTGGTCTCTACCCATGCCTTCTAGGGGTTCTAGAGCGTTTGTCTAACCAAGGCTTCCAAGACTAGTAACTCAACCCACAACTTTTACCGGGATGCCAGAGTGTTTTTCCAACCAAGGCTTCCAGGCTAGTGATCAGTGTTTAGCTCAAAAATCAAAGTGCTCAAAAATTGAATGACTGGGTCTGTCTCGGTGATACGATCCCAACACAACTCATTTCACTAAAAATGGAGTTCATATGAGAAATATATCACGTTTTGTCTACTTGACCAAACAAACGAATTTTACAAAAAGAAATACAGTCACTGCACAATCATCTATCCATACTGTTGATGTGGTAGGTGACTGTGCAGGTCAAAGGATTGTTCAACGGCTAGTGAGGTCACGCCAAGTGGTGCATTTCCGTTGGTTTACAGTTTGATGAGTTGGATTGATTTCATTGGTTGGAGGAGGACTAATGAGAAGGAGACATGTGGCAAGCCCAAAGGCCGCCACGTATCCCTCCCCAATGGCCCATAGTCATCGGCGTGCAATGGCAAAATTTTATGGCAGGTCAGCGGAGTCAAACCCACAACCTTGTGTGCTCAAATCCAACATCTTACCGTTATTCTGCACCATTGTCACTTAACATACAATGGTTACAATACGTATTTGAAGAGTTTAACCGTAGCGATTGGGGGAGGAGAGGGCCAGCCCCCTCCCATGTGACCACTACCATGAAACTGGAGGCTAACGATTAGCACTAACCACACACTTAGCGCTAATTGTAGATTAGTGCTAATTAATACATGTTTATCCATAACTAATGATGCAGTTAAGTTGGCATATATTTTGGCGGTCTGATAAATTCAGGATTTTTTCCAAAATTGATGGGATTTACTAGAGTTCTGCAGTTTTGGTGGAGTTTTCCTAGGGGAAACTAAAGAGGCCATAAATTTTGCAATTTTCAACCAATTTTGGCTTAGAAAAAGTCATTCCTAGATTATTTTGATGTTCTGAGCATATTGAAGCAAGTTTCAGGAGCATTAGAGCATTTTAAACAACACTTTTTGCCATTTTGAGCTAATACAAAGGCCCAAACCATGGAAGATGGACCAAGGAGATGTAGCCCATGAGGGGTGAACTCCTTCATCAAAACATTGTGTTAAATGTTCATTTTGATGGTTTGTTGTATGTTTGTTTTTTGTTATTCAACACTTCATTTACATGCTATTTTGCTTATGAATTTGACAAATTTACCTATTACATTCACAAACACCATAAATGAAACTTATGCACATAAAGAAAATGATGAGAAATTGTTTTTAAATTTTGAATTTGAAATTAGCATAGAAAAACTAACATTCAACAACAGATCAAGTTGGTATCAGAGAAAAGGTTATTTTCTTGATGGCTTGAGTTTTGTGCAAATAGGGTTTTAATGGTTGAAAAATTGTGATTCTTACAAGGTTAAAGTTGTAGAGAGGGGAAGGGAAACTATTGGTTGCAAATCCTTAGGTAATGCCCAGAAGAAGGAGAGCCACAAGGCCACAATATCCACCCAAAGATTCAATCCCATCTTCACTTGAAGCACCTCAAGTTTTACCTTAAGTTGAGATTGAGGAGGTACAAGCAGTACCAGAAGCTGAGCTTGAATCCAAAGCCATCATGTCTGGATCAAGAGAGACTGAAGGTCTTTCAGAAGAGGAAGCATACAATAAATATTTCTATGATTTAATTGACATGGTTAGAGTCCTCTATGAAGAGAGGAAAATTAGAATGGTTGGAGAGAGTTCTAAGTCCGCACATGGAGAGGGAAGCTCAGAAGATAAAAAAGATGAAAAGAAGGATTCAAAGGGTAATGGAGGAAAGCCTCCTCCATCTCCACCATATTCATCATCTTCATCATCCTCATCATCAAAAACAACATCATCTTCCACTTTCACCACAAAAGTTGTTCATACTCATTCAAAAACCCCAAAAGAAAAAACTCCCTTACTCAAATTGGACATTAAGTTTGAACTTCCCATGTATAATGGTGAGGTAAATGTAGAGAGGTCAGATAATTGGAGGTTTATTGTAGAATTGAAAACCTTCAATAAGATGACATAAATATTCACTTGGCTTCATTAAGGCTAGAAGGAGTAGCACTAGTTTGGTGGGAAGCAAAGACTCGAGAGGAAATGCGAAATCCAGGGCCAAACAGTTCAAGACTATACCCATAAGTTTAGCAAAAGGGCTTTGTTGTTAGGAGTAAACTTGAATTCCCAAGAACTCTCTTGAAATATATTTGGGGTTTACATTCCTACTTAAAACACACTATACTTATGTTCAATCCAAGCAATTTAGATGAGGTATGTATGCAAGCCATGCACCTTGAAGTCAGAGGAAAGAACATTCAAGAAGAGGGTAGTAAGAAGAAGCCATTCAAGGGTAAAGAGAAAGAGAAGGGTGGAAAATGGAAAGGAAAGAAGAATGCAAGTGTAAGTAAAGAAGGGGAGAAAATTATATGAAAACATTGTTCCAAATTGGGGCATGATGAAACCCACTGTTTGAAACTACGTCCAGAACTAAGGCCTAAGAAACCAAACAATAAGGGGAAACAAAAGACGACTGCTACCACACAACATGATCTTGGATCCGATTCTAGTGATGATACCAAGATTTCAGCCATGGTCACAAAGGGAAAATAATCTATAGCAAGCACTAGTTCCTCACATAGTCACAACAACACTCCAAATGAAGAATCAAGGATAGAATTGTTCCATGTAAGGGTAATCTCAAATCATACAAAGATTGATGTATTATTTGATAGTGGGTCACAATCAAACTTAATTTTAGAAGATTTGGTCAAAAATATTAACCTTGAAACTATACCTCATCACAAGCCATACCCTTTGGGTTGGATAGTCAATAATGCAAATTTACAGGTGACAAGGAAATGCTTATTCAAGTTTTCCATTACTAAAAAATTCATTGATGAAGTTGAGTTAGATGTGGTTCCACTTGACATCCCAGGAATAATTATGGGAAGCCCATATTTATATGATAGGAAAGTGGTATTTTATCGCCATGAGAGCAAATATCTATTTCTCAAGGATGGAGTGGAGTCTATTGTGAGAGCCCATCACAAAAAGTTAAAGATTTCTTTGGTTAATTCAGGGAAGATGAAGAGACTAGTAAATGCAAGTAAAATTTTTGTGCTTCTCATGATCAAGAAAAATAATGATATAGATTATGAATCTTTTGAAGGTTGTGATGATGAGTTAAATATGATTTGTTTGATGTGGTAAGAAAGCATGGCAAGATGTTTCAGGAACCAAAGGGGTTACCTCCCAAGAGGGGAATTTAGCATGAGATACAGCTGGAGCATGATGTTCCACTTCCAAACATTGGCATGTATCACATGTTGATCATGGAGAGTACGGAAATAAAAAAGAAAAATCAAGAATTGTTGAACAAAGGTATCATATGCCCATCTACTTCGCCATGTGGTTCATCAATTGTCTTGGTGCCAAAGAAGGACGGGACTTGGCGCATGTGTGTGGATTTCCGTGCACAAAATAAGATAACTGTAGAGAGTCATTATCCACTCCCAAGAATTGATTATTTTCTTGATCAATTGAGGTATGAAAAGTATTTCACTAATTTATACTTACGAAGTGGTTATCATCAAGTTAGAATAGTTGAAGAGGACATTTGGAAAACCACATTTAAAACTAAACAAGGATTGTTTGAGTGGCTTGTTTTGCCTTTCGGTCTTTCAAATGCTCCAGCTAATTTCATGAGAGCTATGAATGATGTATTGAGACCATTTCTAGATGATTTTTTCATTGTTTACTTAGATTATATTCTCATATTCAGCAAATCTAGAGATGAACATGTCATGCATTTGAACAAAGTACTTGATGTCTTGAGAAAAGAACAATTATTTTTAAATATGTCAAAGTGTGAATTTGGCAAGACTCCTTTAGTGTATTTGGGACACATTGTTGGAAGAGGTGAGTTGAAGATAGACCCATCTAATGTTGAGGTCATTGTGAATTGGCCCAAGCCCAATATAGTTACATAGGTAAGAAGATTTTTGTGGGAAGCACAATATTGGAGGAAATTTATTGCTAATTTATCTTCCATTGCAGCTCCACTACATATATTGAATAGTGTCAAGAAATTATTCCATTGGGGAGATGTACAACAAAAACCATTTGATGCTTTAAAATAACTAGTTCAACACCGATATTGGCTCTTCCAGATCTTAGACAGCCATTTGAGATTCAAACAGATGTTAGTGATTACACCATGGGAGTAGTTCTTATGTAGCATGGTAAGCCCATTTCATTTCATTCTGAAATTTTTAACAGTGTTGTGATTAACTATTCCACTTATGACAAAGAAATTTACGCATTGGTAAAAAGTGTTAAAAAATGGAAACACTACTTGATGGGGAAGGAGATCATAATCCACACCGACCATCAACCATTGCAATACTTACAGTCACAGTCAAAATTGCAGCAATCACGACACTTCAGATGGATGTGTTTTCTACAACGGTTTCATTTGGTTATCAAATACAAAAAGGGAATCTACAATAAGGTATATGATATGCTTTCTAGGCCTATTGTAAATTCATCTATTATACTCAAGCACAATTATGTTTTACATGAAAGTTACATTGAGCAATATGCATATGATAATGACTCTCAAGATGTGTATGCAAGCTTGAGGCAAGGAAACCAAATTGAAGAGTTAGATTAACATGTACATAACAATTTGTTGTATCACTTGGGAAAGTTATATATTCCACAGGGAGAAAGAAACAACATCATAAGGGAGGTGCATACTTCATTGGTTTCTGGACATTTTGGTTTAGCCAAAACAGTAGTGAATCTCCAAAGGTATTGCTATTGGCCACGCATGTTTGATAATGTATCTCATTTCATTAGAGGATGTTCTTTGTGTGCCTTAATTAAGCCTAACAATAGGAAATTAGTATTATACACTCCACTTCTGGTACCTTCATGTCCATGGGAGAGTATCTCAATGGATTTTGTAGGAGGTCTTCCATTATCAAGGAAAGGTCATGATTACTTGTATGTAGTTGTAGACAGGTTCAAAAAAATGTGTATCTTAACGCCATGTAAAAGGAAAATTATAGCTAAACAAATAGCTCATCCTTTCTTTCAAAATATTTTTGTCCATTTTGGTCTTCCTACTTCCATTGTAAGTTATCGAGATTCTCGATTTGTTGGGAATTTTTGGTCAAATTTGTCGAACATGATGGACACTAAGTTGAAGAAAAGTACAACCTTTCATCTGCAAACAGATGGACAAACTGAAGTGGTCAATAGGACAGTCATTCATCTTCTTAGAGGATATTGCAACAAACATCCCAAGTTGTGGGATGAACAATTGCATTACATACAACATGGCAAAGCATTCTTCCACAAACACATCGCCAATTGAGGCATGTTTTAGGTACTTGCCAAGATCACCATTGGAATTCATATTTGATAAAGATGTCACTATTGATGGTCATAGCGACATCGATAAGTCAATGAAGTTCATTGAGCAAATTCAATTGATACATCACATAGTGTAAGAACAACTTGAAAAGAGTCAAAGAAGCTACAAGGAAAGGCATGACAAACACCATGTCGATCATAAATTTCAAGTTGGAGACAAAGTCTAGTTATATATTAGCAAAGAGAGACTTCAAAGGGAAGGTAAAAATATAAAGCCAATCCATTATGGTCTTTTTAAAATTCTAGAAAA
The DNA here is from genome assembly GCA_000404065.3 of Pinus taeda. Taxonomy (NCBI): domain Eukaryota; kingdom Viridiplantae; phylum Streptophyta; class Pinopsida; order Pinales; family Pinaceae; genus Pinus; species Pinus taeda. Next base: position 26,385 of record APFE030839023.1, read on the forward strand.
GATTGGTAATAATGCATTTAAGCTAGATTGGCCTCCTTATATGCAAATATACTTTGTTGTTAATGTTGAGAATTTGAGATTGTTTGAGCCTCCTTTGATTGATGATCAAGGAGAGCATGTGAAACTGCCATCAATAGATCATTTCTTGCCAGAATATCTTGATGAACTTCAACAGGACCTCATACTTGACAGAAGAACCGAAACTTCAAAGAGAGGGAATGTCGAATACCTTCGAGTGGGACTCAAGGGACAAAATCCTTCTAAGGCCAAATGGATGCAGATTGATAAGGTTAGGGAGTTGTACCCTCACCTGTTGAACAGTTGATAGTATATTTTTGGGTTCCAAAAGGCTTCCAATGGGGAGGAATGATTAGGTGATCAGTATTTAGCTCAAAACTAAAAGTGCTCATAATCACTCAAATACTGAATGACCACATCTGTCTCAGTGATATGATCTCAACACAACTCGTTTCACTCAAAACAAAGTTCGTATGAGAAATATATCACATTCTGTCTGCTTTGCCAAATAGAAGAATTTTGCAAAAAAATGTACAATAACTGCACAGTCAGCGGTCTGTACTGCTGACATCGCAGGTGACTGTGCAAGTCAAATCATTGATCAACAGCCAGTGAGGTCATGCTAAGTGGTGCATTTCAGTTGGTCTATAGTTTGATGAGTTGGATTGATTTCATTGGTTGGAGGAGGACCAATGAGAAGGAGACATGTGGCAAGCCCAGAGGTTGCCACGTGTCCCTCCCCAATAGCCCATAATCATCAGCATGCAATGGAAAATTTTTATGGCCAGTTGGTGGAGTCAAACCGAAAACCTTGCCTGCACAAATCCAACATCTTACAGTTATATCGCACCATTGTCACTTAACGTACAACAGTTGCAATATGTATTTAAAGAGTTTAACCGTAGCAGTTGGAGGAGGAGAGGGCCAACCCCCTCCCATGTGACCACTACCATGAAACTGGAGGCGGACTATTAGCACTAACCGGGCACATAGTGCTAATTGTATATTAGTGCTAATTAATACATGTTTATCCATAATTAATGGCATAGTTAAGTTGGCCGATATTTTGGCGGTCCGATAAATTTGGGATTTTCTCCAAAATTTGCGGGATTAATTGGAGTTATCCAGTTTTTGTGGAGTTTTCTTAGGGGAAACTGAAGAGGCCATAAATTTTACAATTTTCACTTAGAAAAGTCATTGCTAGATGATTTTGATGTTCTGATCACATTAAAGCAGGTTTAAGGAGTAGTAGAACATTGTAAACAACACTTTTTTCCATTTGAGCTAATACAAATGCCCAAACCATAGAAGCTGGACTAAGGAGATGTAGCCCAGGAGGGGTGAACTCCTTCATCAAAACACTGTGTTAAGCATTAATTTTGATGGTTTGATTTATATTTGTTTGTTGTTGTTCAACACTTCATTTACATGTTATTTTTCTCATGAATTTGACATAAAACTTGACAAATTTACCTGTTACATTCCCAAACACCGTAAAGGAAACCTATGTACATAAATAAAGTGATGAGCAATTGTTTGTTAATTCTGAATTTGAAATTAGCACAACAAAACTAAAATTCAACAATAGATCAACTAGTAACTCAACCTACTAAGGGCTTCCGAAGTATTTGTGCAACCAAGGCTTCCAGGACTAGTAACTCAACCCAAGCTATTACAGGGCTTCTAGAGAATTTTTCCAACTAGGGATTCTAGAGCATTTTTCCAACTAGGGCTTCCAGGACTAATAATTCAACACAAGCTAAGGAAACATGAGAACCAACCAAAACAACCAAGGAAAACAAATCCAAAATCACCATGGCTATATAGGAAATGGAAAGGCTAGGTAATCCACTATCAATCCTGAATATCCTCCATGCCAATGAAAGATCGTAACGAACAAACCACATTCATATGCCATGCATGCCAAAATGACTTAGGAAAAAATACATGCAACTCAGTACCTACAAGCAAAACCCATTGTAGGTGTTGATCCCGATATCCTCTTGCACTTTTCTAGTCTTTCTTTTCATTCTTGCTCCAAAACACCAAGTATGCTACTCTCTCCAAGAGTGCTCCAAAAAAACTCTAAGTGTCCAAGAGTGAGAGAGAGAGAATAGAAGTGAGTGCCACCAAAACTGAATTGACCAAGCTTACACTGACCAAGCCTCATAAGCCTTTTTATCAATGAGGCTTCTATTTTCTTCATTTTCCATTATTTTCCTTCAATTTCCTCTTCACATGTAGCTTGTGACCTTTCACCTTAAATTTCTCCTAATTTTCATTATTTTCATAAATAAAATTCCAATTAATGCCTCTTTTCCTTTCCAAAGCCTTTGTTAATGCCTTTGCCAAATTCCTTATCCATAATAGTCTGAATGAACACCCACTAGGATGTTCTCCCCACCATTCAACTTGGAATACGTGTCCCATGACCATGGCCTTATATATTTTTACATGAGTTTTTAAATGTATGTAATAATATTAAAAATTTAAATATTATTCATATTAAAGAGAATTATTGAAATGGGGAGGAGCGAGGGGTTTCATCTAGAAAGTGGTGAGATGTCATCGCCTCACTTAATAAGTGAGGCATATGTGCCCCCTTGCATCATCATAATGATAAGAGGTGTAGAGGTTAAGGTTGGGTAGTTAATGAGAATAATGGTTGGAAGCTTAATGTAGCAGTTGTTCCCTAACTCTGATTTAATCTTCATAGTTATGGAGGACGTTCGGCTACAAGCTATCTCCTCACTATCTTCATGATAGGATTCATTATTAGATAGAAATCTTAGTATTTTCCCTCACCAACAACCAAAAGGAAGCTCTACAATCTCAATGTGAGGTTCCCTTTCCTACTTCAAAGTAAGGCATTCTCTTGCTTTGTGGGCACTTAATAGTTACCCCTAGTGGGAGTGGTTTAATTGCATGTGTCTATTACCACTAGTGTGGTGTTGAGGGGACCTTGGAATTCCACTAAAGCTATTTTTTACAATAGGGGCTTCACTGGGGGAGAAATACCATACCATGTGCATTCATATTGAGGGATATATATTGAGGAAAAAATGACATAATATATTGAGCATATAATACGGGGTAAAGGGTTTTTATATGTTGTGTATAAAAAATAAAGCTCAAAGTTAATGAAAAAATATAAAGGTGTATAAAAATGTTAATGAAAAAAGGGTACCTACATTATATAGTGAAAGTAGGATTTTTCTAAATTGGGAAGGTGTATTGGGTTCATATTGGTAGGGGATTAAATAATGTGACTTTTAGAGGTATTTTCCAATATGTAGTCAAATTAAGGGTATTATTTAGTACTCTACAAACACACGTTTTATGTCAAAGGTTAATTGAGTGAATCCCTATGGTTTGCGAGAGACAATGGTTCATCAAAGGCCTTGTCGTCGACAGGGTGGAGAAGAAAGGGGTTTATCGGGTGGTTCAGAGCCCAAGTGTAGCCTATGCCCTCAGTTCATCTCTATCAAATGAACACATTTTTTCGGAAGTCAAGGAGGAACTACAAGAGCTAGAAGAGAAGGCCATAGGTGAACAATGTTGTTTATTTGATTCAAAGATTATGGTAGTAGTAGTGGATTGGGTGTTATACATGAGAAACACCCATGGATGGTAGAATCGATACATTCATAACATAATTATATTGGAAAGTAAAGTTCATGCTTGGCTAGGTGCTCATGGATGGCAATAACACTAAAAATTAAATTATGTTGGTTATTGATGATGTGGTGCTTTAGTTGCAGGGGATGAACAAGATAATTAAGAGAATTGACCATAGTCTAGCCTTGAGAGCATGTATGAGCAATCATAGTCCATCCAACCCTGTTCGTATTGAGATTATTTAAGGTAAACAATAGTATATATATTGTTCTAGGACTATTGCAGGTTATTACTATAGGCATTTTTTACTTTGTTATTAGTTGATGTCACTATAACATGCATATGTCATGTTGCTAGTCTTTTGGACATTGATGACAGACTGGGACGGGATACCCTAATTACCAATAACCCAAGAAAACTCAACAAACACCCACAACTCTGTATCCAATTTGACAGTAATTCAAGAAACATTTACACTATGCAGTAAATATAGGAATATGAATTCACTTCGCTAAAAAATTCCATGAGAGATTCTCCATCTCACCTTCCAATCCTCACCTCATCCAATTACATGGGATTCATCTATCAAATGATGTGACAGGAAAGCAAAAACGGGCATTTAAAATCTAACACACAACCCTAAATATTGTTGGTCATAGGTGCTATGAGTTGATTTCGTAGCACTGTTATAAAATATTGCAGGTGTTGCGAGTTGATTTTGTAGTGCTTCCAAAAACTGTCTTCTCAAAATCCTGAAAGGTGAAATGACTCAACCTTGCTACAAATCGACTCTACATGACCTAGATTTGCTTCCTAACATTACACATGACTTCATATGCCCTCCTTCTTGGGGATTTACAACTCTAACTTGAACTTACCAAGTAGGAAAAAATCTGAAAGGTTTCGACAACATTTAACAAAACTGAGTGCTCTGTTTTCTCCATACACAGGTACTCTATGACCACAACGAATCAAACAATGCTAGCATGAATATAAGCTATAGACGCAGTTTCTCAACTCTTGAGCACACTATGTCTACCCTCAGGGGAGCCAAACAAAGCATATCACATTCTAGTTGAAAGGGTGTGATTGCATCTGAATAGTGGCGATCTGTTTCTCTAACAACATTCAAATCACACATAATCAGCTACCATAACATAATAAATACTCCATCACAAGGTGTTGAAACCATTTCAACGAGAACATAAAATTTATGAATGAACCCTAACGATCTATGGTCCCAATATTCATATTCTTTAACACAAATCGCATTTACAAGTGCAAACTTCTAAAAACAATAATGCAAAGGAATAAAAGGTGATTGAAACAGTTTATAGACATAAATCGATTTTCCCAAAGACCAACAACTTCATTAATCATTTATAGAAAAAGAGTTCAACACACACATAGGCACATAAATGAATTTCTCATTAATCAAATTTAAACATACATTAAAATTTCCACATATACAATGTAGCCCAGGCCTCCTTCGACCTTTGTCTCTTCTCTGCTTTCTAGAGCTCCTTCTCTCTTCCTCTCCATTTATCCACTATTTTTGCACTCCCTCTTCTCAAACACTCTTTCTATTTAGAAAAGGAATCTAACATGGGACAACCAAGTAATTATATAAAAATCCTGGAGGGTTAGGGTTTCAACTATGGAAACTGAAATTTGAAAATAACAGACTAAATTATAATAAATAATTGTAAGAGGAATGTTTTCCATGGGGTCTTGGATATATGGTGATCGGGTGCTATGTTAAGGAACTCCTTGACGTGTAGTCACCGATTCAATTCCCCACCCGATCAGAGTGATATATTGTACATGATGAAGATAGAGTCATGCCAAGCTTACAAAGAAAAATTGTAAGAGTAATGTTGGGGTTTATTTTCCTTGAAAGGAACTTTTTTAATTTTCTCACCTACTGAGAGTAGAAATCCTCCTGATAAACCAAAAATTTCCAAGAGTAAAAACCTTGCTGAGAATGAGAAACTTGCCAAGAGATAATCGAAAGAGTCTTTATATTCTTACATTTATTTACACACAAAGAAGCAAGGAGTTAAACCACAGGGGCTTCACTGGGGGAGAAATACCATATCACATGTGTTCATATTGGGGGATGTCTATTGAGGAAAAAATGACATAATATATTGAGCATATAATAGTGGGTAAAGGGTTTTTATACTGGCAGGTATAAAAAATGGAGGTCAAAGTTAATGCAAAAATACAAAGAGGCATATAAAATGTTAATGAAAAAAAGGATAACTACAATGTCTACTGAAACTAGGGGGCTTTTAAATTGGGAAGGTATATTGGGTTTGTATTGGTAGGGGGTTAAATAATATGATTTTTCGAGGTATTTTCCAATATGTTGTCAAATTAATGGTAGTTTTTAGTATGCCACAAACGCACATGATATGTCAAAGGTTCATTGAGTGAAGCCCCCATGACCTAAACCATTGGTTGTTAAACAAATCAAAAGGCATTGAAATTAAGCTAAGTAAAATGGTAGAAATTAATTGGAGAAGCAAAATGATCGAACACCCACAAATTCATATGGTCTAAACAGGCCATAACATAGCTAATGGAGTGTTTTTGCCAAAGGTTGAGACCGAGGAGAGTCTCAGTGTTAATATAAAAAATTCCTATGAAACCTAAAATCCAAGAGGGAAAAATGGATGGTCAAATTAATATTCAAGACCACAATAATGGAGGTAAAGAAATATATAACACATATAATCAAAATTCCTCAGAAAGCTTATTGTGTCGATTACCATTTTGAATAAATGAAACTGCAAAGAGTTTCCACCAAAGAAGAAGTGAAGGAAGAATGGTAAGAGATAAGATTCTCGGTTGTCTTATAAACAAATGGAAAAATACTAAGATCCTAGACACATAGAAAAGTGAGATCTGTCCAAAAGCCATCAAAACAATGACCAAGTGAATTGGCAAAAAGGAAGTTCATTACAATCAAAATGAAACCCTGAAAATCGAGCACTATTGATTAGGCCAAGCTTTAATCTGATCTGTTGACTCAATTTTTTCATTTTTCCAATCCAAGCCACGTGAAGGTAGGTGGAACACCCTCCTCATAACTTAATGAAGTTAATCCATGTAAAAAATGGAGGCCACATTACATATGTCTTTTATTGTCAGTTCAAGAGCAAAGTAACGTTAATATTATAAGTAACATTGAATCATAAACCAATAGCATAATATATATAGCATGTGATGAATTAAAATTAGATCATATCAACCATATGTTATATGTTGTGGGTAGTGTATGTAAATACTCTATAATAAATCTTATCTTAAAGTTTAAGGGAGAAGAGGTAAAAATAGAGCCCATAATGTTTTGAAATGTACATAATTACCTTGTTTTATATATATTTTTAGATAGATAGATAGATGTGGGAACAACTTTTTATATATGTATATGGGTATAATTCTTATCTTAATTGTAATAAGAAATATTTAAGCCTAGTTAGACATACTATCTTTAATGAAGGTATGAAATATGGTGAATTAGAAAAATCTATAGTGTTCCTGAAAGAAACAAGATTTTAATGTGTCACCAGCTAAACCACTGATTGAAAAGTATAATAGGAAAAGTTTGGAAATTTAAATATAAGTGGAATAGAACTAGCAAACCTTGTGCTGAAACTTAAGGTGTAACTTGCATTCAAGTATTGTAAAGGAAATATTGATCAGTGACCAAGATTATTTCAAAGAACTGAAACATAAACAAGTGGGATATTGTGTGACTAATTTATTTCAACTCATTATAAAAATGAAAAAAAAAGGAATAATTTATGAAGGTATTTTACACAAAGAACCTTACATCTCCATAGCTATCATTCAAGGCAACCTTTACTCCATGGTGGTTTCTATAGTGGTGATTCATTATTAGATACATAAGATCATTTATTTCCAAATATGGTTATTTAATGTTGAAGGCAAAGTATGGTTTCAAGCAGCATGAAAATAATAGCTGAAACTAATTTTCAACAATTGTTCAAGTGGCATTCTCAAATATTGTAACAATAGTTATTGCAAATGAAACTGCTAGTTTGAGTGAGTGCATGGGTGCACAACTTATTTGGGCCCTTGTTGATGTAATTATTCAAAGGCTAATGGTTAAATGGGGTTGGGAATGTCTCAGATATCTAAAAGTTACAAGGGGTATTGATGCATTTGATACCATTGTGAAAATTGTATGATCATTCAAATGTTCTTTGGTAATACAAGACACAATGAATGATGTGTATAAACCTTGGTTATTGGAGGAGTTAGGAGGAGAAAATCAAAGAATCCTTGGTGTTTTCTTCCAAATTGTTGGGCAACAGATCCCCCCATAGCATGTTTTTGGGGCTTGAAGCCCAAATTTTGGTCAAGTGTAATGTAAAGACCCTGCTTAATGCAGGCACGGATCACAAGAATCTAGGGTTGTCCACCCTAAGATAATGTAATCGAATGTAAAGTGTGTTGGCCTACCCATGGTCTGCAGACCATGGGATTGTATAAATAGAGTGAGGCTCTAAGTGTAAAGTAAGTCTAAGTTTTGAAAAGTAATAGATAGATGTGAAGGCATGGTTAGAAGAGAGGAGTGAATCTGAAGTGTGATGGGTCGTAGTGATAGGTAGAGGCTCTGCAGCTAAGTGCACAAAGGCCTACTAGAGTTCGCAGCTGAGTGTGCGGACCCCTACAGCTGAGTGCGCAGGGCGCAGTCAAGTCTGTAACTAAACTTGAGTATTAATAAAGATTAAGATTGATTCAGAATATTGCGCATTTGTAGATCTATATTTCTGTGTTCTGGTTATCTTTATGCATTTATATTGTTTTCAAGTACTCGTTCTAATATGGAAGTTGAATAAGTAATAAGAATATTGGGCTCACACAAACTAAGTTAAGCACTAATATAATAGCATAGTAAGGATTGGATCGGAATAATACGAAGGTATGCATAGGTTGCGAAGAATAGGAAGTTGCGCAGAGCAGTGCAGCACGCAGATTAGGATTGCGACCCTCCATAACCCTCATCAAGACATCCCTAGGGTGCGGAAACCTGGTTCCAACACCCTCCCATACTACTTTGGGTGAGACCTTAGTCTGCCCTCCACGAACAATTGCTGAAAGGGCCAGTAGTATTGAGATTTGCTTGGCTAAACTCAC
>APFE030839023.1:39121-53750 GCA_000404065.3 Pinus taeda
GATGGTCGGATACTGTTGATGACACGCTACAAGCCGCAAAAGCCACCATCTTAAAAATACCATAGGAACCACGACAAGTAGTTCAACCAGCATGGGCAACCCAGTTAAGCAATGCCCTAGAATGTTATAAAATGCAAGTAGAGGAGGATTATGACAACCCCCGAAATATTAATATTCTAGAACCGAAGGGTGTCGCGAAGTTCGAGGACCATCAATTGAGGATCCTGATATCACTGCACCGCTAAAAAAAAAGCAGGTAAAAATTGGCACAGATGCGGAGCCAAATTACGTGACGCTTGGGGACTATTGGGATGATGCTACGGTAGATCAGGTCACCGAGTTACTCCGCGAATATCAAGATTTTCTCCCGACAGAAAACCATAGACTTAAAGGGGATCATTGGTAACTTAGGGATGATGAAGATCACTTTGAAACCAGACGTGAAGCCAATTAAGCAGCAACCTTATCATTTGAATCCAAAGTATAAAGAAAAGGTCTGTGATGAATAAGACAAAATTCTTGCAACCGGAATTATTGAACCAGTGGAAGAATCCAACTGGGTGAGTCCTATGGTAGTACAGGAGAAAAAAAAAAGGGTGAAATTAGAATATGCGTGGAACTCAGGAAACTAAACGACGCATGTGTTCACGATCCATTCCCGACATCATTTACATATGAAGTATTGTAGAATGCTAGTGGTCAGGAAGCTTACTCATTCACGGATGGCTTCTCAGGGTACCATCAGATCAAGATCGCGACCAGATGGGGTTGTTTTCAATACACCGTTATGTCGTTTGGACTGAAGAACGTGCCAGAGATATTTTCCCGTGTAGTGGTGGCCGCGTTCAAGGAATACATCCACAAGTTCTTGGAGGTCTATCTAGACGATTGGATTGTATTTGGGTTAGTTAAACACCATATAGCGAGCTTATGTTTGATGCTAGATACTTGCCTACGACACCATATTGTGTTGAATCTTAAAAAGTGCACCTTCCTCATCCCCTTTGGAAACCTGCTCGGCCATGTGGTCCGCAAATAAGGCCTAATGGTGGACCCTGCGAAAATTGTTGTTATTCTCAACCTTGAAGCATCGTGAAGTGTCAAACAACTACGCGCTACTTTGGGGCACATTGGTTACTATAAATTTTTTATCAAGAACTATGCACAAATAGCAGCGCCAATGGAAAATCTATTGAAAAAGGATGCTACATATTGTTGGAATGATGATTGTAGGAAAAAATTGGATGTTCCCAAGGAGAAGAGGGCATCCGCTCCCATCCTGGTCTTCCCAAAATGGAATGTAGAATTTCATGTACATGTTGATGCGTCGTGTATTGCGCTGGGAGTTGTACTTATGCAGGAAGGTGTGGATCACCCGATCATGTTTGCGAGTCAGCGGTTGTCCAAAGCTGAAAAGAAATACTCTACTACTGAGCGTGAAGGGTTGGCAATGGCATACGTGCTCCAGAAATACCGACACTATTTACTTGGCGGGCACTTCAAGATGTATACTGATCATTCTGTGTTAAAACACGTGGTGAACAAGCCTGTGATGGGGGGCGCATATGCAGATGGCTGTTACTGTTTCAATAATATGACATTAAGGTCATCATAAAGCCGAGACGCCTAAATGTAGGGCCAGATCATTTATCATGAATTGAGACTCGCGAGGAGCCAACAAATTTGGAAGAAGGACTACCTGATGCACAGCTCTTTGCAGTGTGTGTCGCGGACGACCACTTCGAATATATAATCCATTTTTTAACCACAGGGACTACGCCGAAGGAATATTCAGTTCATCAGAAGAAGGAATTGGTGGTACACACGACAGACTTTTCTGTCATCGCAGGGCACCTCTACAAAATGGGAAACGACGAGAGATTGCGAAGATATGTACCTAAATTTGAATGAGGATAGATCCTCGCGAAAGCACATGGGGGGGCTGCAGGAGGACACTATGCAGGACGTGCGACGTCACAAAAGATTCTTCGCGCTGTGCTATGGTGGCCAACCCTACATCAAGATTCGAAAGCACATTGTCAGGCCTGTGACATATGCTAAAGGACTAGGAAACCATAATGAAGGGATGAGATGCCACACAATCCACAGATGAGGTTGCAGCCATTCGAAAAATGGGAAATCAACTTTGTGGGACTAATAAAACCTCAGTGGAAGACGGGTGTGTGCTACATCATCATCGCGATAGAATACCTGACTTGATGGGTGGAAGCACAGCTGGTTAAGGACTGCACGGCTATTGTAGCTGCACAATTTTTGTTCGACAACGTGTTGACATGGTTTGGTTGCCCAAAAATTTTAATGAATGACCGCGGGACGCACTTCCTGAATGGAAAAATAGTGTACAATTTTTACAAGTGCAGAGCCCAAGACACCCAGGTCAAAACCTTTTAGCCTTACAAAGAAACCCGAACCCAAGGACAACCAAACAAAAATGTAATTTGGCTCCCGGAAAGCCCATGAACTTTCCCGCTTCCCCACTGTCGGAAAAGCTCAAACCATCTGAGCCGTCCAAAAAAAGCACTAAGATCGATGGTCGAGGAAGAAATCGCTTAGTCAAAAGGACTGAAGTTTAATGGTCCTGCCCCCCAAGTTGCAAGATCCGACTCAACTGTTTATCCCCATTAACTAAATCCAACGAATGAGATTGATATCGCACAGAACAAGATGGTCTAACATTAGTGTGCGGGGAAGGGCGATTTTCGGAACCCTCTCCCTGCCACGTGTTGGATGTTGAATGGCATCGCTGCAAAATCTCCAAAGCCGCTTCCCAATTGAAAGCGGTGTGATCAGCCAGAAACCGCCTGTTAGGTGGTATTCCATGCCGAGACCTCGATTTCTTAAAAATCTGGCATCCGGAAAAAACAAGGTTCTTCCTGTGCATGTGGACCTCCCTTGCCTGAACCTGGAACCCTGAAAAGATGAGAGGCTTGTCACTGAATGAAGACCTGAGGGACCCATTTCGTTCCCCACAATAATCCGATATCTTCCTCTTGCTTACTCTGGGAATATGAGCGACCAGATAAGGTTTTCTCCACGCCATAGAACCATTTATCAGATATTGATGACACATGCAGGTATTAAATGCAAAGGTCGAGTCAATTTGAATCCTGGTCCAAGGCTTTGTCCCTAAACTCCAACTTATCATTTTCTGCCTGTTCTCGTAAAACCGCCTTTAACCTGTTCTGAGGCAGCTCATGCCATTTTGATGCCACTCTATTCTCTGTGCTGATAAAACCTTGGTTGGCTAGTGAATCAGCCAATTTTTTCGCCGACCTACGGACATGCTTAAAGCCTACTGTACGGAGGCTTTGAAGGTGGTGTTGAATCCATTGAAAGCCCTAAATTAGTCTCCAATTTTTTGAGACTTTTTCTGGCTTAGTACCCCCGCTGATTTTCTTGACTGAATTGATAATAAGTTAAGAGTTAGCCTCCACTATCACATTTTGCCTGTTTTCCTGACTTAGGAAATCCAAACATTGCTCCATAGCCATCAATTCCGCCAAGTTATTAGTATCCTATCCCAGATGACAGTGGAATATGAAGAGGATCCTACCATTCTCATCTCTAAGCACCCCTCCATAACCAGTTGTACCCGGGTTGCCTTTTGAAGCTCCATCAATGTTGTATTTCAGATAACCCTTTGGAGGAGGATGCCAGAAATCATTTGCATCCCTCAGGGAGATAAGATTTCTATCCAAACCCTGAGGAAAGATGCCCTGCAGGCCCAGTTCACAGAGAATTCTCAGGTCAGTAGCCGAAGGAGGGTTCTTGGGGAGATTTCGCACTATGGTACTAACCGTTTCCTTGAGTTGTTTTAAGATCAGCTCAAAAATGCAATGGGAAGTTCTCTTTTCATCTTTGAAGATTCGGTTGTTCCTCTCTTTCCAAACATTCCAAGAAATAAAGCTCAGAAAGAGGGCCCAAGCAGTGGCGAGAACTTCATTGTCTGAAAAATATCTCCTCCAGTTGGTCAAGGTGTTGCAGATGTTGTTTTTGTCTCTATCCATCTGATGGAAAATAAAGGCCAAAGAGTCCCACAGAGTAGAGGAGAACATACAACTGTTGAGAAGGTGCTCCATAGTTTCCTCAGGAGCTTCACAAAGCTAGCATCTAGAAGGTCCCAAAATTCCCCTCTTCCTAATATTGTCCCAGGTTAGAATTTTTCTGTGCTGAACGAGCCACATGAAAATTTTAATTTTCATCCAACCCTAGTGTCTCCAAAGGTTAAGCCAAGTTTTGTCTGGAAATTGAGAATTAAGGTCAAGGAGAATGAGCTTTGCTTCCTTGAGGTTAAAAACCCCCGCATTATTGTTGCCCCATCTCAGCTGATCATGGCCCTCAGATTTCAGAATCTTCCTCTGATCTAACATTTCCTTAAGAGTTTCTGCCTTAGCCTTCAGGGTGTTGTTATCCCTAAAATCGAAATTCCTCCATATTCTCCATTTATCATTGTTATTGGTTTGCTCCCAAAAGTCTTTCACCTTAGAAAGTCTATTGTTGTCAGTGTTTTCCTTGAGATCCCTTAGGTCTTCATTTAATAAAATAGGTTCTTGTTGCCATCTGTCCTCCGAGAACAGGCTGAGATTTCCTTCTCTGATTTCCTAGAAGCTGTTTCCTTGGACCAAACTTCGGTTATCCCAGGCTTTGTTCCAAATGTGCGAGCCCTTTCTGTGACCTGACATTCTTATAAGATCATGGTTATGCTAGGTGCTGGAATATTTTTCTTTCTAAATGGTTTCCCATTGTGCCTCTGGCTCTTTAACCCATCACCACCATAATTTGGCACCTAGAACCTTGCTGAGTAAGTCAGGATCATCTAAACCTCGCCCACCAAAGCTCTTAGGTTTGGAGATCTTATCTCAAGTTACCAAGGACCATTTCTTATGATCCTCCCCCTTACCCCAAAGGAAGTCTCTCTGAATGGTTCTAAGCTGATGTAGGACACTTTGAGGAGCTGGGAGAACAGATAGCATAAAGACAGGGATGGATTGAAGGACAACTTTGGTTAGCACTAACCTACCAGCCAAATTTAGAGATCTATAGGTCAATTTCCTGACCTTGTCTTGCAATTTGTTAATAAAAGGTTCCCATATTCTCTTGTGTAAGGGTTTGGCAATGAGAGGAACTCCCAAATATTTTGAGGGGAGGAGCTCTCTTTGGAAGCCCAAAATTCTTGCTATATTTCTTTGAATAGGAATGTGAGTATTAAAGAAAATTTTTTAGATTTAGAGAGATTTACCTCCAAACCTGAAGCCATGGCAAAGTCTTTCAGGATTTTCTTATAGGCAAGAGCTTCCTTGACCGTGGGGATCCCTTGTAGCATGGTATCATTGACCGAACCCACTACCTTGGCATGTCTCATTTTTCGTCCCAGCCCTTCCATCATGAGTATAAACAGAAAAGGAGAGAGTGGATCTCCCTGCCTTAAGCCTCTCGAAGGAGTGAAAGTCTTCGAGGGTGAACCATTAACCATGATTGAAAAGTTGGGTGAAGTGACTAGGGCCATAACCCATCTGATCCAGTTATGATCAAACCCAAAAGCAGCAAGAATTTTTCTGATGTTTGTCCAGTTGAGCTTATCATAGGCTTTGGCTATGTCCAGTTGCATGATCATACCAACTTTCTTATTGTTTGTCAACGAGTGAACCACCTCATGATCTTGAATGATGTTGTTGAGGATTTGTTTGCCTTCCACATATCCTGACTATTCCGCTGCCACCAGGGTAGGAAGAAGGGGTTTGAGTCTATTGGCAACCACTTTGGAGATAATTTTGTAGACAACATTCCACAAGGCAATGGGTCTAAACCTTTCACGAGTTAGGGCCTCATCCTATTTAGGGATCAGGGCGATAAAGGTGGTGTTAAGCGCCTTCAGGATAGTTTTATCCCTCCTTGAGTCTTCCACCACGTTCAAAATGTCATGTTTTATTATATTCCAGCAGGCTTTGAAGAAGTCTACATTGAACCCATCTGGACCTGGTGCCTTGCCATTTTGCATCTCTTTAAGGACCTCCCTGACCTCCTCTTCTGACACTGGTTTGTTGAGGTTGAAATTTTCTTCTTTGGAGACTAGCTTAGGTATATGCCTAGAAATCTCCCTGATAGATTGATCTCTGTTAGTGTAGGTTTCCTTAGCAATGCCCCGAAAGTGATGAACTAGCACAACTTCGATTTCTTCATGCGTGCTGAGCATGTTACCTTTCTTGTCCATAATATTAGAAATCTTGTTGTGAGCTATGTTCGCCATAGTGGATCTGTGGAAGAATCTGGTGGTGCGATCTCCTTCTTTTAGCCACTGCAATCTGGATTTCTGCCTCCAAAAAATTTCCTCTTGCTTACATAAGTTTTCCCAGTCTTGATGATATTTAGTTGCCAATTCATTTTGCTCCTTATCAAAACCCTCTGTAATCAGGGTTTGGTTGAGTTTCTGCATTTTTCCTTCCACAATTTTTTTTTCCTTCAAAAATGTTGCCATATTCCTTCTTATTCCACTCCTTAAGCCGAATTTTAATGTGTTTGAGTCTTTTTTGAAGAAGGAACATTCTTGTGCCTTGAATATCCAAATCTTTAGTTCACCAGATAGCAATGTTGTTATAGAAGTCTGGGTGGGAGAGTTAGATATTCTCAAATCTGAAAGGTCTATTGTTAGGTTTGCCAATACCCTGAATGTCCAATCGAACCGGCCAGTGATCTGAGCCTCCAAAGGGAAGAACACTCGCAACTATGTCCTTGTCCTTGATCATAAGATCTTCTGAAATTATAAATATGTCCAATTTAGAGGCCACTTGAGACTCTCCTCCTCTTTTATTGTTCCATGTAAAGGTATCATTATTCATAGTGATATCCACGAGCGTCATACTATCTATGAAGGTTTGAAAAGCAAAAGAATCTTTGGTTAGAATTCTAGTTCCCCCTTTTTTTTCTGACAACGTTTTTATCATATTGAAATCACCCCCCAGGATCCAGGGGATTTTTGCATGACGTTCCCTGAGCTTCTGCAGTGAATCAAGAAACAAGAGTTTACCCTCCATCCTTTAGGGGCCGTACACATTCGTAACCAAGTACATTTCCTTATCTCCCACTGGCCGAATGACCACTGAAAGATAATCTCTAGATGCTTCTGCATCTTTCATGTCAATCTTGTGGGGGTTCCAAAGCGTGAGAATTTCTCTAGCTGTATTCTCTGCTTTGAATTCCAAAAACTCAAATCTATTGAGCCATTTACTGTGAATCTCTTTTATTTTTTGAATGGAACATTTAGTTTCCTGAATGAAGATCACATCCAGGGCCGCTTGTTTCATTATGTTACTTAATAATCTTTGTTTTCTTTTACTACCTAGACCTCTTATATTCCAAGAAGGGAACTTCATTATCAAATATTTTTAAAGGAGTAGCTAGATAGGTCTTTCATCTTACCTGAATATATCATTAGCTCCCCACATTCCATCAACAGCTCATTATGTTTTTTCCGGCCTCTTTTCTTTCCTGGGATTCTTGGTGCTAATCCTGGTGTGGCTTTCATAGCTTTCACTCCTTCATTACCTTGTTTTTCATTCTTCCTTAGATTTTCGGATCCTTTGCTCTGAGTTTTCCAAATGAACAACTGTTGTACTCTGTGGAACTCCTCTTGAGGTAATGAATCCACTCCCTCTTTGGTTCCTTGTTTCAAGAAGCCTTCTAGATCTAGATTCTCTTTCTCCAAAATTTCTTGTAGTTCGTGATCCTCCATCTCCATGTCGCTCTGGGTCATTTCCTGATCCATTTCCAGTTCCACATCATTCATCATGTCTTCTTTCAGTTTTTTCCTGTTTTGTGTTTGCTCCTCATTGTCTTCTTTCTCTTCCTCCACTGGACTGCCTCCCTGGACCTGATCTGCTTGTCTCGTCAATTCTTCCTCTATGAGGGTTTGAAACCTCTTTTGACTAGCCTGTTGCTTGTTTGTCTGAGGTAGTTTCGGTCCCTTTTGCTCCCTTTTCCTTTCTGGACCACCTTGTGAAAGCTTTATGAATCTTTCATGGTGTTAGTTTTACTTATGTTTCTTGTTTTACTAAGAGGGCAATCTCTGAATAGGTGACCATGCTCATGGCATTTACGACATCTGAAAGGGATGTGTTCATAATCCATTGTTTGTACCCATTCTTCATCCAATACTTCCAATATTACCTCATCTGGCAAGGCTCCAGAGAGGTCCATCTCCACACATATCCTTGCAAAGGATGTGTATTTTCCTTTTCTAATGGCCTCAGAGGCTTTGACAAAATGCCCTAGCTTATTTCCTATGGCAGATAAGGATTCCAGTTGCCAATAATCCAAAGGTAAAGAGTAGAGTCTTACCTAGATCAGGACTGAGGTGAAAGTTTCGCGTTCTGGGACAAAATTCATCACCCACAGTCACATATATAGGCCTGCAGCTACATAAAAGTAGGGTCCTCCTTCAAACACTCTGTCCTTGTCTTCAATGTTTGCAAAAACTACAGTAAAGAATCCTTTTGATCCCAAGTGAAGGTCTATGTTGCCTTTTAGTTTCCAGTTGTATTTTCTCCATGTTTGTAAAGCTTTTTCAGTGGGCCATAAGCCCATGAATTTACAAATTATTGCATACGTCTGCATGTGGTCCCTATGTGCCCGCAGCGCAGGGTCATTCAACACTACTTGGGGCGCGATTGAGGTTTTGGGCTTGCATGGTCCCTTTGGTGCATTTCCTTTTATATTCTGTTCTTTGTCTTCTTCCTCATTGTCTTTAGTGTAGTTGCTTTCCCTGGTTTTGGCGCCATTCTGCCCCTCTTCTTTATCTCTCTTCCTTACATCTTCAGAAGGATCTCTGTCCTCCTCAACTGGTTTCTTGCCTCTGCCAGCCACTATCTGCTTAAAGGAGGGAGTGGAGCTCCCTCCCTTGCATCCCTCCATGTAGAACCAGCTCTGAATCTCGCAACCCTATCTCACCGGCTCGTGCGCTCCTCCCTTTGTAAAATTTCCATTTTTAATTTGGATTTTCCGCAAGCTCCATAATTTCATCTCAAACAGCTCATCATGGAATTTTCGCTATAATTTGTTTCCTACGAACGCTCAACAATAAGACCTCAAATCTTATTACTGAACCATATTTCAAATCTTTCCTTTGTTGAAAACTTTCTAATACCACCAAATCCAAACTATGTTTAGTTTCAAAGAATAGAAAAAGCGAGTGGCAAAAGCAAAGCTTGATATAGTAAGGTAGGTTCTTATGTAGGTGAAGCAGTGGAAAGCCAAGGCAGTGACAGGTGTTCATTTGGCAAAAGTGATGGTTTAAGAAGGTTGAAACAATAAAGTATGTTAATTAGGTGTGTACACATCTGACACCTTTACAAAATAAGTAGCAAGAAAGATGATAAATTTTTTATTTATAAAAAATAACCATTATTATGAAATAGTGTATCTTTGTTTCAACTTAATTTATTTCTCACCATTCTTAATCGAACGTAAACTTTGAATATACACTAAAACTATGAAAATCCTAATATAATATTTAAATATGCACTTAAAAATGTAAGAGGCAGAAACATTAAAAATGCATGAGTTTTTGGAAATGTATATTCTTTTTAAACTTGGGATAAAAGCAACGAAGTGGCAATAAGACTTCAAATCTTATTTCCCAATCATATTTCAAATAAATAATTTTCTATTCATTATATAAACATACAAATTATTTTATTTTGTTAAAACTTGGGTAAATATATAACTTCTATATTCAAGATCCGAGGTCAAGGATTGCTATAATCCCTGCGCGATCGAAGGTATGGACGTGTGTTGTTTTGAATCTCATTACCTATTTTGAACTTACCAACATTGTCCATATATTATTTTCTCACAATATTACCTACTAACTAAACACATGTAATGACTCCAAGACCCTTTCCTTTATTTAATATAAAATTAAAAAAAAAAATTATAAACATTTCTTTTGCTGAGTGGCCCGAGCCCGCCCAACCTTTGATTTATATGACGCCAAAAAAATAATCTCGATCGTATTTGTCACAATATATCTTGTCGGGTATAATAATTGGAAGTCGAATTTGTTTGACTTGGATCACATACATTACGCCTTTGTTGGAGGCAGCTAAGATAGTGTAAGATTCTGATTTTGATTTGCATCGAATTAAAAGGATTTTTGATAGTTTGGGATGACTATTTAGAATTTCTTTTTACCACAACTAGGTCGGAATTTATTCTTGAAATTTATTAAAAAAATGAATTAGTACATGATTGGACTTTATACCCGGTACTATTTATTCGAAAATTACATGTAAGAATACTAGGTTTCAAAAAAGACAATCCAATAAAGTATGATTGATTTTGATGTGCAATAAAGTAAAGAATATCTGGTAACACTTGGCTTTTGAAAAATTGAGCAAGATTTTTTCAGTGAGTAAGAAAAAATCGTTGGTTTTATTAAATAGTGTACACTAGTATATCTGGTTTATTTGGACACTGTTACATATATGTGAGTAATTTATATAGAAAATGCAATTATGTACAAAATAGCATATCAATTTTAGTGTGGGCTTAAACCGTGCCCACGGATTTATATTGCTTGATGTATAAGCTAAAAAAAACAACAAATAAAAAAATAAAAAATTGAGTAGAATCGTCTATACACACATAAGGTAAGAGCATATTTAAAAATAGTGAAACAGTGAGAAATGTGATACCACATAGAAGTTAAAATATAACAATATTGGATAATACTAACATAAAACCATTGTCAGGGGAATGGCAAATATCCAGCACCTATGGAGCAATCATCCATCTCGAGATTAATATGTAAACAGTGGGAAATGTGATACCACATAGAAGTTAAAACATAACAATATTGGATAATACTAACATAAAACCATTGTCAGGGGAATGGCAAATATCCAGCACCTATGGAGCAACCATCCACCTCGAGATTGATATGTAATCCAACATTGGAAGCCAAAAGTCTCATCTTAGACATGGCACCAACAATAGTGTTGTGCTCTATGTGTAATTGCAGAATGGTGACCCCAGAAGAGTGTCATGGAAATGAATGATGTTCCGAAGCCAGCATATAAATGTGGGTGGGAAATTGTAGAGATTCCCAATACATGATTGATGATGGCTTGGGAGTCTCCATAAATACTCAAATTTTGTATATCCAAAAAACAAGCAAGCTAGAGTAAACCCCAAAGTGCACCCCAAAATGCAATTGCCTTAACCTTCATATTAATTCCTTTACCCCTCCCGAATAGATCCAATATTGTTGGTTTTTTTCAATGCAAATCCATACCCCGTATCCACATCTCCCTATTCATCACCATCGAAAAAACCTGCTGGAAAAAATATATCCAAACCAATTATTCTATGTGAAGTCGATAATGGCAGAAATCTCATCCATACAAATATTTTATTAATAATTTGTTAAACATTATGGTTTTTGTCCTATCTAAAAGTTTTAATTAAAAAAACAATATAATATTATGAGGATTTTAAAAAATATATTAAAATTATCTTAAAAAAATTATATTTTTAGAATATATTTCTAATAATGATATTGGAAAATAAAAAGTATTGAATAATTTTACTTGCACGGAGATGTAATAGAAATGTTACTTTGAATCATTTGTAAACCATTTAAAATTTAATGCTTTTAATTAAATTATAGTAAAAATTACTAAAATAAATTTAATGTCTAAAATTTTAAAACATATTTAAAAATTTTAAACCATTTCAAATCTTACTTATTAAACAACGCTTTCCCTCTATTTAATATAATTTTATTTTAAATATTTTAAATCATATTAAAAACTATGGCAGCTTATGACGCTTTGTCTACTATTTATGTAGGCTAATGTCCAACTATTTTATATTCGGGGAAGTTTGGAGAATTTGGTTAAACTAATTTATTATCATTATTTTAAAATGTAGGTTTTGCTTAGCTATTTAAATAATTTGTTTAATTAAATTATTTAGTAGAATTTGTTTCATATTATTATTATATTTTAAAAATTTGAGTGGTGTATATATATAAATGTATTTAGTGTTTTGGATTTAAATGTATTAAATTTACAAATCAAATTTGTAAGTAAATTTGGAAAAAAAAGCTAGCCAAATGATTATTTATTTATTCATTTTTAGTTAGCTATCATATCAATCAGTAATGATGACAATGATCACTGATTGTGATATGCTAATGCAGGTTAACTCATTACCATTATTAAACCTGGAATTACCAAGGTGGCATCTAAGAGAGATGCTTTCACTCCTACCAAGTGACTCTTGGTCTTATGGCCATTAATATGTTTCTTACATCAAGGAAAACAAACTCTTACCCAAGGAAAAACAATTTCGGCCTTTGGAGTTTTGGTGTTTGGAATTGATTTGCAGGGAGTCCCATCTGTGTTCAAATCTCTGGAGGCATCACCCATATGCCATAGTGTAGGAAAATACAAGCAATATGAATGCAAGTCCCATCACCAAATCCGACCTATGGAGTTTTGGTATTTAGAATCGATTTGCAAGTAGTCCCACCCGTGTTCAAATCTCTGGGGGCATGACCCATATGCCTATATTTTGGTGTTCAAATCTCTAGGGGCATGACCCATATGCCTATATTTTGGTGTATCAATTTGCAAGGTATTTGGAATCTGTGTTCAAATCTCTGGAGGCATCACCCATATCCCATACTCGTGTTCAAATCTCTGGAGGCATCTCTCTGGAGGCATCACCCATATGCCTGTAGTGTAGGAAGATACAAGCAATATGTATGCAAGTCCCATCACCAACTTTGAAGATACAAGCAATATGTATGCAAGTCCCATCACTAACTTTGAAGGCAATCAAGATACAAGCAATATGTATGCAAGTCCCATCACCAACTTTGAAGATACAAGCAATATGTATGCAAGTCCCATCACCAACTTTGAAGGCAATCCCACCCATACTCGTGTTCAAATCTCTGGAGGCATCTCCCATATGCCGACATTGCCAAACCAACAAGGAGGACATTCATCTCTTCAAATGCAAAACCACATCACATGGAATTATGCCGGTATTGTTGGACCACATCACATGGAATTATGCCGGTATTGCCAAACCAACAATGAGGACAATCATCTCTTCAAATGCAAAACCACGTCACATGGAACCAACAATGAGGACAATCATCTCTTCAAATGCAAAACCACGTCACATGGAATTATGCCGGTATTGCCAAACCAACAATGAGGACAATCATCTCTTCAAATGCAAAACCACGTCACATGGAATGACCAACTGATAGTCCCTAAAAACACTAATTTTCACACCTATCAAATAACTAAGTCTTAGTTTGTTAACATGTTTCCTTATGTACAGGTAGTCCCACCGTCTTCAAAGTGTTTGGAATCGATTTGAAGGTAGTCCCACCGATGTTCAAAGTGTTTGGAATCAATTTGCAGGTAGTCCCACCTGTACCCGTGTTCAAATCTCTAGAGGCATCACCCATATGCCAGTATTGCCAAACCAACAATGAGGACAATCATCTCTTCAAATACAAAACCACATTACATGGAATGACCTTCTCATAATCCCTAAAAAAAACTAATTTTCACACCTCAAATAACTTTAAATCTTAATCTATTAATGTCCAAAAAAATACAACTTATCCAAACATAAACCATTTCAAAACCTACTTTAAAACCATCAAAATATAGCTTGACCACTAGTTTTAAAACAACCAAAAATTTATTAAAACACTACTTTAAAACCACCAAAAATTTATCGATGGAAAAGGACCATAAATAAAACCATAAATACATTAAAAAAAAATCCCACTTACTACGCCACTACCGTGGGAATCGTTACTTACTACGCCACTACCGTGGGAATCGTTTGAAAAGTAAGGACATAAAAAGTTAGTAAACGCAATCAACGCTGCAATTATGTTTGTCATTCACATAGACTTTAAATATACAGCCACACAGAGAGCCAGGAACTCTGAAGAAATGTTTTCGACTTCACAGAGAGGTCACCCAGAGGCAAAAAGGCCGAGAAATCATATCTAGAGAACACTTTCAATTTCCTTAGAAGTAGAAAACAGTTTATTCGAATCCTACTCCTTTCAATCTAGATCACCGGACTACTTTTTTAAAAATGGGTGTAACTGTGGACAAATTTCGTTACGGGAAGTGGAGCAGTTGGATAGCGTCAGTCGGTGTCCTCTTGAGTTTATTGGCTCTAATAACTGCTCAACCAGGTATGTACTAATGGAACCTAAGTTCACCGATGCCAGGAATATTGTAATGTTTCTGTTCTCTTTACCTATCAGTATCGGCATGTGATTTCTTGATGTTTTATAACACTCGTGGAGTTTCTGGTTGAATAGTCATTTGATATCTTCTTGTTTTCAATCGTTATATTTGGTTGACAAGATTTATTTTATTAAGAAATTTCTGTTCGCGTGGAAGGATTTTTGAGTATCGATTGCGGAGGGAAAACAAATCAAAGTGGAGAAAAAAACATAAGATGGGTCACTGATGCTAATTATATAGACGTAGGTCAGACAGCAGACATCAGGGACGCCTATGATTACAGTGGCGGTTCCTACTTGGATACTTTACGGTTTTTCCCA
>APFE030839023.1:53760-91819 GCA_000404065.3 Pinus taeda
CAACTAGGTCGGAATTTATTCTTGAAATTTATTAAAAAAATGAATTAGTACATGATTGGACTTTATACCCGGTACTATTTATTCGAAAATTACATGTAAGAATACTAGGTTTCAAAAAAGACAATCCAATAAAGTATGATTGATTTTGATGTGCAATAAAGTAAAGAATATCTGGTAACACTTGGCTTTTGAAAAATTGAGCAAGATTTTTTCAGTGAGTAAGAAAAAATCGTTGGTTTTATTAAATAGTGTACACTAGTATATCTGGTTTATTTGGACACTGTTACATATATGTGAGTAATTTATATAGAAAATGCAATTATGTACAAAATAGCATATCAATTTTAGTGTGGGCTTAAACCGTGCCCACGGATTTATATTGCTTGATGTATAAGCTAAAAAAAACAACAAATAAAAAAATAAAAAATTGAGTAGAATCGTCTATACACACATAAGGTAAGAGCATATTTAAAAATAGTGAAACAGTGAGAAATGTGATACCACATAGAAGTTAAAATATAACAATATTGGATAATACTAACATAAAACCATTGTCAGGGGAATGGCAAATATCCAGCACCTATGGAGCAATCATCCATCTCGAGATTAATATGTAAACAGTGGGAAATGTGATACCACATAGAAGTTAAAACATAACAATATTGGATAATACTAACATAAAACCATTGTCAGGGGAATGGCAAATATCCAGCACCTATGGAGCAACCATCCACCTCGAGATTGATATGTAATCCAACATTGGAAGCCAAAAGTCTCATCTTAGACATGGCACCAACAATAGTGTTGTGCTCTATGTGTAATTGCAGAATGGTGACCCCAGAAGAGTGTCATGGAAATGAATGATGTTCCGAAGCCAGCATATAAATGTGGGTGGGAAATTGTAGAGATTCCCAATACATGATTGATGATGGCTTGGGAGTCTCCATAAATACTCAAATTTTGTATATCCAAAAAACAAGCAAGCTAGAGTAAACCCCAAAGTGCACCCCAAAATGCAATTGCCTTAACCTTCATATTAATTCCTTTACCCCTCCCGAATAGATCCAATATTGTTGGTTTTTTTCAATGCAAATCCATACCCCGTATCCACATCTCCCTATTCATCACCATCGAAAAAACCTGCTGGAAAAAATATATCCAAACCAATTATTCTATGTGAAGTCGATAATGGCAGAAATCTCATCCATACAAATATTTTATTAATAATTTGTTAAACATTATGGTTTTTGTCCTATCTAAAAGTTTTAATTAAAAAAACAATATAATATTATGAGGATTTTAAAAAATATATTAAAATATCTTTAAAAACAATATATTTTAAAATTTCTAAAAAGATATTGAAATAAAAATAGTTATGAATAATTTTAACTGCACGAGATGTAATAGAATTTACTTTGAATCATTTGTAAAAACCATTTTAAAATTTAATGCTTTTAATTAATATATAGTAAAAATTAACATTAATTAAAATTTATGTCTAAAATTTTAACATATTTAAAATTTAACCCATTCAAAATCTTTACTTCCATTTAAAAACGCTTCTCTATTTATAAAATTTATTTTAAATATTTAAATCATATTAACAAACTTATGCCAGCTTATGACGCTTTGTCTAACAATTTATGTAGCGGCTATGTCCAACTATTTATATCGGGAGTTGGAGTCTTTGTTCAATAATTTATTAATCAATATTTTAAGTAGTTTTCTTAGCTATAAAAATTTGTTTAATTAAATTATTAGTAGAATTGTTAACTGATAATTTTATTATTATTTAAAATTTCAGTGTTGTATATATAAATGTATTTAGTGTTTTGGATTTAAATGTATTAAATTTACAAATCAAATTTGTAAGTAAATTTGGAAAAAAAAGCTAGCCAAATGATTATTTATTTATTCATTTTTAGTTAGCTATCATATCAATCAGTAATGATGACAATGATCACTGATTGTGATATGCTAATGCAGGTTAACTCATTACCATTATTAAACCTGGAATTACCAAGGTGGCATCTAAGAGAGATGCTTTCACTCCTACCAAGTGACTCTTGGTCTTATGGCCATTAATATGTTTCTTACATCAAGGAAAACAAACTCTTACCCAAGGAAAAACAATTTCGGCCTTTGGAGTTTTGGTGTTTGGAATTGATTTGCAGGGAGTCCCATCTGTGTTCAAATCTCTGGAGGCATCACCCATATGCCATAGTGTAGGAAAATACAAGCAATATGAATGCAAGTCCCATCACCAAATCCGACCTATGGAGTTTTGGTATTTAGAATCGATTTGCAAGTAGTCCCACCCGTGTTCAAATCTCTGGGGGCATGACCCATATGCCTATATTTTGGTGTTCAAATCTCTAGGGGCATGACCCATATGCCTATATTTTGGTGTATCAATTTGCAAGGTATTTGGAATCTGTGTTCAAATCTCTGGAGGCATCACCCATATCCCATACTCGTGTTCAAATCTCTGGAGGCATCTCTCTGGAGGCATCACCCATATGCCTGTAGTGTAGGAAGATACAAGCAATATGTATGCAAGTCCCATCACCAACTTTGAAGATACAAGCAATATGTATGCAAGTCCCATCACTAACTTTGAAGGCAATCAAGATACAAGCAATATGTATGCAAGTCCCATCACCAACTTTGAAGATACAAGCAATATGTATGCAAGTCCCATCACCAACTTTGAAGGCAATCCCACCCATACTCGTGTTCAAATCTCTGGAGGCATCTCCCATATGCCGACATTGCCAAACCAACAAGGAGGACATTCATCTCTTCAAATGCAAAACCACATCACATGGAATTATGCCGGTATTGTTGGACCACATCACATGGAATTATGCCGGTATTGCCAAACCAACAATGAGGACAATCATCTCTTCAAATGCAAAACCACGTCACATGGAACCAACAATGAGGACAATCATCTCTTCAAATGCAAAACCACGTCACATGGAATTATGCCGGTATTGCCAAACCAACAATGAGGACAATCATCTCTTCAAATGCAAAACCACGTCACATGGAATGACCAACTGATAGTCCCTAAAAACACTAATTTTCACACCTATCAAATAACTAAGTCTTAGTTTGTTAACATGTTTCCTTATGTACAGGTAGTCCCACCGTCTTCAAAGTGTTTGGAATCGATTTGAAGGTAGTCCCACCGATGTTCAAAGTGTTTGGAATCAATTTGCAGGTAGTCCCACCTGTACCCGTGTTCAAATCTCTAGAGGCATCACCCATATGCCAGTATTGCCAAACCAACAATGAGGACAATCATCTCTTCAAATACAAAACCACATTACATGGAATGACCTTCTCATAATCCCTAAAAAAAACTAATTTTCACACCTCAAATAACTTTAAATCTTAATCTATTAATGTCCAAAAAAATACAACTTATCCAAACATAAACCATTTCAAAACCTACTTTAAAACCATCAAAATATAGCTTGACCACTAGTTTTAAAACAACCAAAAATTTATTAAAACACTACTTTAAAACCACCAAAAATTTATCGATGGAAAAGGACCATAAATAAAACCATAAATACATTAAAAAAAAATCCCACTTACTACGCCACTACCGTGGGAATCGTTACTTACTACGCCACTACCGTGGGAATCGTTTGAAAAGTAAGGACATAAAAAGTTAGTAAACGCAATCAACGCTGCAATTATGTTTGTCATTCACATAGACTTTAAATATACAGCCACACAGAGAGCCAGGAACTCTGAAGAAATGTTTTCGACTTCACAGAGAGGTCACCCAGAGGCAAAAAGGCCGAGAAATCATATCTAGAGAACACTTTCAATTTCCTTAGAAGTAGAAAACAGTTTATTCGAATCCTACTCCTTTCAATCTAGATCACCGGACTACTTTTTTAAAAATGGGTGTAACTGTGGACAAATTTCGTTACGGGAAGTGGAGCAGTTGGATAGCGTCAGTCGGTGTCCTCTTGAGTTTATTGGCTCTAATAACTGCTCAACCAGGTATGTACTAATGGAACCTAAGTTCACCGATGCCAGGAATATTGTAATGTTTCTGTTCTCTTTACCTATCAGTATCGGCATGTGATTTCTTGATGTTTTATAACACTCGTGGAGTTTCTGGTTGAATAGTCATTTGATATCTTCTTGTTTTCAATCGTTATATTTGGTTGACAAGATTTATTTTATTAAGAAATTTCTGTTCGCGTGGAAGGATTTTTGAGTATCGATTGCGGAGGGAAAACAAATCAAAGTGGAGAAAAAAACATAAGATGGGTCACTGATGCTAATTATATAGACGTAGGTCAGACAGCAGACATCAGGGACGCCTATGATTACAGTGGCGGTTCCTACTTGGATACTTTACGGTTTTTCCCAAAGCCTCTCAAAAAGTCTTGCTATCAGTTGCCTGTGACCCCTAATGTGCCTTACCTCTTAAGATTATGGTTTATGTTTGGAAATTACAGTGGATCCCAAAAATTTCCAAGCTTTGCTT
Organism: Pinus taeda; assembly: GCA_000404065.3. NCBI lineage: Eukaryota > Viridiplantae > Streptophyta > Pinopsida > Pinales > Pinaceae > Pinus > Pinus taeda. The sequence continues at coordinate 58,277 of APFE030839023.1, forward strand.
TCTCTATTGAGACAACTGGTATGTTAGCTATAGGAAATGTAACGATCTCAAAGCAAGATATACCACTTTACAAAGAAAGAATATTGGTTAGTTCTGGCACAGTGCTGTACATATGTTTGATCAGAACCTCGGAAGCTGATGATCCCTTTATCTCTGCTATCGAATTGAGGACCCTCCAAGCTGGCATGTATGAACAGGCTAAGCCAGGAACAATGTTGATTTCAGTATGGAGATATGATGTCGGTGGAAGTTTCATGCTTAGGTGAGTTTACTTTAGAAATATAGGTAACAAGTATTGGTTATGATATTTTTTTTAATGGAAATCTGAGAGTCATATTTTAATGGCTTTTTATGTGTAATAAAACAGGTATCCTGAAGACAAGTTCGACCGGATCTGGAAATATAGCTCAGATTTGATTGTTTCTAATTCTATTTCTCTACAGTTTGTAAGTTGTGATGACCCCATTTCAACAAACAATACCAAGGAACTTCCTCCACCTGCTGTGATGCAAACGGCGGCAGTTATCATGGATAATGGTTTTAAATTCACTGTAGGACCGACCAATGGTCACAAATTACTACTGTTGTTATATTTTGCAGAGATCGAGAAGCTAAATATGTCTGAACACAGATCCTTTTCCGTGAGAATAAATGGTAAAAATCGGTCTGAAACCATTACTTCTCTGAGCAATAATTCTACCCTGGAGCGAACATTCATATCCAACCAAGCAGAGGACTTCAACTTTGCCTTGGTGAGCACTAGTGACGCTACCAGTGGTCCTATCATCAACGCTTTTGAGACTTACAAAATAATTGACACCCAACCGGCAACATATGCACAAGATCGTAAGTTACCTCGCTAATGTTTTGTGACTGAAATTGTAGATATTCTGATTAAATTGCTAACCAAGTATCTTTTACAATGCAGTCAAAGCTCTTGAGGCTATCAAAAGCAGGTTTGGCGTGAAAGATTGGATTTCTGATCCTTGCTTTTTGATCCAGTGGAATGGAATTGTGTGTGAAAGCAGCACTTACCCCATAAGAATTTCGGAAATGTAAGTTTAATTATTCCATTCGTTTACAGTTGAAATCATAAAACTGATGAGACTTATAAGTGAAATTAATTTTGTTTTTACGAAAATCGTATTGTTACCAGTGATTTGTCAGGAAAGAATCTTACAGGATTGGTGCCCGACGATATTAGACAGTTGACGGCATTAGTTAAAGTGTAAGAAAAACTGAACTGTTTTAGCTAAAATGTAAGCCAAATTTGAGGAATTCTTGATTAGACTTCTGAAGGGGAACATAGTTTATGCTTGGATATTGTTATCAGATAATACTATTCAGCATTTACTCATTTGTGTTGAATTTAGCAGGTCGCTCTACAATAATCATTTGATAGGGCAATTGCCAAATTTATCCAGTTTAACCATGTTGGAGAGATTGTAAGTTTCTTTTCAACATTCAATTTTCACTTTGTCTGTTTTTAATGAGCATATGCATTTTCATAGAACTAAAATTTACTCTGCTAAATTTGTAGGTATCTACAAAACAACAACCTGAGCGGTACTCTTCCGTCCTGGCTATGTGAACTAAAAAACCTAAAAGAATTGTCGGTCTTCCTCTTTCCTCCATGTCTACTTTCTTCTCCTTCTTTTTTTGTCATAATTATTGCTCAATTAAATGGAATTAACTTATAAACACCGCTGTATTTACTTTCACAGGAATATAGAGAATAATAATTTCAGTGGTGTAATACCTGTCCAACTTCTCAATGGATCATTGAAATTTAGGTAATCGTATTCTATTTTATACTCCTTATGTTTTGACATAAATCTCATTCGAGATTCGTAATTTTTTTTCATAATGATCAATCCAGTTTAGGTTCTAGTTACTTTTACTGGACAAATTCATGGAAAATGTCTATCTTTGGTCTGCTACAGTTACTGTGGAAACCCCCACTTACCTATGCATGAGGGGAAATGCACCCTGCATACTACAAAGAAGAATAAATTGAAGGTTATTCTCGGAATAACACTAGGCGGAATATTAATCATCGCTTTAGCGCTAATAGTAGCTATTATTATGTATCGCAATAAATTTGGGCGAAAAGAACAAGGTGTTGACAGCAGAAGAAGTAGACTGGGAATGGAACCTAGATCTTACTTGTACCAAGGTTAGTATATATATATGTGAAATGATGCATAGTGGTAGTCTTCTCTGTAAATGAAAATATTTTATATTGGCTTTGAATGATCTTTTTTGTCCTTTGACTCTCACTTACTTTATTTTCCCTGAATGGATTGCAGACTACTCAATGGTTACCGTGCCAAATTCAACAAAATCCCGTTCCTTCACTCTAGATGAGATGATAGAGGCCACACAAGGCTTTAGCCAGGAGATCGGACGAGGAGGTTTCGGAGCGGTGTTTTTAGGTAAATTGCCCGAAGGAAAATACATAGCCGTCAAATTGCTCTCACAGTTCTCCCAACAAGGAGTTCAAGAATTCTTGAATGAGGTGATTCTCAGATATATTTTCAACTATATAATACAGTTCATTGGAATGATCTAATAAGGGTCAATTTGGATCCAATGTAACAATGTCTAATCTCATAGTTTTGGCTCTGCCCATGAGTATTATAGATATAGTAACACTCTGATTTTAATGGACGAACAGGTTGATCTTCTTTCCAAAATCCATCATAAGAACTTGGTATCTTTACTGGGATATTGTAACGAATCAAGAGAAATTATGCTTATCTACGACTACATGTCAGAAGGGTCTTTAAGGGATCATCTTTCTGGTAAATTATATTTTCTTCACCTTTGCCATTAATTCAATTTATCTGATTGTAAATATGAGATGTTTATTTAAATCACTGGAATTGCTGAGAATTATGTTTATTTATATTGTTTATTGGATATAGAATAAATAGTGATAGATGTATTGTTAAGATATTTGATGATGTAAAAATCACCCATTTAAAATTAGATGGGCAAAAATCTAACTAATATGGCCCAGACCTAGTACCATCCTATAATTATAATAGGATGGTACCCTGACTCACTATTTCTCAAACCAAAAATATTAAACATACAATGATCTCAAAACTCAGGACATAAACAAAAAAAATATTATTTAAATCAATATAATAGTTACCATAACCAACACAAATTTACTTCTTTGATTTTCTTTTACAGGTCCTAACGCACATCATTCCAAACTAAATTGGAGAGCCAGACTCAAAATAACTTTAGATGCAGCTCAAGGTAACTCGCTTAATTACTTTGGATGTGCATGAAACGTTTTATAATCTTAATTGAGTATCGATTACAGTAAATATAGGAGTAAATTTTTAGGTTTTCGTTAATATTACATAGGACAAATAATCCGTAACCACGTATCTCACGTTACTCACCTGTGGTTTGTACTCAAGGACTGGAATACCTGCACGTTGGTTGCACCCCCAAAATAATTCACAGGGATATCAAGACCGCCAACATCCTGTTAGACAGCGATTTGAATGGAAAACTAGGCGATTTAGGTCTTTCCAAGATGACAACTGATGGGGAGGCTACTCATGTTACCACTGCCGTAAAAGCAACTGCAGGATACCTGGATCCAGAGTATGTCAGACATAATAACTTGCAAGTCATTATTAAAAGCAGAGATAATTTTATTTTGCTTTTCCGTGGTACTTATCAACTTTTTGGTGGGGGCACTTGACAGGTATTTCAACACTCAAATGTTGACGGAGAAGAGTGATGTGTACAGTTTTGGAGTGGTGTTGCTGGAGATCATATGTGGTAGACAACCCATAGATCTAAAACTACCTGTAGCAGAAGTGAACATCGTTAGATGGGTAAGTATTCTCCTCTGTAAAGATGGTTGCCATCAAAAAAATATTTAAAGCCATTAACAATAGAATACGTTGTAGATTTGTAGTGGATCTTCTCCAGGATTAACAGTATTTTTGGGCATATTTTATAGGTGAAGCCGTATGTAGTGGAGAATGATAATCCTAGCAGAATATCAGAAATCATTGACAAGAGGTTGGGTGGAGATTACGACATGACATCTATCACTAGTGTTGCCAAAGTAGCGATGAGATGTGTTCACGCTGAACCGTGGTCCAGGCCGAACGTGAGTGAGATAGTGGCAGAGCTGAAAGAGGCTATCAAACATGAGGATCATCGTGCTTCTGTTTCAATTTCAGGGGAAGCTGGTATTCAAAGTAGCGATTTGTCGTCGGGGCCAGTCTCTTTATCCATGGATTTGACCGCACACGGAGGGATGGAGTGGAGTGACAACTCCACTATTTCTCAATTGGGAAGGTAGGTTGGCGCGTCGCTGATATGGATTGAAGGGAAGTTGGCCAAGAAGTCAAACCTACAGGTACTAGTGATGGCATGATTTACATTATGGTTTTATGTCGTGCATTTGACATAATTGTATCGCACGCATCTGAAAAAACTGGTGAAACTTATATTCTTTATATGCTGAAGAGGTGGAACTTTTCTGTCTCTGCGTTGAAGAAAACGCAAACTGTAACCATCTCGTCAAATCTTCCGGTGATACGTGGATGTATATACACGATCATACATTTTGCTGAATAAAATCTGAAAATGTATATACACTTTTCTTTTAGTAGTATATTGTGTTATATATCATGTCTAAAATTAATCTTTATCAAATAGGTATTATGTATTGTCAATTTTTCATATCAGTTTTGAGAATTTATCACATTAATTTTTTACAAATTTTTCAGGGTTAAAAATATTATATTATATTCATATGATTTATACCAGATTTGAAGTATATCTGGAATCAGAAAGTTTACTGTATAATGTTTGTATTAATGGACATGTCCCGTCGCGACCCGGTGACCAATTTAACTTTATCGATATCAACGAAAAAATCATTAATCATGATTAACATCTCCATTTTCTACATTATAATCGATTAAATGGTACATTCAAGTTGGCTATATACTAGCAATTGTCCCAAAAGGTACAAAGAGAGGCCGATAGGATTATTAAATTAGAATTGTTGAATTTCTCTAAAAGAGATATTGGTTCAAGTGAATTATTAGGCAGTATAAGAGGACCCCAAGTTTAAATATGGGCTACTAAAATGCTCTTATAAGCTCGCACTCTTTTGAAACTGATTACCCATAAATTAACCACAACACTCAAAATAAACAGATCTAAACCAACGAATATGATGATACTGGTGTGACTTAAACCCTGGAACTGCCAAAATCATGGATTCTAATAATTATAAGAAGTTACATTTTTTTAAGCCTAAAATTACCTTAAGTTAAAAAAAATGGATAAAGTCAACACATTCACAACCTCTCGCTTTGCAGCATGAAGAGCATTTCAAAAAATTTTAAGAATTAAATAAGGTAAGATAGAATAATCTGAAAATACCATGAAATGGAATGGAATGCAAATAAAGACTCGTCCATATTGCCGTGTAAAGCCTTACCCTTTACTTCTTTATAGACTTGAGCTTCACCCCAAGAATACGAGAGGAGCAAATTCTTCACCATTTGTTTTCACATCATCGTCCTGTAGCAAACAACGCTGTTTCATTTAACATCAAACATGTGACCCCAGTAGTACAGCATTATCGTCTCTCTTTTGCCAGAAGGAAAACAGTGAAACGAGATATTCACAGCTTAACCAGGGATGGCAATAAATTTACATATTTTATCAGCATAAAATTACGGAGTGTTGAAGAGTCCGATGGAGTAAACATGTTGACAATCTCTGGGTTTCTGAAATGTAGGGTGTTTCAAGAAGTTTTCACAAATTAAATTATGGTAAGACTGAATAAATTGGACAATGTCATGAAATAGAATGGAATGCAAAAAAAAATTCAGTGGTATTGCCCTAAATGAAGGGGACAGCAATGCAATGTAATGAATAACAAGAATCAAGTCGGAAGCATTGGGCTTCCCTGCTGTTTTGTTTTGTTCCTTACTTTCCACCACTCATACAATTGCGAAATCCACTCATACAATTGCGAAATTAAATTAAAAAAAAAATCAAGCTCTAAGAATCACAGCAGGCATGCATGAAGCCCAGCTCGTAAACTGAAACAATACCGGGTAATAATAGAAAGTGTCCCTTAACTTAAAAAATCTTAGAGCTTTATCCATTTGTAAATCTGGATATGAAGTTGGCTTTTTACAGCCTCATGCTTAAAAATCAATCATCCTTATAATGTGTAACCACTGTCTCTAAACTCGGCAATGAGTTACACCTGACCAAATAAATTATTTTTTATTTTTAATGACAACTCTTCCAAAAATATCAATATCTTCGTAGTCCATACTCTCTAACAGCTTACACCTCAACGACTTCATCTCAATTTCTTGGAGATCACTCACTTGATTGTAAATAAATTTCAAAATAATTAAAAAAATATTTATAAATTAACATTAAAATTATAACTAATAATAATTTAATTAAAATTTAACTTTAAAATTTGCCTATTAAAAAAAATTACAACTTAGTTACTATATATTCTTTATATAACTACTAATATAATTATTAAAACTTAACTTTAAAATTTGCAAATTAAGCTAATATATTTTTCAATTGATTGGCTTCTATATTCAAGAAGATGGCTAGGGTTTTAGAGTGCAGGGATGTTGCCGCAGTCGGCGAGGAATCCAGGTTTCTAAGCCCCAAATGCTCGACGCTGCAAGGGATCAAAGTTGCAAAACTATCTTCAGACCTTTCCCTCTCTCATGCCGTAGTCCTTACTGTCGCAGAAGGATTTGCCAAACCGGGGAGGGCTGCTTGACATGGCAAGAAGGATTTGCGGCCAGTCAAACTCCCGCCCCCATGCCGACCTTCCTCTGCTGTTCGTATTGGTTTTCTAGGGCAAATCATTGAGGAAGAGAAAGAATTCGGGAGAGAGCCCTGTGCGAATGTGAGGCTGTTGAAGGCTGGGAACTCCGGCGCGTTGTGTGCTCACGTGAATAGCCTTGGTCGCTCAGGCAAGCCGCTGCTCTCCAAAGGTGCGTTGTCCTGCTGCAGAATCCCAGGGATCAAGGGCCAGGACGGTGATCTCAAAAGGGGCATCGGTACTGGTGGATCCATCGCAACTGATCAGTAGCGACTCTACAGATCTGAAGCCCTATCCTGTGCAGCGGATTTGGGCTGGAGCGAATGCAACCCTCAGGAGAGGCTTTATCCTCCCCTTTTGCCTCAAGGGTGTCAAGAGATAGGAGACCTAAAAGCCTTTGGCCCGGTGTTGCCTCAGACAGCTTCTGAAAATTCCTCGACCACTCTGCAATGGGTATTCCCCTCAGATTTGGTGCAGAATCTCAAAGTAAATCTGGAACGTCGGTTCGGGATCCCCTCTGGCTTTCAGAGACTTATATTTCAAGGTAAACAACTCAATGATCTTCTTCCTCTCTCTTCTTACATCATAAAAAATAACATCTCTTTAGTATTTTCCCTTCGTTTGAGAGGAGGCGCTACAGGTCAATCTTCTTCTGCTCCTCCCTTCTCCTACAAAGTTGCAGCTAACTCGGGGATACCCAAAGCTGCAGTTAACTCTAAGATACCCATCTCCTCTGAAGCTCCCAAATCGAAGCCTTTTCTGGTTGACCGGTTAGAGGAGGTCCCCTTTGTTGAGATCTCCCACCCTGACGTTGCAACTGACATTCAAAAATATGCTGAAAGGGCCATCATTTGCAGATTTAATGGGCTTTGGCCTCGCTCCAAGGACCTTTATGACTGGATTCATAACAACTGGACTCACCATTGCAAGGTCTGCTTCTGCTCAAAAGGATATTTTATAGTTCTGTTCGACAGTCCTAAGCACTATGAAAAGGCCTTAGAAGAAGGTCCTTGGTTCATGGGTACAACAGGACTCTTCTTAACTCCATGGTTCTCAGATTTTGACCCAGCTTCTGCAGTCATCACAAAAGCCCCTGTATGGATCAGACTTCCAAACCTCCCACCTCACCTGTGGCATACAGTCGTCTATAGAAGAATAGGCAACACCTTGGGCAGTTTTTTAATGGGAGATTCCAGGCGAGAACAACAAGGCCTCTACACATATGCCAGAATATGTGTAGAGCTTGATCTAAGCAAGGGACTGCCAGAGCAAATCAATCTCAATATAAATGACTTTGTATGGACCCAGAGCCTGGATTACGAAAACACTGACTTCCGCTGCCGCCACTGTCACCTAACATGGCACTTGCAGAATTCCTGCCCATCGCTGCCTGCAAAATCGAAAAAGGGAAACTTTGCAAAAACCAAGCCCAAGCGTTGGTCCCCTTGTTCGCCGCCGCCAACAGTAAGCTCTGACTTCTCAAGCTCGGAAGATGAGGAGAGCGACTCAGAACAGGCTCAGGTGCCTCAAATGATGGATCCGCCCACAGATACTCCTGCGCACAATACTGTCACAACAATCTCCCAGAAACGTATCCATGAGACGTCCTCTTATGAATCAGAAAAGGAGATCCCCCTGATGGAGAATTCCAGTCTTCAAGTTGTTCTAGCTCATACTCCCCAGGATGGCTAGACAAAAGTCAATAAAAAGAAAGGGAAAAAACACCGTGCTAAGGATACTGCTCCTGTAGGGTAAAAGTTAGTTTGGCTCTCAAGTTATTTGTTGTAACTCCATGATTGGTTCACTCCTCTCGGGGACCGAGGTTGACAGCTTTATCATTTCCGGTCTGCCGGTTTCCTGTTTCTCATTATTGTATTATATTTTACTCAATAGAAATAGTTTAATTCAAAAATAAAAATAAAAAAATAAAAATAAAAATTAAAAAAAATTAATATATATATATATATATATATATATATATATTATGTATATAATAAAATATTTGCAAATTAAAGAAAATATACAGATTAATAACTATAAAAAAAACCATTAATATATATATTCATTATAATTAAAAGGAAATTATATTCTCTTTTGGAAAAAGGCCCATTTTATATATATAGATATTCATGATTCTGAAAACGACAAATTACAATATAAAAAATATCATTATATTTGTTATATTATATATAAAAGAAATCATTACTCAAAATATTTCTATTAAGATGACCTATAATTTCCCCATGATTTTTGTTCACATTTATAATATGAGAACATGGATATCTATATTTTATTAGAAATCCCCTTTAACCTTTCGTTGACGGAGTTTCTTTAAAACACCTTCACTCAACTTCAGGATTGGGCAACGTGACGAATAAAGATTCAGCAATGACATACACTGTGCAACACCATCTATCGACATTTAGTGATTCCAGCCTTGTCAGGTGGGCCAAATTGCTATGCTGTTCAACTTGGAACAACCTGTTGCTCTCAACTCTTTCAACGATACAATTGCCTTCATGCTCGGTAGACTCTCTGAACTCCTGCACTGTTGGAGGTTTGTCAAATTACCAAGGGACTCTGGCAGCCTCACCAAACATACACAATCAGACAGCTCGATGCTTTGGAGGTTTGTCAAATTACCGAGGGACTCTGGCAGCCTCACCAAACTTACACAATCAGACAGCTCCATGCTTTGGAGGTTTGTCAAATTACCGAGGGACTCTAACAACCTCTCAAACCTGAAGCACTCAGACAGAACCATGCTTGAGAGGTTCTTTAAGTTATCGAAGGACTCCGGCAACCTCTGCAAACTTCTGCACCCAAACATCTTGATGTGTTCGAGCTTCGTCAAGTTGCCGAAGGATTCTGACAGCCTTTCCAACAGCCAGCACCAAGACAGCTGCACGTGTTGAAGGTTCATCAAATTACCAAAAGAATCTGGTAGCGCCTTCAGGTTTTCGCATCTTTCAAACGCCAAAACCTTTAGACACCTCATCTAGCAAAATTTGAAAAGAAACATAGCTGAAGAAAATCCGTTCGAGGTGGGTCAGATGCCCTATGGATTTTGGAATCTTGCAGAGCTTACCAGAAACCTCCAACTCCCTCAACTGAATAGGTGCCTGCAACATGCGTTCAAACTGCTATTAAAAATGTTCAAGTGGATGATTGTCATCTAGGCATCTCTAACAAATCCTTCCGAGTCCATTGGTGCAATATTAACTACGAGAAACAAACAAACTCCAAATTAACTGCGATCTACCTCGCGCCAGTGCTTCGAATACTGTCCCATACACCTTCAAAACCCTTAAATTCTTCACTGGAATCCATGAAGGCAGGGAAGAATATGGTTAGTCATACCAAGAAAGCCAAAGGAGATTTGGGGAGTGCGCCCTTCTCAAAACGTGCTCCAAGAGATGCCCTCGAGTTTGAATAAGTTGCAAATGGGTGATACCAATACCAAGAAAACGATAACGTGTGTTTTGCAATCTATTGTGAAGATCCATCACGCGGTTCCCGAACAGGTCTCCACTCCTTTGGCACCATGAATCCGTATCATTATTAAGAAAGATTCTAATTCCCCGCACTTCGGTTACTCCCTGTCCATTCTCCATAAATGATAAAAAAATTTGACACTCTATACATACTTTAACATAAAAAATTTAAAAACAATAAATGATAACACTTACAGATGGTTGTTGCAGAAAATCATGAATGTTTTCTGCTGGATCTGAAAAACGGCGGGGCAATTCACCCCGCGCAATGTCTCGTCCCAAATCGCGGAGCTGATCATGCATCTATATACAATTAGCATTATCCACATCAATCAAACATTTGCTCTCTAGATTTTGAAACCCCAGCGAGCCTTTCCAGTACGGATCGTCCCATATTCCCACGCTGATGCAATATTTAAAAAAATATAATTGGCAGCAGAAACACACTTCAAATCAACAGTTAAAAGTGTCTTATTTAATCGAATGGAGCAAGGTAAAAAGGCTGACAATTGTTGATGCATAAGAAGGTTTATCGGCCTAATCTAACGGAGCAAGGTAAAAGTGTTGACAATTATTGATACATAAGAAAGCCTATTGGCCTAACTACTCAAAAGACAAAACATTTATATGCCTGCGAGAATGTACGTGTATAATAATAAGTCTTGAAATTTAAATTTCAAAATATCTCCATAAACTTCATTATTGTAGCAAGCCCTACACTCTGATGAAAAAAACAATTGAAGAGAACTAACCTGAACAAACCTTCAATTTACCAAATGAAAAATTCATTTAAAAAAATAATGTGCTGGTTCAAATTTGAAAAATAACTGTGCGATTCAATCAATTAACAAAAATTGAGGATCGACTAATTGCAATAGAGGGCTTTCAATGCATTATCCTCGTTGGCTAGCCGACGCATGGAAGAATACGTGATACAACACAAGCTTGGATAATCCAAATAATTGAGAGTGTGCGTGGTTAATTTGGTAACAAAATGCTCCATCATCGACGTTCCTGGAGGGTGCTGTGATAATGTCTCAACCAACTAACCGTTAACCAAATTGGTGGTCCAATTTGGTGGTAAAATTGTGTATTCCTAGCACTGAATTTCTGGTGTTGCATACAGTTTTCTGAAAGTTGGGATGACCACATCCACGCTTTCCTACACTGGAAGGATACATTATATTCGTACTCTCACATGTATTAGCATTTTTCAATACTGGTATTGCACGCCCAAGCATAAGTAGCAGGGGAATAGAGGGTTGCATCAAGTAGTAAGGATAACAAAGAATAGGAATGGAAGGATAAAGGAGATGAACATATAATTCCATCGGGCGAAAATCAAATGTTAGGCACAGAATAAGCGTTGAGAAGAGGAGAATGACACAACAACGGCTTGAACGACAATCAATCGCAGGTAGTGTTAAGTAACCCCTATGTCTATTAAATAACTCTTTTTATATTAATGAATTTCCTGCCAATTCTCAACACTAAAAGTAGTCCCCGTGAGACATTAACATTTGAAAATTAGAACCATAACAACCCATCATAATTCCAAATGTGATCGATTCCAAAGAACCCATCACAATTCCAAGGAAGGCAAGGCGAGTGATGAGGAGGCCGATGGGGAGGCGAGCGTTTGAGGAGGCCGGTGGACGAAAATGGAATAGGCGAGCCTATGAACCATTAATTAATTAAAAATTTATTAATTGACACATTAAACGAGGGGACTGCTCGGTGAAATCACAACCCTTGCTCTCAAGCATATTCCCTTAAGGCCTAATCCTATTCATTGATTTAAAATTTCACATGTTCACATCTACCCTGAGTTGAATTGAAATAGGTTAAGCTAATAAGCCTAATGACGATAGATATGAGGAGAGCTTCACCACGTAAACAGATGGTTATTGATAAATATTTTGGAAGATTATGGCAAAGTAACAACAACCAGAATGGACAACTTCGAAGATTTGGTTTGTTTTAAAAGTTGTCAAAACTTTTTTGTCCAAATATTGTTAGTAAATTTGGCGGAAAACGCTACCCTTGCAAATTTTACTCTCACAAGGTAAAACTCGAATTTTCAGTAAAATTTATTAAAAATAAAAATAATAACATTTTTAACAGGTAGAAATCTCTCTAATACGATGTATACGGGTTTCAGCGTAATATACCTTTGCATGCGGACGAAGAGTTCCAAGAATTATTGCTACATGAATACTCTGCATAGCTTCGTTCAAAATGAAGATCGTGCTTGGAAATAAATTTGGGTGGGGTGATCATCCACCTCACTGCTTAGTATTATGTAATGGTTTTTTTTATTCTTTTATAATAAATATTACACACCAAGCTTCCCATGTACAACTACTACACCTTCGAAACCGCCATACCCAACATTAATACATTTACAAACACAAATACAAAACTTTCCATTTCTAAACATTATTCAACTTTAAATCACACTCAGTCCAACATTCAAACGTTACGAGTGTGCACCGATGAGGGCCTTCTCAAACTAAGACGCTAACATTGTGGTTCACATATGATAACCAAGACAACTAAAGAATACAAAAAGATTCCTATTAGAGTCATAGCTAGAGAAGGGCCAAGGGCCTCACACTACAAAAAAGTTCAATAAACAACATTACAAGGCTCACCACAGCCAACATTTGAAAACATTTTACAATTTGATGAAACCTTCTTGATGGTTTCATAAACAATCTCGAGAGAACCCGTAAATCGCAAAGAGCAGGCAAGGTACGCCAAAACACAGAAAGATACCACGGTATCATTCAGTTTCCAACTTGCGAGTGAAGGATAAACAAGACTGTGTAAACCCTCCGAATTGATTCCTTTGGAAGCCGAGTTGTAACCGTGCTACTCTGCCTGCAATAAGAGGTAACTACCTTGTTAGGGTTTAAACCATTACAAGAAATCAAAGTAAATAACTCAAACTCGCCAGAGAGAGGTTACATGAGTCTACCATGAAGGGAACGACTCCTTTTCTTGAGAATAGTCACCGGGGAAGAGAAATCGAGGGTTTTCTTCCATAATCAAATACAGATTTCTTGGATAACCTGGAGCAAAGGAAAGGTTAACTACTACACCACATAATGAATGTAGTGGGATGACGCCATTATCGTCTCGGAGAACCAGTTTCACAAGGGTAACTTGCAGAGGTCCGTACCACTCACAGACAGGGAAAGGATGAATTCCGCCAGCAACAACACAACGGGTAGTTACCCTAACCCTACCTCAGTGAATCATAACCGTCAGATAAGCATCGTAGAGTTTCATCGCAGGATCGCTACGATTGGAAATGCAGAACTGCACAGAACCGCACAAGACCGCTTGCGGTTATGCCCGCCCGACGCCAAGTGTCAGCCCGAGAACGAAAGGGACGACGAAAGTCCCTTTCAAAAGAAGGCCTATCGGCCTAAAAATCCCTTTTGAAAAAGTTATATAGTTCTTAATAAGTACATCATGAGAGACCTAAATAAGGATAATATTTTATGATCTTATTCATGAGAAATTCGTCAATTATTATTATACTGTTATTGTTATTATTATAGTTATATATATATATATATATATATATATATATATATAAAACAAACTGAAAAACTAAATTGTAACCAAATTAATATTTACAATATTCTATATATTTTAATGAAGTTTTCCATCCCTTTTTCCGGTGGAAAAAACTAAATAATATATATAACTTGTTTTTATAAAAAAATATTAAAAAAAAATTGTTGGAAAATAAATTATTTTTTAAAATATAAAAGTAGTTTATTTTATTCTTAATACTCTATAAATATAATGCAAAATATTATGTCAACATTTTTAAATCTCTGTAAAATATTATGTCAACATTTTTAAATGTGTGTAATATATTGAATTTATATTAATACGTTTTTTTAAAGACGAAACGGTATTGTTTTAAAACATTCTGGTTTGAAAGTCATAGCCTTGTACACCATATACCAAAAAATCATTTTCTAAAATCCAAAATCTCTATGAAAAATTGACACGATTATCTCCTGGACTATTAATATCTACTATAAATTGATTTTCTCCATAGATCCACCAAAAAACACCAGAGGCACTGCATATTTACACAACATAAGAAAAAATATTAATTACTGGGCATATCACTATATATCTTCCATGTTTGGGGTGACTTGGATTTTTGGTTCTTCAAACTCGAGTTGTAGGAAGATGGCTTCCTATCCATCATCAGAGAAAAGGTTTCCCTCTTTAAATTCCTCAGAAGTTCCATGTTGCTCCATTATATCCTCATCTTCTCCAACACGAACCCCACCTGCATCAGCGTTTTCTGTTGGTGCTAAATTCGCAACCCGAAAGCTCATAATTTCATTAACCAGTTGCAAATGATCCATTTAACCTCCAAGAGGCCAATTCTCCACGATAAGAGCTCACATAACGCCTAAGACTCCATCAATATCGTTTCCACATGTCGAGAAATTAACTCGCTGAAAAATTCCAAGGCACCTGCCAGGCGAACCAACAAATTGTCGAGCTCTTCCCCACCATGGCCATTGTCACTCTCCATAATCATGAATTGGTACCAGACCCGATGGAAAATTTGACTAAGAATAGCCCTAATCCTTGAATTTACACTTTCACAAAGACATTGATGTTCAATAAATATTGACGAGAAAATCTTTCTTGATTCGAGACCTCTGTTGTTGCCATAAATGTCATCTAAAACCACAGGTACAGTTCGACTAGGGAAATTGGGAGACATAATGGCAAGGTTGTCGTCCCAAGCAAATTTTTAAAAGGGTGAGAGGATTCACGCATGCAAATTGCACTTGAGATACAAGATCGAATGTTTCCCACATTCGAGAGATTCTATTAACCATAACCACATAAACTCCATTTGTCTCCCACATTCGAGAGATTCTATTAACTATAACCACATAAACTCCATTTGTCCCAAGTCCAATGCAATATGACAAACGGTGCTTAAGTGTCTGCACTTGTAAAATCCTCTATGACATTTAGAGGTCGCCGCCATACTGCGGGATTAATGTTGATTCAAAATGATGCTTGTCCAGATTAAACGTTGAGACCTGACCTCTTAATCGTAATTTAATATTCATAAATGTTGGATGCAAAAAACCACCAATTTGGATCTTCATGGAATTACCTTTATTTGTAGGTTCCCTTCATAAATCTTTAAGGCACCTTGTTCTAATAAAGATCCCTGGTTGGATCCTCATGGAATTACCTTTATTTGTAGGTTCCCTTCATAAATCTTTAAGGTGCCTTGTTTTAATAAAAATCCCTGGTTAGCCAACTAATTAACCTTTGAGTTAAGATTCCTATTAACATGATAGAATTCAATCAATTCAAATCTTTATAAATAAGAGTAGAATTCAATCAATTCAAATCTTTATAAATAAGAGTTTAATCCTCTGAAAGAATAAGAGTTTAATCCTCTGAAAGAAAGAAGTAGAACTTTTCTCATCTTTTCCTTTAATTTTATTCACTTGTTGGATTGTTATCATTGAATCCTTGAAAACCAAGAAAGAAGTAGAAGTTTTCTCATCTTTTCCTTTAATTTTATTCACTTGTTGGATTGTTATCATTGAATCCTTGAAAACCATCAATCAGCGTATTCCTCTAAAGATGGCTAGCTCTAATCCTTACCACAAGACCAAGTATTCAACCTTGTTATTTGTAGAGGTCCCTAATCCCCAGGAAAATTGTATCTCCCTTTCTTCATCAGAGCGAAAGATAACCCCTCGTGCCCTTGCCTCCCCAAAATTTATCTTAATATGTTGAAACATAAAGATTTAACGTATTTCTATATTCTAATTCAAAATCAAGCATTATATTGAAACTTCGTCAAGGAAAAATTGTAGGGTTGTAAAGCCCTGATAACTACCTTTTGTCACTACTATAGGAAATCCCCCATAGCCTTTCCTTGGAAGATTGAAGGGATTGAATGTTGATTTGTGTACAAGTGGAAAATTTACTATATATTAAAAGATATTTTATATTGTGTGTATAACAATGAAGAAGAATTGAATAAATAAGACTTGGAAATATAATTCCTACTTGTCTTTGTTGTGATTCACTCTATGTACAGGAGTTTGTTCCTAATGTTTAGGAGTTGTTGAGATCTAGATGTTTCCTAAATCGCTATGTGGTTGAGATATTCTCTCAACAAAGTGATTGTGTTTACAAGATAGTCTACCTATCTTGAGGCAACACTACATGTATTTATATCTAACATTATTTGATTAATATCGTGTGTGATCTGCAAATTTAATTTGGTATCAGAGCTCATAAGGGTATGGTTCGAGGGAAATAGAGAGTTTGATGAGTATTTTTTTGTTCGTCTTTTGTTTGTTTACCCATCCTTTGTTGTTGCTATGTGGTTGGAGAGAGCGTTGAAAATCTACAAGATCAAGTCCCTAGTCGTGGAAATATCAATATTCAGAACTGCATAGCCCTGCCTCATCCAGGCTCGAGGCCCCACAGCCTTGGGTGGCCATGTTCGTGCTCGGCCTTGGCTGCCCAGGGCCATGGGGCCTGGGCAAGGCGGGGTTGCGTTGTGCAGTGTCGCCCCACCCAGGCCTGAAGCCCCGCGACTTGGTGGCCATGGTTGAGGGTAGCCTAGGTCGATTTCCAGAATCAACTTAAGTTGCCTGAGGCCAGATTTTTTTTTTTTAATTATTTAATTATTTTTAACCCTTTCTCTTTTTTTGGGTCAATTTTTATTTTTCTTTAATTTTATGTTTTATTATCAATATGAAAATCGCCAACATTTTAAAAAAATATCCACACTTAATACATTAGAAAATTTAAAGTGTAAAAAATAAGTCTTCTAAACAAAAATGGGGTTGATGTTTTTTTTTAACATTTTTATGGGTTTTTTTCTTTATATATAGATATATTATATTTGAATTTTTTGAATTTTTTTTTTTTTCATATCAACATGAAATTCACTATCATTTAAAAAAAATGCTACATAAGAAAATTTGAAGTGTCAAACTACTTTTGAAAATTGGGAGATTTTTTTTGCTACCTCAAAAAAAGGATAATCAATAATTTTCTTGTTTAATCAGTAACTATGGTATATGTGTTAGGAGTTTTGCTTTCAATATTTATGCATAATCGAAATGAATTGGAAACTTTGGCAAAAGGAAATTAGATTCTTTAATATAAACTATGAAAGTACTAATTTCTTTGAAATGCAATTAATGTTAAACTAGAAAAACAAAAAAGCTATTGATCTAAGAAAATATGAGATTTTACACTATGATGAAAGCATGGAGATTTTGTACAAACTTTAATCTATGGAATTGTGAACATTTTAATCTAAGAGAACATAATCGTTTAATCTATGGAAAACATGAGTATTTAATCTAGGAAAAGCTTAAACAATTAATCTACGAAAAACATGAAATACTTGTTGAAATGATAATTATTTATAAATCAATTTGAGCATGTGAAGTAAAATATTCTACTGCAAATGAATTACTACTTTAGTCTGAATGAAATGGCATTCTTGAGAAATTAAGTGGACGCAACTATTATGGACAATCAATCATTAAGTCTAAAACAAACCATACATGAGAATACGCTAATAGAGATTCAATTTAAAGCTAATTAATACAGTAATTTTTTTTGTATTTTTGTTATTTCCAAGTGCTTGATCTGTAAGAAAATAGAGGCAAATAAGTAAACATAGCGAAATGAATTCAAGCTAAAGGAACATAACATTAAAATGAAACAAAGTTTTTATCTTAAGCACATAGCATAAAGAAATTAAATGAAGAAATGGAAAACATCAATTTTATTCTCACATATCTCCAGGGGTCCTCCTGAGGACTATGAGGTGTTGAAAACTCAGATCAAGAGAAGAGAATTTCTAGTCAACAATTATATCAATGATAGGAACATATTTTCTATTGTTGGAATGTGTAAAATTGAGTTTCAATATTGTAGTGATAAATCAGACTACCCAACATTGTCATTTGCTTTTAGCTAAAGCATTTGAATATAGTTTAAATTGTAACTACATTGAGATACTTATGGATAAGAATCAGAATTGAAAGGACACATCCTTTCCACGAAATTAATGAAGCACAATCCATTCCAACCTTTGTTTGCTTGACTGGGTCGCATTGTTTGCTCACGCAATCTGGAAAATAGAGCTCTAAAGAACCTAGAAAACCCAAACAATAAGTAATTTGAGGAAACCGCTAATCAATAACCTAATTGGGGTCATGATGAAAAAACCTATGTTTTCTGTTTTTCAAAATTAATTTTCATTTGCTAAGAAAACATGTGTGAACTTGACTAATAAAAAATGCTACGTTTTTCCTTTGATATCTTGCTGGAAGTCCATACACGTGAGTTGGGTGGAATTTGACCAATACAAATCCATATTGGAACCTTTAGAAACAACTTCCACGTGCTATATTTTCTTCTAGAGTGGTGTTACTACCTCAACCATGGAGATAGCTACGGAAACTTGACTAAGCCGCAGAGACTTGAATTGGCTAAATTGTCATTAGCAAACCATGCATAATTCTTATTAATCTATTAAAAAATAAAGGAAAATGATGTTAACTAACCACTTAGACATGTAGAGGCACATCATTCAAAATTATGGTAAAAATTGTGGCAAGTGAGTGAAATGGTGCAATGGATGGTTGAAAGTAATGACTTAATGAATGACAAAGACAAGTGAGAATGATGACAAACCAGTGCCCCAACAATATGACTTGAGACTCTTCCTAATATAGCATGGAATGCTTATAGAGTTTCATGTTTTCCACATTCATCACTGAGTTCTTCCTAATAATGCATGTATGGGGGTAAATTGAGTCTATTGGAAATATTAAGAAGCAAGGATGGGTGAAGAGTGAATCAACATTTCATGAATTATTACATATTATTTTTTCATTTACATTCACCATGCATCATCAAGAAACACCTATATAAGAAAATTACATCATAAACAAGAACACAAATGACACAAAGAATTTTTTAAATGGAAACCCATAAGGAGAGAAAACCACCATACTTCTTCTTCTCTTTTTCAATCTTTACATCAATTCACTAGTAATGACCAGTAGGAAGCACCCACTCCCTTTACAATGTTTCATTGGCACCCACTAGCAGGAAGCACCCACTCCCTTCACTGTTTTGTTGGATCCCACAAGTAAGAAGCACCCACTCCCTTCACTGTTTTGTTGGATCCCACAAGTAAGAAGCACCCACTCCCTTGCACAATTTTGTTGGCACCCACCAATAGGAAGCACATACTCCCTCAAATCAATTCCCTGGCACAAGCCAACTAGAGGCTCTAACACCCAAAACATTGTGGACCTACCCTTTCATAAATTTTCAAACTGGATCCATAAAGTATCTCTCTTATTGATAATACAAAAATGTTAAATACCCTGCTACTCAATCAACATACTCATGTTAGTAACATATCAAATAATTCTCGCTCAACAATACAACACTCTCTCAAACCCTAGCAACAACATACACACAAACATCAACAACAAGAACATATGATTATACAACAACATATTATGCCCTCTTATCACTCAGTCATACTCTCGAAACTCAGTAGCAGTACATAACCTTCTATGGACTACTAACACTTAGTAACGCATTGAAGCTCATCTCAAACTAACAACATATCAAACCAATCAACACTCTCTTTGTCCTTTCCGTTATGCACACATCCCTGCAACATAAGCTCTAAAACTCTCAACATCAGTATTGCAGCTCTCATACATATTTGTCATAACAATAACTCTAGAACAGAACCCTAATCCCAATAATGAACAAATTATGACCTTCAATTAGCACATTTTTCAACAAACATAGCTCTGTTAACACTGTCATTTAACACAACCCTGTAATATAGTTAATTCAATATAATTAGGAACATAAACCTTGGAACAAATTCACTTGGCACATCATAAGTAATTCCATCATTTCATAGTCCAAAACTCTAGTAGAAGCGTCATTACATTACCCAAGATATTATTGTAGCTCTGACATTCTCAACATACTCACTCTCATCAATAATATTCTTACAACAAAAATATTGTTCCCTTCACAAAATTAACCTTATTACAATAACTAGCAGTGGTATTCTCAGTGAGAATTAAAACAACTGACTCAACAAACATGTATGTGAATAAATTAGCTAGATTTGGTCACAAGCCAATCAACATCAACTTGAATTCCAAGTGTATCTCACCAACACATTAGTTTTTCAATAGCAGACTTCATGTACAACATATCATCATAACAACAAGAAAGTTCAAATTGTAGAGTATAGTATATCTCTAACTCAGCAGTAGAAAATGCAACATATCATTCTCGTAACATAGCTCTTGAATAAACACTCTATACCTAGAACTAGTAACTCAAATACAATCACTTGTAAAATTAGTTCCTTATTATTATTTCTACTTAGCAATCAATCCTATCACATACACCTCCAGCAACAACAATGTTAAACATTACATCAAGCCCTTGACCAAGCCTTAGCAAGGCAATTAAAAAATTTAGTATATCAAGAAAATATTGGCCTAATAACAACACAATTTGAGTAAATCATCAAACCTCACTATTAACACCAATCAACATACTTTTCAGCAAAACCAATATCAACAACCTTATCATCGACATAATACTTAGTAAATTATTTGTATCCAAGTCACTCATTCATGCGTTCTCCCATTAGCTATCACCCTGTTATATCTTAGTCATAGTAGCAACAACCACATAAGAAGCCCCAACAACACTTCTAATTTCTATGAATTGCAAGGAAATTAGATCAATCTCTAAATAATTTTCATGATTGGCTTATGAAATTTTTAATCTCAAGAGCTCTACCTATCAACAATATTGTCCCATGTCCTATCAACGCTGTAATTAGTCCAAATTTTATCATATAAATAACCCTGCATGAGTGCTACAAAGGCATGCCCATTTATGACTCTGATCATTACCAAGTACAGGTCCATCAAATACCAATAGGTTTTACACAAACACTAGCACTTCAATAACATATTTGGCATTCAAATTTCAAGATTATAGTAAACTCAACATACAAGGCCAATCCAAATTGCCACAAATTCTAGACAGTTAATTCCAAACTTCAAATCACACCATAACCTGAATTGTATCAGAACTATGAGTTCAATCACGCTAGAATGAAGATATGATTGGACATCTGAATCGATCTACCTATAATATCATAATAGGGATGCACTCAAACATGAATTACATCATCCTCTTACACATCAAATTTAAATTTAATAATGGACATCATCGCTTGCTTAGATTAGTAGCACTTGATTTCACTTCCTTTTACACTAGTAGATCAAGAAATTTCTCTAAACATGATCAGAAACAGAGCTTATAAAATCATGACTATGCAACAACTCAAGCCATAGAATTCAATCAATTCAAATCTTTATAAATAAGAGTAGAATTCAATCAATTCAAATCTTTATAAATAAGAGTTTAATCCTCTGAAAGAATAAGAGTTTAATCCTCTGAAAGAAAGAAGTAGAACTTTTCTCATATTTTCCTTTAATTTTATTCACTTGTTGGATTGTTATCATTGAATCCTTGAAAACCAAGAAAGAAGTAGAAGTTTTCTCATCTTTTCCTTTAATTTTATTCACTTGTTGGATTGTTATCATTGAATCCTTGAAAACCATCAATCAGCGTATTCCTCTAAAGATGGCTAGCTCCAATCCTTACCACAAGACCAAGTATTCAACTTGGTTATTTGTAGAGGTCCCTAATCCCCAGGAAAATTGTATCTCCCTTTCTTCATCAGAGCAAAAGATAACCCCTTGTGCCCTTGCCTCCCCAAAATTTATATTAATATGTTGAAACATAACGATTTAACGTATTTCTATATTCTAATTCAAAATCAAGCATTATATTGAAACTTAGTCAAGGAAAACTTGTAGGGTTGTAAAGCCCTGATAAACCTTTCATCACTATCTATAGGAAATCCCCCATAGCCTTTCCTTGGAAGATTGAAGGGATTGAATGTTGATTTGTGTACAAGGGGAAAATTTACTATATATTAAAAAATATTTTATATTGTGTGTTTAATGATGAAAAAGAATTGAATAAATAAGACTTGGAAATATAATTCCTACTTGTCTTTGTTGTGATTCACTCTATGTACAGGAGCCTGTTCCTAATGTTTAGGAGTTGTTGAGATCTAGATGTTTCCTAAATCACTGTGTGGATGAGATATTCTCTCAACAAAGTGATTGTGTTTACAAGATAGTCTACCTATCTTGAGGCAACACTATATGTATTTATATCTAACATTATTTGATTAATATCATGTGAGATCTGCAATTTGAATTTGGTATCAGAGCTCATAAGGGTATGGGTCGAGGGAAATAAAGAGTTTGTTGAGTATTTGTTTGTTCGTCTTTTGTTTGTTTACCCATCCTTTGTTGTTGCTATGTGGTTGGAGAGAGCGTCGAAAATCTACAAGATCGAGTCCCTGATCATGGAGATATCAATATTCAGAACTGCACAACCCCACCTCGTTGAGGCTTGAAGCCCCGCAGCCCTGGGTGGCCATATTCGGGCTCGGCCTTGGTTGCCCAGGGCCATGGGGCCTGGGCAAGGCGGGGTTGCGTTGTGCAGTGTCGCCCCACCCAAGCCTGAAGCCCCGCGACCTGGAGACCATGGTTGAGGGTAGCCCAGGTTGATTTCCAGAATCAACCTAGGTTGCCCGGGGCCAGATTTTATTTTATTTTATTTTAAATTTTATTATTATTTTATTATTTTTAACTTTTTTTTTTAATATATATATATATATATATATATATATATATATATTATATATATTATATATATATTATATATATATATATATATATATATATATATATATATATATATATATATAATATATATATATTTGATTTTGTTTTGGTCAATTTTTATTTTTATGTTTTATTATCAACATGAAATTACTAACATTAAAAAAAATATCCACACTTAATACATTAGAAAATTTTAAAGTGTAAAAAATAAGCCTTCTAACACAAAAACGTGGTTGATGTTTTTTTTTTAAATATATATATATATATATATTATATATATATTTGAGTTTTTTTGTTATGTTTTTTTTATCAACATGAAAGTCACTATCATTTAAAAAAATGCTACATAAGAAAATTTGAAGTGTCAAACTACTTTTGAAAATTGGGAGATTTTTTTGCTACCTCAAAAAAACAGATAATCAATAATTTTCTCGTTCAATCAATAACTATGGTATATGTGTTAGGAGATTAGCTTTCAATATTTATGCATAATTGAAATGAATTGGAAACTTTGGCAAAAGGAAATTAGATTCTTTAATATAAACTATGAAAGTACTAAGTTCTTTGAAATGCAATTAATGTTAAACTAGAAAAACATAAAAACTATTGATCTAAGAAAACATGAGATCTTACACTATGATGAAATCATGGAGATTTTGTTATAAAACTTACAAGCTTTAATCTATGGAATTGTGAACATTTTAATCTAAGAAAACATAATCATTTAATCTATGGAAAACATGAGTATTTAATCTAGGAAAAACTTAAACCATTAATCTATGAAAAACATGAAATACTTGTTGAAACGATAATTATTTATAAATCAATTTGAGCATGTGAAGTAAAATATTCTATTGCAAATGAATTACTACTTTAGTTTGAATGAAATGGCATTCTTGAGAAATTAAGTGGAAACAACTATTATGGATAATCAATCACTAAGTCTAAAACAAACCATACATGAGAATACCCTAATAGAGATTCAATTTAAAGCTAATTAATAAAGTAATTTTTTTTTGTATTTTTGTTATTTCCAAGTGCTTGATCTGTAAGAAAATAGAGGAAAATAAGTAAACATAACAAAATGAATTCAAGCTAAAGGAACATAACATTAAAATGAAATAGAGTTTTTATCTTAAGCACATAGCATAAAGAAATTAAATGAAGAAATGGAAAACATCAATTTTATTCTCACATATCTCCAGGGGTCCTCTTGAGGACTATGAGGTGTTGAAAACTCAGATCAAGAGAAGAGAATTTCTAGCCAACAATCATATGAATGACAGGAACATATTTTCTATTGTTGGAATTTGTAAAATTGAGTTTCAATAGTGTAGTGATAAATCAGACTACCCAACATTGTCATTTGCTTTTAGCTAAAGAATTTGAATATAGTTTAAATTGTAATTACATTGAGATACTTATGGCTAAGAATCAGAAATTAATCCACAATCCATTCCAACCTTTGTTTGCTTGACTGGGTTGCATTGTTTGCTCACACAATCTGGAAAATAGGGCTCTAAAGAACCTAGAAAATCTCCCAAACAATAAGTAATTTGAGGAAACTGCTCATCAATAACCTAATTGGGGTCATGAAGAAAAAACCTATGTTTTTTGTTTTTCAAAATTAATCTTCATTTGCTAAGAAAACATGTTTGAACTTGACTGGTCAAAAATGCTGTGTTTTTCCTTTGATATCTTGCTATAGGTCCATACACGCGAGTTGAGTGGAATTTGACCAATACAAATCCATATTGAAACCTTTAGAAACCACTTCCATGTGCTATATTTTATTCTAGAGTGGTGTTACTACCTCAACCATGGAGATAGCTATGGAAACTTGACTAAGCCGCAGAAACTTGAATTGGCCAAATTGTCATTAGTAAACCATGCATAATTATTCTTAACCTATTAAAAAATAAAGGAAAATGATGTTAACTAGCCACTTAGACATGTAGAGGCACATCATTCAAAATTATGGTAAAAATGGTGGCAAGTGAGTGAAATGGTGCAATGGATGGTTGGAAGTAATGGCTTAATGAATGACAAAGACAAGTGAGAATGATGACAAACTAGTGACCCAACAATATGACTTGAGCCTCTTCCTAATATAGCATGGAAGGCTTATAGAGTTTCATGTTTTCCACATTCACCACAGAGTTCTTCCTAATAATGCTTGTATGGGGGTAAATTGAGTCTATTGAAAATATTAAGAAGCAGGGATGGGTGAGGAGTGAATCAACATTTCATGAATTATTATGTATTATTTTTTCATTTACATTCACAATGCATAATCAAGAAACACCTAAATAAGAAAATTACATCATAAACAAGAACACAGATGACACAAAGAATTTTTTAAATGGAAACCCATAAGGGGAGAAAACCACCATACTTCTTCTTCTTCTTTCAATCTTTACATCAATTCACTAGTAATGACCAGTAGGAAGCACCCACTCCCTTTATAATGTTTCATTGGCACCCACTAGCAGGAAGCACCCACTCCCTTCACTATTTTCTTGGATCCCACAAGTAAGAAGCACCCACTCCCTTGCTCAATTTTGTTGGCACCCACCAATAGGAAGCACATACTCTCAAATCAATTCCCTAGCACAAGCCATCTAGAGGCTCTCACCCCAAAAACATTGTGGACCTACCCTTTCATCAATTTTTAAACTGGATCCATAAAGTATCTCTCTTATTGATAATACAAAAATGTTAAATACCCTGCTACTCAATCAACATACTCATGTTAGTAACATATAAAATCATTCTTGCTCAACAATACACCACTCTATCAAACCCTAGCAACAATATACACACAAACATCAACAACAAGAACATATGACTATACAACAAGATATTATGTCCTCTTATCACTCAGTCATACTCTCGAAACTCAGTAGCAATACATAACCCTCTATGCACTACTAACACTTAGTAACGCATTGAAGCTCATCTCAAACTAACAACATATCAAACCAATCAACACTCTCTTTGTCCTTTCTGTTATGCACACATCCCTGCAACATAAGCTCTAAAACTCTCAAAATTAGTATTGCAGCTCTCATACATATTTTTCATAACAATAGCTCTAGAATAGAACCCTAATCCCAATAATGAATCAATTATGACCTTCAATTAGCACATTTTTCAACAAACATAGCTCTGTTAACACTGTCATTTAACACAACCCTATAATATAGTTAATTCAATATAATTAGGAACATAAACCTTGGAACAAATTCACTTGGCACATCATAAGTAATTCCATCATTTCATAGTCCAAAACTCCAGTAGAAGCTTCATTACATTACCCAAGATATTATTGTAGCTCTGACATTCTCAACATACTCACTCTCATCAATAATATTCTTACAACAACAATATTGTTCCCTTCACAAAATTAACCTTATTACAATAACTAGCAGTGGTATTCTCAGTGAGAATTAAAACAACTGATTCAACAAACATGTATGTGAATAACTTAGCTAGATTTGATCACAAGCCAATCAACATCAACTTGAATTCCAAGTGTATCTCACCAACACATTAGTTTTTCAATAGTAGACTTCATGTACAACATATCATCATAACAACATGAAAGTTCAAATTGTAGAGTATAATATATCTCTAACTAAGCAGTAGAAAATGCAACATATCATTCTCGTAACATAGCTCTTGAATAAAAATAGTCTATACCTAGAACTAGTAACTCAAATACAGTCACTTGTAAAATTAGTTCCTTATTATTATTTCTACTTAGCAATCAATCCTATCACATACACCTCCAGCAACAACAATGTTCAACATTACATCAAGCCCTTGACCAAGCCTTAGCAAGACAATTCAAACCCTGGTTGGAAAAATTTTGAGACTCAATTGTTCATACTTCAATTTAGTATATCAAGAAAATATTGGGCTAATAACAACACAATTTGAGCAAATCATCAAACCTCACTATTAACACCAATCAACATACTTTTCAGCAAAACCAATATCAACAACCTTATCATCGACATAATACTTAGTACATTATTTGTATCCAAGTCACTCAGTCATGCGTTCTCCCATTAGCTATCACCCTGTCATATCTTAGTCATAGTAGCAACAACCACATAAGAAGCCCCAACAACACTTCTAAATTCTCTGAGTTGCAAGGAAATTAGATCAATCTCTAGATAATTTTCATGATTGGCTTATGAAATTTTTAATCTCAATAGCTCTACCTATCAACAATATTGTCCCATGTCCTATCAACACTATAATTAGTCCAAATTTTATCATATAAATAACCCTACATGAGTGCAACAAAGGCATGTCCATTTATGACTCTGATCATTACCAAGTACAGGTCCAGCAAATACCAATAGGTTTTACACAAACATATTTGGAATTCAAATTTCAAGATTATAGTAAACTCAACATACAAGGCCAATCCAAATTGCCACAAATTCTAGACAGTTAATTCTAAACTTCAAATCACACCATAACCTGAATTGTATCAGAACAATGAGTTCAATCACGCTAGAATGAAGATATGATTGTACGTCTGAATCGATCTACCTATAATATCATAACAAGGATGCACTCAAACATGAATTACATCATCCTATTATACATCATATTTAAATTTAATAATGGACATCATCGCTTTCTTACATTAGCAGCACTTGATTTCACTTCCTTTTACACCAGTAGATCAAGAAATTGCTCTAAACATGATCAAAATTAGAGCTTATAAAATCATGACTATGCAACAACTCAAGCCATACATTCACACCAATAATACACTAGATCATAAACAATGTGATCATTTTATCAATGTACCAGAGAAAATAACAATAATTTTATAATGGACTCACATGTTAATGCACTCTCATTGTTAACACTTTGCATTAGAATTTAAATCATTACAATCATCATCAACACACCAAATTTGTTTGTTATTTATATCTGCAAACACCATGAATTGACTCTTCCTTCTATGTGATCTCCATCACGCTAATATACCTGGTCCAAAACAAGTAAACAAGGATGATTGAATAACATCATGAGTTGAGAATTTAACTGCTCCAATCGTTCACCCTGGCTCCACACATTAGATCTGACATGGATCAATATCATTTCTTTGTTCCATACAAATAGATATCTAAGCCAAAATAAAAGGAAACCATGCCAGTCACATAACTTATGTGATCACCATTTCCATCATTTCTCAGCCATCAAAGGATCCACTACATGATCATTGTCAAATTGATACACGTGACTCATACATCCACCTTGAACAATGCAAACTTTGAAACGGGAACTATAAACTCAAAACGGGAACTCTGGCCAAAAAATGCCAAAAAAACATCAAAAACAGTGCTAAAAATGAAAAGTGTGTATACTGGAACAATGGTTTTTTTTTTTAGGGCTAATTTTGAACATGTTTTAAAAATGGCAGTGAAAACAAAATTTTCGTGCAAAATATAGCTTGAAAAAGAAAAAGTGATTATACTGGAAATGATGATTTTTTTTTAGGGTCAATCTTCAAAATTTAAAAAAAATGCTAGTAAAATGATCTAACAACATAAAAGTGTCTCATAACTTCTCATTCCATATGGAAATCAAAAATTTTATTTCAAGAGACAATGCATACATCAGTTATATAAACTGTCTTAAACAATTATTCAAAATCACTCATATTTTCTTGCATGCCATCAAAATTCACATCTTCAGATGAGTTACTGGATGCTGATGAAGATGTTCCATATTCTTCTCTTTCATCAACTAGTGCCCCATCTAAGTCCACATGGATGCCCATCATTTCAAGTTTCAAAATTCTTCTAGATCTATGACTGGTTTCAGCAGACTCCCATCTCAATATTGTTCCTTCTGGTAACAACCTTATAGAATCTCTATCGTTTTGAAGCGAAGAGTTCCCCTCTTTGTTAAATTGAATTCATAAACAAGTATGTCAACATCCTCCAATTTCAATGTCTGTGTGGCGATGATTTATATCCATACCCTTTCTTTTTCTCTTTCCGCCATTTTTTTTGTCAACTACCATCTCTGGCTTATACACACCATTGAGTGTGTGTGTATCTGTGGCATACCAATGTACTTCAACACTTGTAACATCCTCATTTTCTGTAAAGACCTTTATAACTTTAGCAACCCAAAATGGATAGCCATTGATATCTCCATCTGCTAGCACTGCGATCATGCAACCCTCCTTAATATCCTATACTGAACCCCTGTAAAGGTCTTCCATGGCTTCACGTTGTGCACGAGATCCTATGGAACCAATATACATCTCTCTTTCCTCTGCCTGTGAAGAATTAATGATACCTTGAGATTGTTGTTGTTCAACAATGTTTATTTCCTCATGTGCATTCGACACATTTTGTGGCCAAATAAATGGATTTTTCAAAAGGTATATCTTCATTTGTTGTTTTTGAAATGATATCACTTTGATTATTGAAAAATGACTCCCACCAAACTGAATCAGCAATGTCAAAGTACTCATATGTATATCTAATACATTTTTTTATTTCTTCTAGGCAATCAGAATAATTTATATCTCTGTTTTGTTTGTGTGCATTATGAACTTCACCAACTGATTGTAATAACAATATTTTCGATGCAAATATTTGATGATCTGGAATGAACTTCAAAAATTGCAAACCTGATAACGGTGCCCATTCTGTAGTAGTTGAATACTTCTTGCCCCACATTAGTGTTTTCCCATCAATTTTTTTTATACGAAATTGATGTTGGAAGCTAATGTCATTAGGTTGTTCAATGCATTTCTCCTCGCCATATGATCCCATAATAAACCTCCGCATGTCAACAGTTTCTTCCAACACATCAAAAGTAGGCCCTGGCATGTATGATTTCTTAATACATTCAATTAATGATGGCAAGCTCCCAACTTCCTTCCTTCTCAATGTGACTGAAAAATGACAGAACATCTGATCAATATGGTCATGAGTGTGCCCAACAAGAAGGAAACCAACCTTTACCTTCTGAAAAATTCTCAATTCAACAAGCATGTTTAAATATCCAAAAACAATCTGATTTTTGTTTTCACGGCAAGCGTTGTTCAATTGTAGATACAAAACATTAGGAATATTACCAGACCAATGAGAACGCACATCATGAATTATGGTTATGGTCAGGTTTGCATCATTATGAATATTTGGAGCTGTGAAGTACACCTTTGGCAACATTTTCCCATTGAATACCATACAACCGACCAAGTGATACTGAATAAAATTTTCCTCCTGTAAATTTTTGGGTGTGCGAACAAAATGTGGTAAAAGTGTTGTCTTCTGGTTCATACCATCAATTATCAAACCCAAATATTTTTTGGGATTATCATAACACTTCTTTCGATGCTTGTACAACTTTTTCCATTCATTTGTTTGTTGTTCACGATGCTCCTGAAGTTCTTTGACAATTGAATCTACACAACATAAAAGAAACCCATTAAGAAATATGTTTTTATACTTGATGAATACACAATCTTAAAACTTAAAGTTATGAATGCCTACCTCTTTCTGACCCTTCACGTTTGTCCCTTTTTTATTTAAGAGAAGCACATGTACTGCAAATCCCCATCCTTGTCTTCTTAGGAATACGAACATTGTTGAATTCTTTCTTCCATATCTTCACAAAATTTGGATATGTAATAAACCGGCCATGTCCCTCAGCACCTTCTGCATATTCTTTGTATAAGTTGTAGATTTCGTGTCTCGAAAAATTATCTGGAATATGTTTTGTCTCTCTATTTGGCATACACTCTCCATGCTTTGAAAAGGAATCTTTCATCCATGACATTGCAATGTTTGATAATGGCCCAAACTGTCTTTTATGACGTATTTCAGAATAAAATGTGGGATCCTTTTCCAAATTTTCTTGAATTCTCGAGAGACGAAAATTCCCAATTGAATGAAACATTTTGAAAGCTTTTCTACAGATAAATAAAGTCTTAATATGATAATCATAACTTGACAATGTAGATTACATGCACCCAACTGGATATGAATTTTGCATGCTTTTATTCATTGACAAATATCTCTTCCTGCTTTCTATTGCAAATTTGAAATCCATATGTTTCAAGCAATATTTTTGGCAACATTCACTTGAAATGAGAGCACTGATAGAACTTCTTCTCGTCAGATATTCTGCTCTACCCCTTGTATGACTAGAAAAACTTGCATTGATACGAAAAGGTCTGCTTCTACTCCTCGATACAATATTTCTTGGGAACATCTCCATCATTGGATCATCATTTGTATAAGGATTTTCATCATCATTAAGAGGAATTTTATCCACACGATGACCGACTCTGCTTTTCAAATATTGACTTGGAGGATATTCTTCATCTTCCCCTTCTTCAGTGCTACTATCATAGTCCTTCGAATTTGGACTGAATGGAAAATTTGACTCGAAGTTTAATGGATATTCTTCCTCATGTGCATTGTCAGTGCTACTCTCATAGTCCATAGAATTAGGACTACGTCGAAAATGTGACTGTTTACTTATTGAAGATGCTACATCCTATCCTTTGTCACTGCTACCTTTATAATCATTAGAATTAGGACAAAGTGCATCATCCTGTCCTTCATCACTGCTGCTCTCCTAGTCCTTAGAATTAGGACTAAGAGGACACTGTGACACTCCATTCTTTTGAAATTCATCATCACGCTTTTCATGACTGTTGCTCTCATAGTCCTTAGAACTAGGACTAAGTGGACACCATGACACTCCAATCTTTTGAAATTTATCATCTCGCTCTTCATCATTGCTGCTCTAATAGTCCTTAGAATTAGGACTAACTGGACACCTTGACACTCCATACTTTTGAAATTCATCATCATTCTCTTCATCACTACTTCTCACATAGTCCTTAGAATTAGGACTAACTGGACATTTTGACACTCCATTCTTTTGAAATTCGTTATCACGCTCTTCATCACTGCTGCTTTCATAGTCCTTAGAATTATGATTAAGTTGTCACCGTGACACTCCATTCTTTTGAAATTCGCCATCATGCTCTTCAAAACTGTTGCTCTCATAGTCCTCAGAATTAGGACTAAGTGGACACCATGACACTCCATTCTTTTGAACTTCACCATCATGCTCTTCATCATTGTTGCTCTCATAGTCCTTAGAATTAGGACTAAGTGGACACCGTGACAATCCATTCCTTTGAAATTTTCATCAAGCTCATCATCACTACTGCTTTCATAGTCCTTAGAATTAGGACTAAGTGGAATTTGTGACTCTTTATTTATTTGAAATTCTCCATCCCCTCTTTCATCAGTGCTGCTCTCATAGTCCTTAGAATCAAGACTAAGTGGAAGAATTGACTTTCTATTCACAGTGGAATAATTCCCGCTATATTCATCAATATGAATAGAGTTGTTATGCGATGAAGATGTTGATGGTGTATAAATCGAAACTTCACTATCAGAACAATCCATCCATTTCAAATAGAAGATGTTGAATGATACAAATGGAGAGTCTCCTAAAGATATTATATAGCTTAGATAATGAAATTTTCCCTCCAAAAAGTTTCGCGAAAATATTTCCCTTTAAAAAATTTGTTAGATTTATTTACCTTCATTATTTTATTCTACAATTTATTGAAAAATGTAAACTAAATTTTTTTATAAAATAAATCACTAAAATTAAAATTGTAAACTACAACTTCTACATTAATTATTTTAATAGTTAAAGTATATAATATTTACTAAACAATTGATTTTTCTTTTTTAATATATTCTAAAACAAATTAATCCCACATTCAACCCGTTGTGAAACAATTCTACAATATTCGCTTTATAATATTTTAAAACAAATTATCCCACATTCAACCCATTGTAAAACAATTCTACAATATTCATTTTATAATATTTTAAAACAAATTATCCCACATTAACCGTACAGTAAAACATCTCCATAATTTCACTTATATATTAAAATTTCATTATCACTATTACTCACGTCACATCCAGGCTTTCTGAAAATCATTGAAAGACTAGTGAATTTGTGGAACAACTACATCGCTATCAACAACATATTCAACAAAGAATTCTCGCAATTGAAAGGTAAGTTAAATTTTTTTCCTTGAAATTTTTCATATTAAATTAGTTTAATGAATTTTTTTTTTTCTTTAAATTAATAATTTTTCTGAGCCAAAATAACAATTACATCCATCGTGATCATGGTGGTGATCATGGTGGGCCCGATCAAACTCAATCGCCCAATACCCGTGGGCGGGCCACTATGGTGTCGTGGGGTGGGTGGGGAGGTC